>CM036543.1:30832873-31235373 GCA_020745685.1 Tautogolabrus adspersus
AAACTGATCGTTGTGTCCACATCTGTTTTTCTAAGTGTGTGCTTTAGTTCTTGAAATGGACCCATTCAACAATGTGCCTGCACACGAGCACGCCGGGTTAACACACACACACATGGACACAGGCGTGTCAGGGAGCTGCGTGTTTGAATGTGTCAGTGTGAGGCAGCAGTGAAATGAAAAGGCCACACACGTCTAACGTGTCTAATTCAGTTTTTCAGCGTATCAGACAGAAACCCTACACGACCCATCGCTCATTGTCCATGACTAAATTAGATTTTACTCGTGTTGGTTCAGGGAAAGTTTAGCTTGACTTAAAAATAGCTCCAGAATGCCTCCAGCATTTTTTTCATGTGATGTATTTTTATCTGGCCCTATAAAAAGTGGGCTGCGTCCTATAAAACGGTGCGGCCAATATATAAAATGCTGAGACATGCACCATCATAATCGTAAATGCAGCCGCCACCATCACCCACTGCACGCCACCTGACACGATTGGAAATTCACCCTCATTCATGGTGTGTTACTGAGACACACAGAGACATGAACCGGGCTGGAGGCGCCAGTTTTTAACATCTCTTCTCCGTCACGAGATAAGATACGATGAACTTTATTGTCCCAGTGAGGGTTCCCTCTATCGTCTGCCTGAGGGGAGGAGCTGGTACTCAGGGTGGAGAACATGAGATGGGTCTGAGATGATTCTTTGTGCCATGATTGTTAAAAACAATCATGGAGTCTGGGGTGTTGATGGACTGCCGTGATTTTCATGATGGGTCTGTTGATTTGGGCCTTTGATAGAACAGTCAAATTTCCAAACCGTGCAGATATTCCATATCGAAGGAGTCTCTCTACGACTGCATGGTAGAAAAGAAGCTGCACTTCCCGGGACACGCCAAAGGTCCTGAGTGCAACCTCTGCTTCCACCTGGGCCTTCCACACAAGTTTGTAGTCTATGTGGATGTCGAGGTTTTTGTAGGGCTCCACCTGTGTTATGTTGTGATCATGGAGGACCTCTGGTGAGTGGTCACTAAGAGACCTGGTGTCTAACACCATCTCTTTGTGTTAAGGAGGAGATGGTGTCCGTCACACCGCTGCACAAAGTTGCTGATTGTTGTTTTTTAAAGGTTTATTTTGGGGGGTTTTATGCCTTTATTTAGAGGTATGACAGTGGATCGAGTCGGAAATTGGGGGGAGAGAGAGAGTGGGGACAGACACGAAGGAAAGGAGCTACAGGTCGGATTCAAACCCGGGCCGCCTGCTTGGAGGACTTCAGCCCCCGTACATGGGCACGTGCACTAACCACTAGGCTACCGGCGCCCCCAAATTGCTGATTGTTGATTCACTGTTAAGTGGATAGAGCGTGTGGAGTGATGGACTGATTGAAAAGACTCCTCACTTTAAGACAACGAGTGAGCAGAGGAGGTGGGCAGAGAGACTGGCGGGCTGTGGGGCTGTACTTCACAACGTTACCGTAGGCTGAGAGCTCAGCTAGCTACAGGTAGCTAGCAGGATGACAAACTCCACCTGGAGAAAACAGACGGTACTAGAGGAGCTGCACAGAAACTGACCGTTGATGAACACGATGGAAATCATCACACAGGAAGACAGTTTAACGTTTTTTTTCCTTTGGGAGACCCCCCAAAAACAGACCGCCTCTTTTACCTCAGAAAATATTCAGATTGTAAATGACTCCAGTTTGTCCTAAAGGGAACCACAAAGCAGTGAATATGGAACTGTCCATGGTGCTGCAGCTGCTGTTTTGCAATGGACCAGTCTGGTCATTTTCTCGGCCAGGTCGTCGTTGGAAAAGAGGATCTTGATCTCGAGTGAGCTAACCTTCTTCAGTCTTTTCATTTGAATCATAATCAGCATTTTACACGTTATTCCCCTCAACATTCATCTTTATCGATGGTTCACTTCCACAAATAACTCAGCGTGATTCCTTCTCCAGGTAAATGATAATGACGTGATCAAAGTGCGTACGTGATGAATCCTCACAAGCAGGAGCGTGTACGCGCAGCATCACAGTGCACACGCTCGGTATCAGCCGTCCCGACTCTGACTCTGAGCTCGAGCAGCGTGTTCCTGTTTGTGTGTATAACAGCGGCGCCGTAATGAGCAGCATTGTCCCCGTTGTCGACGTGTGTGTGTGTGTGTGTGTGTGTGTGTGTGTGTGTGTGTGTGTGTGTGTGTGTGTGTGTGTGTGTGTGTGTGTGTGTGTGTGTGTGTGTGTGTGTGTGTGTGTGTGTGTGTGTGTGTGTGTGTGTGTGTGTGTGTGTGTGTGTGTGTGTGTGTGTGTGTGTGTGTGTGTGTGTGTGTGTGTGTGTGTGTGTGTGTGTGTGTGTGTGTGTGTGTGTGTGTGTGTGTGTGTGTGTGTGTGTGTGTGGGAGGAGACAACAGCCGTAATGAGCTGTATTGTTAGCTTGTGCTGTTATCAGACATGTCATTACAGCCCGAGCTGGCACTCTCTTACACAAATAGCTGTGACAGTGGTGAGGACACTCACACCGACGTCACACACAAGATCTCCCCTCTCTCTCTCTCTCTCTCTCTCTCTCTCTCTCTCTCTGTCCGCCCACCCTCTACATCTCTGTGTTTCTCTGTTGACTTTTACCCCTCTGTGTTTCTTTGTACAAGTCACCTACTCCCCCGACTGTCCTTGTGAAACTGATGTAATAATACTAATAATCATTGTATTTATATAGCACCTTTAAAAACGCAGCGCTTTGACACACAAGTAAACGCAACATTACAACAAAGCAGAGGAACCCAAACACTAAAATAACCAAGACAACACAAGAACCCAGCTGCAATTGTTTGTAAAATTATCTGAGGTCTTTTGGGTGCTGACCTATAGACCAGTGGTTCTCAACTGGTGGGTCGGGACCCAAAAGGGGGTCACGGGGAAATTTGTGTGTCTTGCAAAAAGATTGTGTCAAAAAGCTTTGCCTTCAGGCTCAGCTCCCTCTTCACTAGTGTTGTAGGACTCGAAATCCGCCTTGGTCTCCAGACCACTTTTTGAAGGTCTCGTTTGGAATCTAAAGCATTTTTACTCGGTCTCAGAGATTAGTAGATTTAGAACGTTATTGACAGAATCTGGTCGTTATTTATGACGGTTAAGTCGGCGTGCAGTTTCTTTCAGGGTCGTGTGTGTGTGTGTGTCTCTCGTGTGTTTGACATTGACAACTGTGATCTACTGTTTTCGCCTCATCACTCTAAATGGCTGAGTCAGCGTTATGTCTTGCGTGGAGACCACTGACCTGAGGTTCCATGTGTCCGTTGCTGGTTACGTGTGTCTCACCAAAACTAAGAATTCTTAGAAACAGTTTGTCATCCTTCAGAGCGTTTGTCAGGCTTAATGGACCCAAACAGAGGTTTCTAATAAAGGTCACGATGCACCCCATCTCCTCTAAGTCATGGTGACCAAACCCAACAAAGACAGAAAGATAATTGAATTCCATCAGGTCATAAAGTATGAAGTCACATTTTCACCATGAAGTGTAAAAGCATTTTGAGAAACAGGCATCAACAACCTTATAAATGATCAAGAAGAATTTGAACAAAGCGCTCCAGGAACAGCTTTGTCCCAGCAGCCATTACAGAGCGGAACAAGTCATAGTGTGTGTGTATCATGCTTCTCCTCTTTGCTGCTTGATGTGGTCGTTGTCATTTATGAAGGGACGGAGATAGCAGCCCGAGAAGCTGCTTCTTAAAGGTTCATTTATTTATGTTGGTGTTCTCGGCTCTGTAACTTTTACAGATCAACTTGTTTATCGATTGTCCGATTGGAACCTGCACACTTTATGCACCTTCGCACTTTATGCACCTGCGCACTTTATGCACCTTCGCACTTTATGCACCTGCGCACTTTATGCACCTTCGCACTTTATGCACCTGCGCACTTTATGCACCTGCACACTTTATGCACCTTCGCACTTTATGCACCTGCGCACTTTATGCACCTTCGCACTTTATGCTCCTGCGCACTTTATGCACCTTCGCACTTTATGCACCTTCGTACTTTATGCACCTTCGCACTTTATGCACCTTTGCACTTTATGCACCTGCGCACTTTATGCACCTTCGTACTTTATGCACCTTCGTACTTTATGCACCTGCGCACTTTATGCACCTTCGCACTTTATGCACCTTCGCACTTTATGCACCTTCGTACTTTATGCACCTTTGCACTTTATGCACCTTCGTACTTTATGCACCTTCGCACTTTATGCACCTTCACACTTTATGCACCTTCGTACTTTATGCACCTTCGTACTTTATGCACCTTCGCACTTTATGCACCTACGCAATTTATGCACCTTCGCACTTTATGCACCTCCGCACTTCCACCCACGTACCGAGCATTTGCACTTTGAATGTTTTGTCTGTACTTTATTACGTTTATTCGACTCTCCCTGCAATCAAAGTTACCTTCAGGAACAAATAAAGTCACCTGAACCTGAACCTGATGTAATCAAACCAACCTACGCACATCTACACAGCTTTAATTGGAGGTTTTAATGAAATGAAATGCATCTGAAAAGCTCATTTTAGAACCTACTTGAAAAGCAAAAGACTCAGCAAAACTTTGGTTGGACAAGTCTGTAGCTTAATTAAAACATTTGACTTCAATCTTAAGTTTACAAAAACCTCTGCCTGCTGCTACCCAGAGTTGTGGCCTCTAAAGCATTTGCAGAATGGCCCTACTAGTTGATCATTAGCTAAAGTCTTAAAAACTCATTTTCACAGATATAGTTGACACAACAGTCTGCCTAGTTCCTATTAGTAATATATTATTATCGTCATTGGTGGAGTCTGGCAAGCATCAAGATCTCTTATACTCAGGCGGCTGTGGCTCAGTGGTAGAGTCGGTCTACTCTCAGTTCGGGGTTCGATCCTCAACTCCTGCAGCTACATGTCCAATGTGTCCTTGAGCAAGACACCCAAAGTTGCTCCCGCTGCTTTGTCAGCAGCGTGTGAATGTGTATGAATGGATGAGTTAATACTGATGGACTCTTTACTCAGCAGCCTCTACCATCAGTGAGTGAATGTGTATGAATGGATGAGTTAATACTGATGGACTCTTTACTCAGCAGCCTCTACCATCAGTGAGTGAATGTGTATGAATGGATGAGTTAATACTGATGGACTCTTTACTCAGCAGCCTCTACCATCAGTGTGTGAATGTGTATGAATGGATGAGTTAATACTGATGGTCTCTTTACACAGCAGCCTCTACCATCAGTGAGTGAATGTGTATGAATGGATGAGTTAATACTGATGGACTCTTTACTCAGCAGCCTCTACCATCAGTGAGTGAATGTGTATGAATGGATGAGTTAATACTGATGGTCTCTTTACTCAGCAGCCTCTACCATCAGTGTGTGAATGTGTATGAATGGATGAGTTAATACTGATGGTCTCTTTACTCAGCAGCCTCTACCATCAGTGTGTGAATGTGTATGAATGGATGAGTTAATACTGATGGACTCTTTACTCAGCAGCCTCTACCATCAGGGTGTGAATGTGTCGGTGTGACCTGCGGAGTAAAAGAGTTTTGAGTAGTCTGAAGACGAGAAAAGAACGATACAAGCTCATTCCATTCACCATCTGTACTGAGATGCAGTCGAGGTCTTTAAAGAAATAAAGTGCTGCATTAGCATTTAATTGTAAGAACTGACAGTGAACTCGCACATCATTTCCATAAATATGGCCGCCTGGTCTCATAATCCTAACAGCAGTTTAATCTGCTGAAAACTAGAGGATGCTCCACTATCCGTCCCACTGTGAGATATCAGACTCCTCACCTCTTCTTCTTGCTTTTTTCTGTGTGTTTTCTCTCAACTTGACTTCACCCCGTCTCTCTTTTCTTATCGCAGATTCTCCTTCCTCGCGGTCTGTTCTTGCTCTCCCCTTTAGACTTTGTTTTTTTGACTCTTCCTTGTTTTAATTTCCTCCTCCTGATATCAGAACTAAGTTGCTCTTAGCCTCTCTCTTCTAATCACTACTTGCCCCGATCAATTACATTTTTCTTTCTTTTATCTCTCACTCACACACACGCAAGCTCCCTCGGTGGTGTTCTCTCTGGTGTTATCCAGGCGTAGCCACATGTGTCTGATGGATCACCCTGCTTACAGCACTGCAGGACAAACCACACACACTCTCACGAATCAGAGGACCCCTGACTGAAGTGAGAGCCAATAGATCATTCAGGGATGCCAGATGAGAACCATGTACAGGTCTGTAGGTTAGTCACTTTGTAAATGTCTTTCATAGAACTGACAAACTTGCCAGATGCTGTTTTGTTCTACTTCAACGTCCGTGTACAATGTTGTACACAATGTACACAAAAATATGAACTCTCCCTCTGTGTCTTGGCTCTTAAACGTGACGAATTGTTTGATTTTTATGCTAAATTTCAATCAGTGAGATGTAGAGAGTGAAATGATAAAGTGAGCTTACTCTATGATCAGACATTAAGGAAACATGCTATGTTGAAGTGCTGGCTTCTCTGACAACAATGCAGCAGCCAGTATGTCCTCCTTCTAACTTTAGATTCTGGTCCTGAATGGTCTGGATTTGTTTGGACCAGAGAAGGTAGGCGGTTTTAAGGCACCCCCACACGGCCGTTTTGGACGCCCCTCGGTTTGCCAGATATGAGAGCAGTTATCAGGTCAAACCAACAGGTGTTGCAGCGATGGAAGCGGGCAAGAGAACTGGTTCAGATAGAAGTGATTGTACCCGACCTAAAAAGCCTCACTGAAGCTTCAGTGTCCACCACATGGTGACCTGCGTGAGCATCCACTCTAGAGAGGAGGGGGGGGGAGACAGCTCTCTACAATGTTTTGAATTTAGACTGCAGTACCCATTTTAAACACTAGGTGCTCCTTTAATACAAAACAGGTCCTAATTTGGTTGCTTATTTCCTGAATCATATTTCAGTAACAAATAAAGACACTAGAACTGTAAGTTATAGCTAATGTGGAAACTATAACAGTTGTTTTATCATCTCGCCGGCCTGACACTAGTCATTGTTTGGGAGTTGAAATGTAAAAAAAGAATTTGAAGTTCTTTGGCTTAAGTTGTTTTTGCTCAGCAGATGACTTTTCTTATTTCTTATCTCCGTCATATCTTCACCTAAAGAAGTTCATCGAATTCAAACAACAGAACTTAAAGGATTGCAGTTCTCCTCTTCTTTTGACCGTACATATATTTCCTCCTACGCAGCTGCGCCCCCGAGAAACTGAAGGTTTTGCACAGTCAGATTGTTTCTTGGGAAGTGTCACAGAGCTGTCACTCAAAGCTCTGTTACCATGACAACTCAACAGTGATAGTAAGTGTCGTGTGGACTATGACCATTATGTGCTTCTTCCATTAGAAGTACATATCTACCACAAGCTTATTAGTGTTTTAATTACTCTTAATGAAAAAGTCATTTCAACAGAATATTAGTCGGACTTTGAACTTTGGATGGCTTTTATATTTCCTTTAGTCTCGCAGCCTTTTTTCATGTATTCGTTCCCACCTCCTTGTCATCTCTCTCTCTCTCTCTCTCTCTCTCTCTCTCTCTTTGTATTCTTCTCTCACTCTTTTTGTGTGCTTTGCTGCAGTCTTGGCCCGTGTGTGTGCCTTTCCATTACGGCCGGCTGTTAAAGTTAATTAAAGAGGGGCATTCCTCTTCTCTATGGCTGACTCACTGCACGGCCCGCTATGCTTACTCATGTCCTGAAAGTCCGTTCAGCTTGTTGACTCACTGATTCAAGATTCAGTGAGGGGGACAAAGCAAGTAGAAGGGAAGCCTGATGATGCAGAGGGAGGTGGTGCTGTGACGATGGAGGGAACGCTGCTTTTAGCCCCGTTTCCACCAAGCGGTCTGGTTTGGTTCAGTACAGTTTGGTACGGTAAACCCTAATCAGCCAACCGTACCCTGACACATCATTAAATCACAGCTTAGTTTAGACAGCCAGTAAATTCAACAAAGAAGAAGAAGTGACACAGTAAACACAAATCAATGATTCCTAAGAAGGTCTGCGTCTCCGAGGTCGTCCATGGGGCGGTGCTACATGCTGAGACAGGATATTTAAACATGGTGCGTTTTGTGTTTGTCCTTTATTACCGCTGTCGCACGGTAAGTGAAGATTCTGTAGACCAATCAACAGACTGCAGGGTGTCTAGCTTCAACTTTAGGGTCAGATCGGTACACTTGGCACCCCAACAGAAGGGATCCAAAAAAGTACGACAGTACGGATCAGTTATTTTGGTACCATTCCAACTTTTGACGGTGGAAACGCCAATAAATGTGTACCGAACCGAACCAAACTGAACCAGACCGCTTGGTGCAAACAGGGCTCTAGTGTACAGATCAAACACACGATGTAAGAGGGTGCTGCGAAAAGCCATAAAGCATTTTTGGGGGGGGCTTTGTATGCCTTGACTTGACAGGATAGTGGATTAAGTAGGAAATCAAGGAGAGAGAGAGAGAGGGGAATGACGTGTGAGGAAGGAGCCACAGGTCTGATTTGAACCTGGACTGCCCGCTTGGAGGCCTTCATACATTGGGCGTAACGAGTAATGATACTAGAGTCTATCGAGGCTTAAAGCAAAAAGTCCAACCAGCAGGCCATCACCCATGACTGTTAATCCCTCTTCACTTTAGGTATTCAAAGGAATCATGAATGCAACACTTTGCAGCACAACATGAGTGAACACTTTCAGATGAGGCCCCTTGTGGAGGTTTCCTCCCTTCATTGCAAACTTTGCAGATTTTTGTCACACTGACCCAGATAATGGTCCCAATTGCAAAGACTTCAGGAGGACACAAGGCAAAGTTGCCCGTGATAACTGCTCTCATATCTGGCAAACCGAGGGGCGTCCAAAACGGCCGTGTGGGGGTGCCTTAAAACCGCCTACCTTCTCTGGTCCAAACAAATCCAGACCATTCAGGACCAGAATCTAAAGTTAGAAGGAGGACATACTGGCTGCTGCATTGTTGTCAGAGAAGCCAGCACTTCAACATAGCATGTTTCCTTAATGTCTGATCATAGAGTAAGCTCACTTTATCATTTCACTCTCTACACATCTCACTGATTGGACCTTTGATATTCATTTTCCTCGATTCTATGATGCCAAAACGGTCTTCATGAACATGCCTTGACAGTAATAGCCTTCTAATTGTTTAAAAGGAGAATACTTTGGAGTTCACTTGTGATTTGAGACCAAGGAAGCAGTTTATCCAAGGGGGACTCTTGTATTAGCATTTATAAGCCTTGGCTGCAGCAGAGAAGGGAGATTACATAATCAACCGAATGGACAAGCACACATTATTCAGTTGTAGTTTGACCTTTTCAAACTCCTGCTTTCTGCTACTGTGACTCTGGTGGAGGCTTTGTACGATCAGTTTCAGCTGATGTGACTGTGGCCGGTTGTCAAAAACACACTCTACACCCACAATACATCGAGGTTAATATCCTGGCCAAGCTGGCAGGGTGGCCCAAGAAATTAAAAAGTCCATTTGTTTGTTGGCTGAACCAACATGTTTCCAAAGTGTGGGAGAGGATTGGACAAGGTGGTTTAGCCAAGTGAAACAGGGCCTAACTATTTACTACTTCTAAGGGGGGAACAAACAGCAGACCTGACTGGCTTCTCTTTATAATAGTCGTTGAAAAAAGTACAAAGGTGGCACAATCCAAAACAGGTTGCGGTGTGTTCAAGTGCAACTTTTTGGCCAAGACAGAAGACGACGTGAGGCAACGACGTGAGGCAACGCCACAGGCGGCCTTCGTCGCCACTAGTTCTTTGCCGTCTGCTTGGTGTGTCAGGGCCTTAATAGGTCGACTATGTGAGTGCATAAATGTAGGGTTTCCTAAGTCCAACTTCTCACCACAAACATTTTAACAGGCAACATGAACTGCTCATAGCAAGACTGGCATAGAGGGTGAGCTGTCTTAGTAGAGTGCTTTATAATTGAGCTTCCTAGCTGCTGATTTGCCGGTGGAATCAGGGAAGCCTGACTGAACAGGTGGCAATGAATTAGCTGAATTAGCATTGTGTAATTGACATGACGGGGCGCCAGTATAGAGAGTCTTGATCCTGACACTATAAGGTTCACATTATCCCCTGCTCTCTCTCTTTTTCCGATCTCTATACCTATCCTGTTGTCAGTATGCACAACCGGAGCTCTGCAGTCAAGCTAGCAATAATACAAGTCAAAGGATCGGTGACAGGAACACAAGAGAGAATACAAACACAGTGGCACGGACTTTTTTCATCTTGAGCTTTTATGGTTTATCATTCACTCACACAACAACAGCAGACAGTTCATTATGAAACCAGGACACAAATATGACAGGTAAAGTTAAACTGTGGCACATTTTGAACAGCCTCTGTCTGTCACTGTGATGGATTATAAATAATTATAGCACAAACCCTGCTGACATGTTAATACATCTCCTCTGCCTGCAGGCTCAGAGAGAGAAGTACAGCATAGTGACAGTAAGGAGCAGGATTCATAAGCCAACTTCTTTAACCAGCAGGCAGCTGCTTCCTCTTTTGTGTCACCGTCTAACACCTGTGACGAAACGAACAACATAGTGGCTTTATATTCGTCATGCCAGAAGTGAAGTGGAGCCAGTGTTTTACTCTGAAAGAAGCGAGCTCGTGAGCCGCTGTGTTCTTCAGCCAGGAGAGATGACAGAGAGGTAGGGTGTCATTCAGCTGATAGTCACGTCCCCTCACAGGCGTGACATTCAGATGATAGCCATGTCCTGCTTGATTACATACTCAAGAGAGGGAGTCAGAGAGGCACGTATGTCTCTCCAGCACTGCATCATACCAAACATGAGTTTCCCCTGCTGAGGAAATCTCGTCTTTAAGGGATTCTTTTCTCCACGTCTGTATCTTTCAGATTAAGGGTTTACTGGCTTTAGCTGTTTTCTTCTGCTAGCAGCAAATGTTGTGATGTTATTGTCTACTCCAAATCGGTCTATTGTACTGTGCCGTAAGGTATGGTATCGCATCGCAATGTTTGTTATGGTATCATATTGTGCTGTATCATATAGTATTGTATAGGGAGGTAACGATTCACTAAACTCACGATACGATTCACGATACTGGGTTCACGATACGATTCTCTCAGGATTTATTTTACAGAATGAGACTGTAGACAGATGATGAGTGAAACAGATTCCTTTAGGGGCTGCTAACCTGCTTGTCAGTGTGGTTTGACCTTTTAATGTTTGTTTCTCTCAACAAGGGGAGGTGATTGGAGCTTCTTATTGTGGTGTTGATTAAATGCTGCATCATGTTGGTTGTGCTATTTGTGTAGTTCTCTGTCTTCTTGTAATATTGTCACACAGTTTTTGTCTCGTCTGTTATCTTCTCACCTCTTTCATTTTCTGTCTTGAAACCAAAATGCTTCCACACCTCCGATTTAAAAGACGGTGGTGCGTCCTCAATTTCTAAATCTTTCTCTACAGCTGCTGACGCTCACCATATTATTGGGATTCATTTTTCAGAGTACCGATGTGAACCTCGACACCTTTGAAAAGATTTATCACGATTACTCTTTCCATCCCTAGTATCATATATACAAATCATTTAAAAAGCAATGCAAAAAGAAAAGGCAGAATCTGTACGCACAGCGCTGGATTTTGGTATGGGAAGTGTTCTGACCTCCATTCTTAGTCTGAGTGGGTACATCCACTCATGTTTCAGTAGTTATTGGCTGTAAACAGGAAAACAGTCCTTGTGCAGAGAAAAAGAATCAGAACTTATTGAGTCCCTAAACCCATCAGCGGTCATCCAACACAGATTGAGCTTGTATTTATCTATACAAAACAACATCTCAAAGGGTCGTCGTCTCTCAACTCCAACTCTATTCTCGCATCTCAAGTTGCAATTCAGACTGAAAACAAAGTCAACACACAGAATAAGAAGTCGTGACCAGAAGTCCTTCATCGCTAACCGTTGGCTACACCAGAAAACCTGAGAAGTTTGCCGTTACTCAGAGGCTATTTTAGCAGACCGTAGCTGATGGGTCAAATTAAACTCCAAAGTTAAACCAAAGATTATAATTGGAGATGACCTCGAGCACATTTCCATGATTTGAGAACAGGCTTTTGTTCCTGTGGACTAACAGGCTTTCGGGGAACTATTATGCTCAACAATTATAGGAAAAACACAACTGAGACAGAAGCGTCACGACCATATGGACCGAATGTTCTCATACTCACAGTTATTAACAGGAGAATGGTCTGCAGGCAGAACATTTAGTCACCTCCACTGGAAGAGAAGAGTGCACTGAGTTGAAAAAAACAAACAGAAATGTCGTACTGAGTTTGTCTTGACAGCGTTTTGTTTACAACAAGCAAAGCATCATAAAATGTTGGGGTCATCCTGGATCTCTCTAAAAACAGGAAGCAAGAGAATAATTACACTAAATCAGGGATGCAAACTTTGCAGGCATTTCAGGTTTGTTTTTACTTTGAACAAAGAGAATTAAAGGAGGAAACAGAAGGAAAGAAAACCGATTTCAGTCTGTAGAGTTGAGACCAGCGGCCAGTCAGCTGTCTTTCTAAATGTCTTTGTCCCAGACCTGATAATGGAGGGCAATTTAGGTGGAACACTTTGATGTGAGTGTGTGCCAGAGGAGACAGAGAGCTGAACGTCTCGTCTCTCAGCCCTCCGTCCTCCCCGAGTGTCCACACTTCTCAGAGCACAGAGAGGGAGCTCAGAGGAGTTCAGGGTATTTCACCTACGACAATAAACATACTCTCCTCTGCAGAGAAACTGTGTGTTCTGTAGTCGTGAAGACTCAGTCCATATGGTATCAAAACATCTTATTACTAGAGTCTGTTGACTGAAGCTGGAAGGAAACATCACACAGGGGGACCCTATTCGTGGGCTTCGTATGAATGAAACAAGTCAGACATGAAATGTTGGGACGAGAGAGAGATGACAAGAGTAGACTTGAACCCAGGACCAGAGCCTCTGCACATGAGGCTCACGTCGTAACCACCAGGCTATCTGTGGTAGAAAGTGGCAGAGAGAAGAGAGAAAGTGAAACTTGCTGCTTTAAACTCAATGCTTACAATGTTGACGTTTAGCGACGTTTCTTCGCCTTCTGTGTTTTCCATTTAGAGCTTTGGTTCATCTCGCCCTCCCACAAAGTGACTGGTTAGAACTTGTTGTTGTGAAGTTATCAGGGCTTTCAGTTTTGAAGCTTTCTCATAATCGGGGTACATGCTACAAGATTAAAGGGCTGATTTTGGGCCCGATTCCCCCTTTCAACAAAACTAAGCAAATTTCCAGTTTTTGATGGTTTGGACCAATATGTTAGATATCTAGTGAATTGAAATAAACTGTCATACATTTTCTGAGCAACTGAAAGTTTGAGAAAATGTTCACTACAATCTATCCAAAGGTTTATTGGATACTTCAGTTACAACAAAAGATGTAGACTAACCCAGTGAGTCGATATTTTCATCCCTAGAGCTACAACATCAGCGTGGCTAAAGACATACTCTTTGTGTTTTCTGTAGGTGGTGGACTGTTCCTGGGATGAGACTGTGAAGATCTACACACCTGCCTGTCTATCTGCTGGAACTGCAACATAAAAGTCTTCTGAGAACATTGTATTAAATTCCATTTGATGCCTGGAGGCTAACATGAACCTCCTGTCAGCTCGCCCTCTGCAGATGAAAGTTATTTCTCTCAGTCTGACACCACCAACAAACATTTGCTTTGAATTTCCATTTTTGACTAAACAATTCATTAATTCGCTGAAATAAATAGAGAACAAGTGACTCATTCACAGCGCAGACATCAAAGCTAAACCAAGGCTGTTTCTGTGAAGTCAATTTGTGTTTTCATGTGTATAACACTCATTTACAACTCTCTGAAACACGCTGTCCGGGCTTCCTGCAGCGTATTACAACAGCGCCTCACCTGATATTAGTTTAGAAATACTTATATTAAATCTTAAAGGCAGGGTTGGTAATCTCCTCCAGATCCACTTTTTAAGATGTTGGTTGAAATTGTCTTTAGGTCCTGACAGAAATTAATAACTCATGTGCTCTGAAAAAGGAACAAAGAAAATCCGTCATCTGTAGCAGTTGTAAGTCTGTAAAAACTTCCACCAATGTCTGCCACGAGGTACCAATCTGATGAACCAATCACAGCCTCCCTGTCTCCCTGCTCGCTCTCTACCTCTTGCGTGCTCTAGCCCACACTCAAAGAGTTTATACTGAGAGTTTACTTACCGCTGAATGAGACATGAGACGACGTAGTTTCTACACAATGCAAGAGATGAGCTGAGGTCCACTTCTGGAGCAACGGCGCTCGTGCATGTAAGTGAGGGGCGTGGCTTTAGAGGGAGCACAGAGGGGAGGGGGTGGGTGTAGACGGAGCACTGAGGGAATGCTACTTTCAAAATCATGCTAGTTTTTAAAAATGACCAACCCTGCCTTTAAGGGAAAGAGTCGTGATGTGGAATGTCAAAGCAAAGGCTGTAAAAAACATCTGAATTTGTAAAAGGACATGAAGATCCGTCTGGTTTAGCTCAGCTCGTGATAATCACTGGGATTATGGATGTTGGAAAAAATAGAGGCAACAATTATCAATAATTTCTATAGGATAAAAAAACGGTCAAAGTTTTTATGCTAATACTGTAAAAGCAGAACTTAACTGTTGAAATAAGAGTTTATTGTTGGTCCTCCTTTTGGGTACACACAAGCTACAGTCCCCTTAATGCCATAAACACCAACACATGTCTACATCCCCCCCACACACACACACACACACACACACACGCACACACACTTTCAACTGCGGGTTTTGGAAAATTGCATATTTTTACAATTTTGCTTCTTTAAAGAGAAAAGTTTAAAATGTCTTCCATTGAGAACCAAGATGCAACTTTCAAACACATTTGTGTAACGGAGGAAGAAACCGTGTGTCCTCCATCTGGGGACCCAAAAGCTAGGGTCCTCACAATGCCATAAATACTGACAAACGCCTACACACACACACACATGCACAAAAAAAAGCAGGTTTTCGGGAGATGAACGTTGCCTTAATATATTTTCTTAAATAACTTAAAGTGTTCAATGTTTTCATTAAGAACCAAAAACAAGCGTCAAGCAGAGATGTGAAACTGAAGATATCAATACAAGTTTTCCTACAAGTCTCATATTTAAATCTGGTGAAAATTAAATTTACTTTGACGGGTTTAAGAAGCAGCCGAGTGCTTCCTCTGCACTCTCAATATTCTGGTCTTTTCTCTTCAGTAGTTTAAAATATCTGATTATCATGAGATTTTTATGAATGGAGAAGTCAACATTTGTAAGCTTGTGTCAACTTTAAATGAATGATGTAAATCTGTATGTGAACGTGATCCATAACATCCATGTCATTATGTGTTTCTCCTTCATCTCACTGAGGTTTATTAAACTGGAGAGAAAAAAATGTCAAGTGTGACTAATTTCATTCCTGAAATGTCATCAGTGTAGACACGGGCGTTTATGACGATGATCAGTGTGTGCGGGGCCGTTAATAAAGAAGGAAATATCACACACAGAAAAGCTCTTTACTTATCAGTCTCTTTGCATCACAGTTAAGGCCCTGACACACCAAAAAGATCGTCGGCGAGCAATCGTCGCCCTACGTTTTGCGGTGTGTCGTCGGTCGGTGAGAAGAATCTCTCTGATTGGCTGTTTGGAGGTTCCATTTATCTCCAGCTCTTGACACAGGTTCAGGAAAGCCCCTTGAGCCTGCCGCTGTAGTATCCATGCTTTCTCCTTATTTGTCACCTCTGCCTCTTCTTTTCTTTTTCCACTAAAAGACCAAGGGCTGACAACGCCAGCGCCATTTTCAACTTTTTATCAGACATTATTCTCGATTAGTAGGCTACCTATGATACGAGTGGTGAGTGACAGAAGTGTGATAATGGTCTTCTCGTATCATAACATCGGACTACCGCCGCCTCCCGTATGTGCAGAGCGTACGTGGTGGTTGTCCATCAGCTGTAGTCTTTGCGGTTTGTTCTGGTGCAACTTTTTGGCCAGGACAGAAGGTGACGTGAGGCGACGCCACAGGCGGCCTTCGTCGCCACTAGTTCTTTGCCGCCTGCTTGGTGTGTCAGGGCCTTAACACGCACAAGCACCAAAGTCATGGGGCGAGAGGCAGGGTACACCCTGGACTGCTCGCCAGTCCATCACCAGCCACACTGACATCCACACCTACGGATAATTTAGAGTCACCAGTTAACCTACCTGTTGTACTGAGATGACAAAAGAATCAAATCAAGATCTCAAGAAATGTAGTTTACTCGTAATCACAGGAAAACCGTAGAAAAAGGTTAGAGCTACTGTAGTAAAAAAAGAGTATAAAGTTGTAGACTATAATTATCAGTACACCAACAACAAGCTGGCCAACTTGTCTTGAAATAAAATACGTGGAGTTAAAGGGACTAAAAGATCTCGCTAGAGCTGCAGGATTGTTATTCATTTGTCTGCAACCATTTGCAGGTGCGAGCTGCGGCCTCCAAAGAAGGAGGCTTCTCCTCCAGAGCACAGCTATGCAGTGAGGATCCTCTGGAATGTGCCAGCCCTTACATTAAGCTGTAAATACCACAGATGATGATGATGATGATGATGATGAATGTGTCTCCCCCCCTCTTAATGGCTGCAGCCAATCACAGCTGCCCTGGTGATGATGCGTGAAGGATTCCTCTCTGCCCTGCAGCACATCGTCTGCAGGGAAAACCCAGCACTCTCTCTGGGCACAGAAGAAACCAGGACGCTCCTCCTCCTCTTTGTCCTCGTCATCGTCCTCTTCTTCATCTCCTGCTCTCCCTTTTATCTCCTGAAGGTCCTCTTTCAGTTTTCATTTTTACCTTTCTCTTTCTTCTCTGTCCTCCCTGTCCCGACTTCTCCTGATTTTGTTTCTTCTTCTACTCTGTCTTTTATCCTCACCTACCTCTAATTCTCGTTCATTTTATCTAGTTTTTCTCCTCTTGGCTCCTCCTCCTTTTGCTTCTTTCTTGTTCTCCTCCTTCGTTATTGTTTCTTTCCACCCCTTCCCCTTCCTTTCGTCTTTTATCCTTTCGCCTACCTGCCTTAATTGCCTTCTCTCACCTTTCAAATTGACTCAATTTTCTTCCTCTTTCATTTCCTTACTTAAGCATTCTTTCCACTCTTGTTCTGTTCTTCTCCTTTCATATGGTACATGGACTTTAGCTTGTATATTTCTGACTACTCAAAGCGCTTTTTACACCGCAGGTCACACCTACACATTCACACACTGAAGGTAGAGGCTGCTACTGTATGTAATGAGTTCATCAGAAGTAACTCATCCATTCATACACAGTCACACGCCGCCGATGAGGCAGCTGGAGCAACTTGGGGTTAAGTGTCTTGCCCAGAGACACATCGGACATGTAGCTGCAGGAGCTGGGGATCAAACCCTCAACCTTGAGGTTGAGAGACGACCAACTATACCACTGATCCACAGCCGCCCTGTATCCTTTTACTTCAGGAACCAAACTTAGAATAACAATCTGAGCCTGTCAGGGACAAACACAACAACAGTGGACACACTTTGATCAATCAATGACATTACAGACTGTGGACCTGCTGCAGGCTTCAACATGTTTAAAATGTTGATCTATTTTCTAACTCATTAATCATTTCATCATTTCATTTAGACTCAAAATTAAACCTAACATTTGTGGGTGTAGGTGAACCAACAGAATCATTTTAACTTTTGCAGAAATTGTGCTTACAGCTGCAGTTTCTTCTCAGAATAATTGTTTGCTTCGTATTCATTCAGAAATCCTTATTAAAACGGATGCAGGCCTGTTCCATTCTGTGTTTTAAGTGAAATTACTCGGCCTAATCTATATTACCTACAGTTTGTGGAATAATGGATGCAGTTTTTTTCCTTCCCAGCAGAGAACAGTTTGAGTCTAAATCCTCGGCGCGGTCTTAATCTCCTCACGTTTGAAAGCGTCTCTTCTGTCTGCGCGTGTTAATTGGAAGCTAATGGTCTGTGCTCGATAAAGGGCGGATCTTCCTCCCTCGTGGCCTGGAAACTGATTTTCTGATGAAATATTTCAATTAAAATATTGTCCAAGCCATTTCCACGCCTGTTATGAGTGATGATGATGTCTCTGTTTCTGTTAGGAGGAGGAGGGAGAGTCACAGAAATATGAAGAGAGCAGATGTTACGTTCTGCAACATGATGGCGAACATCCAAACACTCAGAGAGAAAAGCTGCAGGTGTTTTCATTAATTATAACCTTTTATATTTCTGGATTATTTCCAAGAAGAGAGGGAATCTTAAAGCTAGAGCAGAATGATACTCCAGAACAGGGCTGTCTGAAGTTTCTTGTTAATAATAAAAACGTCATGTCAATCATACTCAGATACATTAGCTTGTTGGTAAACATTCTCTTCCTCAGGTCGGTTTCGCCCGGTCGTCATGACTACGGTCAACTCAGAGTTTGTTTTCATCGGAGAGAATCACTCCCATGATTCACCGCCAGCCTCCATGTTATCTTGATTGAGAGCCCCCTGGTGGTGGAATTTACGTACTGTGCCTTTAAAGGTCACATATTCTGTAAAATCCACTTCCCCATGTACCTCTAACTCTAACATGTGTCCCTAGTCTGTCTACAAACCCCCCAATGATGAGAAAAGTCCATCCTCTCCGTCTTTTACCTGCTCCACTTTTCAGAAAATGTGTGCTCAAACAGGCCGTTTGGAGATTTTCCCTTCATGACATCACAAAGGGCAGTAACCCCTCCCCCAGGTGGGTGACACTCCCACAGCTAGGTGTTTGTTCTGCCCTCTGAGTCTGCCTTCTCACCGTAAACAATAGGACATGGAGCGAGAAAGCCCGAGCCACCCAAGCCCTTCCAGAGAGGGGCGTGGTCAGACACAGCTCATTTACATTTAAAGCTACAGACACAGAAACAGCCTGTTCTGAGCAGGGCTGAAATAGAGGGGTTTATAGGCATGATCAAATACAGGATCAGAGTGGATTTAGAACAAGACACTTCACACACATGTTTAGAGGAGCTCTGAGACTTATTTACACTGAAGAGGAGGAGGATATGTGACCTTTAAGGACCATTTGATTAATTGTGACTAAAATAATCGATTTAGAATAATCAAAACATTCCCCTAATGAAAATCTTTTCCTTGTTTATTTGCACAGTTTGTACTGAATGTTCTGATGAGCTCTTACTAGAATATCTTCATAATTTACTCATGTATATGTTAATTTTTCAGATTTATTTTAATCCTGCTAAGGCTTCTGCAAAATATAAACACTTGATCTGTCACGCTAATGAGGCAGATTTGAACTGTGTGAAGACAGAAGGAGGGGTGGGGGGTTTCACTGGGGTGAAGAAGACAAAAAATTAGACCTCATTTCTTGCTGGGGAAAATTCAGCAAAAGCATAAATGTAGTTAAACTAAATAAATGGTACCTTTCTTTGTCAGTCCTTTTGGAAACTGGCTTCAAACGAGCTGATTTACGGTGATGTTTGTGTTCTCGTGTGATGGTGAGAGCTAGCATGGACTCTGGGACGCTGGAGCTCATTGTCCGGCTTTGTCGACGTGTTGTGGGATCTGTTGCATCCAATATCTTGGATTGGTAGATGCCTCCACTTCTCACTTTGATTCATTTTAATCAGAGATGCACCAATTGTGAACATCAAGGCCGATAAATTGATACGACACAACAGATAAACATCGGCTTCCTCTTCTCTCAGCTGCCAGGGATCTCACCTGCACTAAGCCTTGGCAGCACATCACCCTCGTCCACCTTCACCGGCTCCCAGTCAAGTCCTGCATCACATAAAATCCTCCTCCTTGCTTACGAATCTCAGCACCTCCCCCCTGTACCTTTCTGACCTCCTCCACCCCTACACTCTGACCCTGAAACCTCTGATCCTGGGGCAATCGTCTGCTCTCCATTCCCCACACCAACCTGCAGACTTTGGGGGGCCGAGCCTTCAGTGTGGCGGCCCCCCCCAGTCCTTAGAAAGACGCAATGTACATTCAAGATATTATCAGTACTGACATCAGTGCACGCCACTTTTATTTGCCGATGTTTGTCGACAGGGCCGGTTTCAGACGATACCGAGGTTTTGAAGGGTTTTTTTAAAGATAGGACAGTGGACAGAGCCGGAAACCAGGGAGAGAGAGAGAGAGAGAGAGAGAGAGAGTGGGGAACAACATGCGGGAAAGGAGCCACAGGTCGGATTTGAACCCGGGCCGTCCGCTTGGAGGATGTTACCTGCCATACATTGAGCCCACGCACTACCAGCTACGCTATGGGTGCCCTTAAGGTTCCGATGTTTAACTGATGGATCGGTGCTTTACTACTTTTAATGTGTCAGCAGTTTGATGAGTTTTCTATTTAGGTATATTTTACGCTTCTGTGTTTGCATTCTGTGTCCTGTGCTCACAAGAGAGCAAACAAGAGAGGGTGAACTTAAAGCAGACTTTTCATTTCAGTGGAAAGTGGTATAAACAGCATACTGAATAATCAGGAAGGAAAAGTCAACCTCCCCCTCTCTCTCTCTCTCTCTCTCTCTCTCTCTCTCTCTCTCTCTCTCTCTCTCGGGTACACAGCCAAGAGGCGCTGCGGCAAAATGTCATATTTCACTCGCAGCGCTCTCAGAGGACGACCTCCTCTGTACTGTACACCTCCTGTACATCTGCTGCGCTCCTACTGTACTCTGCTGCAGCTCCTGTTCCCGGGGAGTCTCTTCTCTTTTTCCTCTTTTCTCTTCTTTTGAGTCTCTCAGAGTCACCGGAGGGTTTTTCTTTTCGTTTTGATGCACAGAAAAGTAATTCACGAGGTATTCTGCTGGTCTTCATTAGTCTGTAGGCACTGATACAAAGCCATGTGTGAGTTTCTGAGTGTTTCCCGCAGCTGAAAGAGACAGCCGACCTGACATGGTGTTTTAGCCAAGCCAAGGAGAAAGACCGGAGGAAAGACTGAGCAGAACCGGAGGATCTCCTCCAGCTCCCCATCACCTTGTTTACACCTTCAGGTTTCACTTTTATGTTTCTTCTTCATTAAAAAGCTACTTCAGAGTGAGCTCTCCTCTCAGACCGTACAAACGTGGCTTTTTACATCCTCACGTGCTTCTTTTCCTCCCGTTTGTCCGTCCAGCATCAGTGCGTCGCAGCTGTGCGTAAAAACCAAACCGCCCCCCTCACTCCCGGGACTAAAGCTCTCCAAACCGAGCCGGTAGCAGCACTTTTTTAATCTCCTGTGTCTCCTTTCTATAACAAAGAGTCCAGCAAACCATGGAAGTGGTTAAGGGCCGGCTGTTGGGGATTTCCGTGGCCGTTGCGCACGGAGTTTTCTCTGGCTCTCTGAACATTTTGCTGAAGTTTCTCATCAGTTATTATAACTTTAAATTCCTGACGCTCATCCAGTTCCTCACCAGCAGCACCGCCGCGCTCACTCTGGAGATCCTCAGACGGCTGGGGAAAGTGGACATCCCCCCGTTCAGCTGGCAGCTGTCCAAGGTAAGAACTCACCTGAACAGTCTGCAAATCATGAACTGAATATGTCACTGTCCAGAGATGTGATTGGAGATGAAGTGTAGTCTGTTTTGTATTTTTTAAAGTCTTTATCTGTGCACCTTATCCTGTAAAAAGGCTGAAAATACTAGAAAGTATTCTAATCTGTTATCCTAGAGATACACTCGGTTCTTGTGAAGATGTGCAGCAGGTCTTTTATTATGAAATTAATCCTAAAACAAGAAATGAAACACTTCCAAACATTGTATTTTCTTTAAACTTGGGTACATTGATTAAAACAAGCAGGTAAACCAGAATGTGTAACCATGTATCAGGGGTGTCACGCAAGCCAGAGTTCTGGGGGGAGTAAGTCAGAGTGGGGTCAAGGGGTCCTTCTTGGAAAAAATAGGAAGAATTATGCTTTTTACTGCATTTTGAGACATTTATAATCAAAGGCAAAAATAGGTTTTATTTATCGATCAGTCTGAAAGTCTGAGGAAACCTCAGTTACATCATGCAAAATTCCTCACATCCTATTTGCTCATGTTTTGAAGCCTTTTCATCCGATCTCTTCCATACTTCAAATGAGTGTATGAAAAAAGACACGGAAAGACCAGGACGATCGCTTTAAGAAGATATGTTAAAAAGCCTTTATTAAATGGGCACTAAAGGTACTATAGTTCTTTCTTACCTTTCTTTCATGTAAACTTGTATATTGCAGATCAAGTAAGAGTTTAAAATCATTGAAGATGGTTGGATAACATTTGCTTTCTTACTGTGCAATCCTCTTTAGCCGGACGCTACAAAACTAGGCAACACAAATAAGAATATTTGGTGTTTT
The DNA here is from genome assembly GCA_020745685.1 of Tautogolabrus adspersus. Taxonomy (NCBI): domain Eukaryota; kingdom Metazoa; phylum Chordata; class Actinopteri; order Labriformes; family Labridae; genus Tautogolabrus; species Tautogolabrus adspersus. The sequence goes on from CM036543.1 coordinate 30,855,254, forward strand.
TAAGCTTTAAATGATTAATTATTAAAGCTCAATCTTCACGTTTTTTCTAGCATCACGACCTCTGCAAGAGGAGGGAAAATGGTTGTTGCATTTCTCCAATTTATTCCATTTCATGTAAATTTATCATAAAAAAAGGAAAACTCCTGGGAGTCATGTCGTAGTAAAGATGATGTCTACATAATCATTTTGAGTGTAGACGCCCCTCCCCCTTCTAATATCGCTTAAACTGCCTGTTGGTGTTTTCCACTTGATGATTGGCTGATTGACTGGTTGACTGACTGGTTAATTGAGCAGCTGACAGTTTGGCTGAGTGGCTGATGGACTGATGAGATTCATTGACTTTACTGGCAGAACTGTTAAATCAAAATCACGACAGCCACGGTACAGATGTTTGAATCTGAGCAGGCTCGCCGTGGAGTCTATGCAGGAAAAGAAATGGTGGCCATGAATTGACTATCTTTCAAGAATTTACCGTGTTTTATTCCGTTAACGCAGCAACTCGTGCAGATAGTTCGGTTCTGTATTGTTGAGGAAATTAGTAGAACGTTGACTTCACACAAGAAAGATTCAGGAGACTCAGATGATTAAGTTGAGCGTCCTGCAAAGCCAGTCCTGTCAAACCGTCCCGTAGGCTCGGTATTTATCCTCAAGAGAGTGGCGATTCTGGAGTCTGTTGGGGCCCTAAGCAAAAATTCATTGGTGGCCCCTCCAATCAGTGTTCATCACCATCTGCATTTTCCTTCAATTTCTTTGACGAACTTTGGTTTTCATAGCAAAAATGCCTGCGATGTTTAGCAGGGCATGGAGAGTGAGTGTTGTCAGATGGGGCCACCTAAAGGAGGTTTCCTAATGTCATTGTAAAATTTGCACATTTTGAGCCACTGCTGTGGTTTAAAGTTTGTCAGCCCTTGGGGGCCCGAACTGGCCTGGGGCAGTTGCCTGCCTTGCCTGTTGACAAGCAGTGCCTCTGCCTCAAGATGACGATGAAGTCAGGGGCGTGCTACAGATTCAGCTTCAGATTACTTTATTTGTACCCGTAGGTAAAACATGTCACCTTACCTACTCTGCCTCAAAGCTTCTGATTTGAATGTAACGTTTAAGATCATGGAGAGCAGACACTGAGTCTGCCAAACAAGCCAGATGTGAGGGGAGATGCAGAGACCTTGTTCAGTACAGCCATGACTGTCATCAGACCCAGGCAACGAGCTAAATGTCTGTAGATCTACAGAGATATAGGAATTACATCACATGTATGATGTTTTTTTGGTCACATGAAGTAGCTTAATGGGAGTTTGCCCAATGGGGAACAAATACTTCAGGTTGTTTTGCACCACAAAGATGCGGGTGGAGTCTTAAAATTAATTATTTTGGCACTATTGATGACCCTTTCTCTGAGTATTTAGACCGTCTGCCATTGGTTAACACAAGATGAAGAGGTTTAAACATCTACTTCTCAACATAAAATATATCAGTACATGCATATTGATCGAATTGGGGTAACAGTAGCAGTACTGTAGGTCTAAGGTCTGATACATTCTGCAAATGTACAACCACAGTTGTCAACATCTTTGCTCTCGCTTCTCTTCCGCCACCAGAGTTCGTGTTTCCCACACAAATCAATCCACCCAGCACCAAATGGACCGTACAAAATCACAGTTGGGTATATGACACATGATGTGCAGTACACATAGCCACTAGCAAGAACTCACATGACCACTACGTCAGAAGGGGTGTGTGTATGTCGACGCCATCCAACAGTTTGGATGATTTCTGTTTTAGATTTTTATTTTTTGTGCTTTTTATGCCTTTATTTGATCGGACAGTTGATAGAGTAGGAAATCAGGGAGAGAGAGAGAGAGGGGAATAACATGAGGTAAAGGAGCCACAGGTCATGCTCGAATCCAGGGCCGCCCGCTTGGAGGACGATGGCCTCCGTACATGGGGTGCCCGCACTGACCACTACGCTAACCTACTAACTCAGTTTTAAACATGTTGCCAAATATCACAAATCACATAAAGTCCCTGATCCAATGGTTGTCTGATGCTTTCTCATAATGTATTGATGTCTTTGTCATGGCTGCATCCTGACGTCTTACAAGCTAACGTCTGTTTAGCTTATTTTTAAAGTTAGCTTTCGGCGTCTGTTTTAAGGTCCTTTTACAACAAGTCAAACTGTTGCATGACTACATAAAAGTCATGCATTGACCTTATTGGTGTTCATGTTTCTCAGCTGACCCCCGGACATAGCCCGAAGGCCAGAGTAGCTGATCTCAGAGTCAAAGATTTCTGCTTTGTATTGGAGTTAGAATCATGCGAGTCTGTATGAGACCCCTTAGGGCATGACAAAGGGTCAATGTTTGATGAGTAAACAATGAACAGGCTTCAATTGTCAGTGTCAGTGTTAAATGCTAAATTTAGGGTCACAGCAAAACTCCTGGACCTGTACATGGAGCTTGCTGCTTCATTTCTGTGATTGGTTCAGTTGAGTGAAGTGTCAAATAAAAACCACCAAGATATGTAAACGAGGAGACCTGTGTGATAGTTGGTGGATGAGCGCAGGCCTGTGACCGACTCCCCTGGGGTCCAATCTCTTCTGTCTTATTGACATTCAGGACAAGATGGTTGTCTTCAAACCACTTTACAAACTTTTGAGTCTCTAAAAAAGATACGTCATAGTTCTTTTTCATTAGGGATACAAATGTTGGTGAACTGGCAGCCCTGAGGTGCTCCTGTGCTCGAGGTTCTAAGTTGCGATCAAACACCGTTCACGCTGACCTGCTCTTTAAAGTTGGTGGAAAATGAAGGATACCATTTAATAATAAGAGGGATAACTTTAAAATCGTTCAGTCTCATAACTGAATGATGCGGCTGTACCTTATTAAAAAACAGTTGACCTCCTCTTTCACCAAGTTAATCATTATTTTCTCAAAACACTTAATTACTATAGAAGTAAGCGTGACTGGACGAAAGTCATCGCTCTCCTTGCAGCTTGCTTTTTTGGGAACAGGAATAATAATTGAACCTTTTATCACATTTAGGTTCTGATCCAATGATTGTCTGATGCGTTCTCCTCCCAAAGCCGCCATGTCTTGATGCTTTTGTCATAGATTTGTCTTGGCGTCATATTCAAGCTAACGTCTATTCAGCTTATATTTCAAGGTAGAAGTCCTTTTACTCCCTTTTTACCCCATCGTCTAGTTCAAGTGAAACTGATTGGTTAGCTTTAGGAACAAAAAACAAATTGGTAAGATTTAGGAAACATGGCATCCTTTGGCTTTAAATTAAAACTCAACCTTAACTTTTTTTTTTACACAGTCAGCTATTTTTATTTTTTATTTTTATTTTATATACTTTATTAAGAGGCACTCTGTTATTGAGAGACATGCTTCTCACACACACAGGCCTGAATCACACACATGCACAAACGAGACCTGTGGACATGCATTAATGGAGAGATGTCAGAGTGGCAGCTCCCCCATGGGAGGCGCCCCCTGAGCTGGTGGGGGTTTGGTGCCTTGCTCAAGGGCACCTCGGCAGTGTTCGAGAGGCTACCAGACCAACTTCCATATTTTGGTCCGCATCGGGACTTGAACCGGCAACCCTCCGGTTCCCAACCCAAGTCCCTACGGACTGAGCTACTGCCGCCCCGAAAGGTCATGCATTGACGTTATTGGCAATTCTTTGTCTCAGCTGACTTCCTACTCAGCCTGAAGGTGCTGCTTTAAGAGTCAAAGATTTCTGCTTTACATTGAAGATTAGAATCATGTGCATCTGTATGAGACCCCTTAGGGCAGGACAAAAGGTTTATGTTTGATGAGTAAACAATGAACAGGCTTGAAATTCCAGGAACACTAGTAATCAGTGTTAGGTGCAAAACTGTGCTGCGCATCAGCCTCCCTCTGGCTGAGGTATGACCAAGTGGTAACCTCGGGGTTGAAAATAAAGCCATTATAGAAGTGCAAAAACATGCAGTTCCTTGAGTTTCTGCTTCAGGCTGACTAGGTGACAAACTTTGCATGATGTAAATGTTCGCTTGGCGTGGAGGCTGTGGCATGTGATAGTATGATTCCACAGTCAGACAAATAGTACTTGACTTCTATAAGACGTTAGATTAGTATCTAAACCTAAGTCTTGTTTACTCTTTCCCAAACATAACCATGCATCAGTGATAGTTGATATTTATTTACTCTTACTTTAATGGTCCCTGAATATCGTCTCGGCCACTGCAGTCATCACTTCCTTCACCATCCTCTATTGGTGAATGGCTTCTTGTGCTCCACTTTAAATGATACCTCTGCTGTCGTGTTGGACTTCTTCGTTGGTTGCTGACTAGGATTTGCTGTTCTTTAAGTGTTTCTTTCAGCGCGTTCACCTTTTGAGTTTATAGCGCTGCCTAATAGGAAGTCCCTTGGTTACGTGGACTTTAGTGTGGTGGGGCTCCACGTTGCTTCTTTTGCTCACTGAAACACTGGTACCACAGATGAGGCAAACACACTTGGCCTTTTCGTTCATGTACTTCCCCTGTGGCTAACAAGGTTGTCCATCATAAATCTGGCTAACAGGCTGGCTAATAACACAGAACTCCTCACTTTAGCTCAGCTAGTGGACACTGTAACCGATCGACCTGTAGATGGAGGTTGCTGCTTCTTTTCTGCGACTGGTTCAGTTCAGACGTTTGTAAAAATGACTTTTTAGGATTGTCCAATTGTTATCATAGGGGTGGGACATCTGTGTATTTGATTGAATTGAATAATGAAAAGGCTTTCAAGGTTATACTAAAGCCCAGAGCGAGTGACCATACTGCCATGTTTGAGAATTGGGATAGAGATCGTTTTGGACATGCCGTCATTGAGCTGAGTGTGTTCTGTGCAACAATGTGCTCATGTAAGTCACACAGTCACAGCATGGGGACTTATCTCCCATTTGGGGACAAAAGGCTGATCCCACAGGGTTTCATGCAGTTATTGCTGTTAAGGTCGGCGTAAGCCTCCAGAGAGTGAATGTAAGCTGATATACTGTCCTCTAAAACAACAATATGTGTGTGTGTGTGTGTGTTTCTCCCTCTCTCTGTGCAGGAGTTTGCCTCGGTGTGTATCCTCTCCACACTGCAGTCCACTCTCACTCTGTGGTCTCTGCGCGGCCTCAGCCTGCCCATGTACGTCGTGTTCAAGCGTTGCCTGCCGCTCTTCACGCTCAGCATCGGCGTGTGTGTGCTGAGGAATGGCATCCCTTCATATGGCGTGGTGACTGCCGTGGTCATCACAACTGGTGGAGCTGCATTAGCAGGTAAATAGACATCATACAGATAATACATGCATCACTGGCTTTGCAGTGTCCCCCTTGTTTTGTTCTATTATTATTTTGCAGCACATAACGCATGAAGTTGCAGAACCTTTTGAAATGTTTTTACTTGTTTTTAATGCCCCTCCCCCAAAAAACAATTCCCTCTGTTTTACAGAGACAAAAAAAGGGAGTTGAACTACAATCGTACCATGCATAAGAAATAGAAAACATGAAATCTGAGTTTTAACAACATTTTCTTTTCTTTATAAAAAGCTCAGTCAAACATCATTTCCTCTTATGTAAAGCTGTTAAAGTTTCATTCATTTCTGGTCCTGTAAAGATCCTTTAATCATCTTTCCAGCAGTAAAATCTCCTCTTCCATTACTGTTAATGATCCTGAGCTCATAAACAAAAATACTACAGATAGTCCATTTCCTGAATCAATCTCCTCTGTTGCTGCTCTCAGTGCTTCTCAGACAGGAGGGGGGTCCAAACGTGAAGTGTGAAATGTGCAGAATATGATTCTAATGGACAGATTAATCATTCTTGGTTTAATCTTTGTGATAATCGCCTTTCCTCTCCGTGTAATCATCTTCCAGCAGCATGTGGATAAATCCTGAGAGATAAGCCATTTTGTCACCGTTCTGCACGTGTGTCGCTCAAGTAAATGTTGCTTTCAGACACTTAAGAAAACATCTGCAGATGTTCCAATGAATTGATTTGAATAAAGGTTAAATCATATGTCCACACATGATTTAAGGCTAGAGTTCAGTATGAGTTAATGGAGGTTTTTCTTTGGTCCCTCCAGTGACCATCGTCTTTTATCCTTGACCTTTATTGTTCCCATGTTGTCATTTCTAAACCCTTAGTAAACCAGAGCAACTTTTCAGGGTTATACCCATAAATTATAAATGTGTCCCATAAGTCTGTACTGTCTGTATATGAATCAGCCTCCCCTGAGACATTTCAGGTTACAACAAAATGGAATAAAATGACTTTTCAATCAGGGACAGCTTTATACAATGTTCTAGTTTTTGGTGTTTATACAAAGATTGCATGTAAGAAATGGACGAGGCCATGGTTGTTAAGGCTTGTTGTTAGATGGGAACCCAGAAGTGAATCCATATGCAATTGGAAGGTTTAAAGGAGACTTATTCAGAGGGCTGGCAGAAGGATGGCTGGCTGGAGCTGAGGCAAGGAGTCTGAAGAATTTTGACAACAATGTTGTTCTGTAGGCTGACATTGTAATCTTCAGAGTTACGTTGTTTGAAGGTGGAGTCGAATCTAAACACGGATAAATGTGTTAGAAAACACTAGAATAACACATGGATATAAACTCTGACTAAATTAAATAGAGCGGCCGAGAACCCCTACCACTGAGTAGACGGAATAATCTGGCTGTGCGTGGAGCAGAAACCAGGGTTCTTATACTGAAGCAGATGAGTTCATGAGTAGCAGGTGTGTGATCCATCCAGGTGCTTCATTGCACAAGCCACACCCTCCAGAGAGACAGGTAGGAGAGTCTGTGTCTATACCCAGCTAATCTTGATTATGGTGTCCCCCAGGGCTTGATCTCGGGACCCGTACTCTTCTCCCTTTGCAAGCTTCCCTTGGTTGCTATCACATGTAAACATAAGGGATAGGAATCGTAGGCTTACTCGTGATACGATACGCGATATGTGGCCAAAGATTACAATAATATCACAATTGAGCGATTCTGTAATAATTTACATGTTGCAGGTCAATCATATAGGGAAACATCGCATTAACTGATGCCCCTTCAAAGGTGAAGTGCAGGATTAATGTACTTCTTTTGCTTGAATTTGGTGTTTTTACTCTTTTATCAACTTATTTTCGCAATTTGATAATTCTACTACAAGAGTCAGGGTGAAATATTGCTATATTGATATTCTGTCACAACCCTGCTAAACATCTTGACTATTGCAACTTTCTGCACACGTCTTTCCAATCACAGTATCCATTAGTTTTGGAGTTAGGTCTGGAGTTCTGTGTGTTTTTAGTGTTTGTTGCATGCTCTCAGTTTCCAGCCCACATACAGAACCAGCTCAGGATTAATCCTCCATCTTTTTCTCTCGTCCTCCTCCTACTCCATTGTCTGGCTTCATTTATCTACACTTCTGATTCCTCTTCCTGCCCCACTAAAAACTCCCACACTCTTCCCTTCTCTCTTTCTCCCCTTTTTGCTGTTCTGTTTTTATGGTCTTTATACATTGATGTGTGCACGAGGGAAGTTAGGTCCAATGCATGTTTTTAAAAATGAAGCTAAGCACATCAGGGCAAAGGTTTAAGAAATGGAATTCCAGAGTTGTTAGTAAAATCGAGGATAGCTTGGATAACTCTCACTCTCCAGTAATTCTGTGGTGCATCCTTAAGTTTTAACCTTTTGTTTTCTTCAGGCGCTGGTGATCTCACCGGGGATCCGTTCGGTTATATCACCGGTGTGTTGGCGGTCATCATCCACGCTTCCTACCTGGTCCTGATCCAGAAGACCAGTCATGACAGCGAGCACGGACCACTCACAGCGCAGTACGCCATCGCCATCATGGCCTCACCGGTAGGGGATCTCAAACAGTGCATGTACATTACGATTGGGTTTGGGTTTGATATCCACTGAAGGGTATTCATCCTCTCTTTGTACTCATCATTGCCAAATAATGTTTGATCACTTTTTAGCTCTTTCTCTTTCCATTTCAAATCTTGTTCTCTTTTCATCTCTCTCTCTTCTGTTCTTAATTACCTTCATTCTCTTTGGCACTCTGTATGCTCTTGTTTTTATTTAACCTTTGTTGAATGCCTCTCTTCGTGTCTTTATCTATTTTCTCTCTTATAGTCTTTTTCTCCCTGTCCTTAGTCTTGAACATCAAATCACGCTTTCCTTTTTGTGTCTTTTGTCTTCTCTCAGGTGCTTCTGGTGTGCTCCCTCATCTCCATGGACACCATCAACATGTGGTCTTACGAGGGTTGGAAAGATCCCAACATCACGGTCATCTTCACAGTCTGCATCTTCATTGGCTGTGCCATGAACTTTACAACGCTGCACTGTACCTACATCAACTCCGCCGTAACCACCAGCTTCGTCGGGGTCGTGAAGAGCATCGCCACCATCACTGTTGGCATGCTGGCCTTCAGCGATGTTGCTCCGACAAGGCTGTTCATCGGAGGCGTGGTTGTCAACACAGTTGGCTCCATCATCTACTGTGTGGTCAAGTACTTTGAGACGAAGAAGAAGAGCTTGTATGAGGACCTGGAGGGGTCTGGGAAAGATGGTGGTCTACCTGGGGAGCCCTACAGAGAGAAACCCCCGCTGAATGGCGACGGGCCAGGTGACGGTGCCGGATCTGATCCAGGAAACCAGGAGATGGAGGGAGTGTTGACCAATGATGTGAAAGAGGAGGCAGCACCGACTGGCTTGGCCAACGGAGAGGTGGGGACAGGAGACAAGGAAGCAGGTGTGACTTCCCGAGTCATGACCGATGAGGAGGTGCTGGAGATGCAGAGGGAGCACATCCAAAAGGAGAACCCCACCTCCTCCAATCAGTCTGTTAGTGACAGCTATGTCGGAGTGTGGAGGTCAATAAGAAATCTTCAGTTTATGAAGAAAGACCCTTTGATTGATAACATGGAGCAGCAGAGTCCGTGAAGGCTTGACAGAGACCTGGACAGATTCTGGTAAATAAAATGTGAATGGATTTAAGGATCTAGGAAAGTCTAAACATGCTGAAGAAAACAGGAGAGGAAACATGACATGGGCAGAATAGAAAAGACAAGGTCCGTCAGGAGCCTCTTTAATTCCTGATAGAAGTGCTGAACAAAAGCTTGTTGGGTACACTGGTTATGTTTGCTGCTGTTGCTGTGATACCTCAATGAAATCCCAGGCTTTTGTGCTAAAAAGTTTTATTTCATCACTGAGCTTTGAGTGCAGAGAACATGCTTTTGGTTTTGTTAAAAGCAGGGATCAAGGTCATTTTCTTCTTTTATACGCTGAGAATAAAAACAAGAGGTTCCTGTTGAAAAGAAGTGGATGAAGAGTTTTGGGAGAAGCTGTCTGTCTATGATAAATTCTGCCTCTTGTCTGCTTCTGCTCTGTGGCATCCAGCGGGGACCAGGCTAACCTCGGTGTAGCATGATTCAGTCTGGTGTGCGTCCCCGCTGATAAACCAGCTAGCCACAACAGAGAGTGCATCCTGTGCAAACATGACATTCATTCAGGGAACTGCAAAGACACCGCAGACTACTTAAAAGTTTGTGTTTTGTGTTATAAAAAAATATAGGTGAATTCTTGTTTCTGATTGGCTGGAGGCTGTGAATTAAAACCTTTTTGGATGCACATGTGGATACACATCACTTGTCAGAGCATGCACTTCCACAGATGCTAAGTAATCAGAGGTTATGTTTGTTTGAGTCTAAAAATCAGTTTGTTTGTTGTCTAACTCTGAACCTGCAGGTTCTCTGTCACGCCTGTTAACTGTTTGTTTACTGTGTCTGTGTCAGCTGTTCCGTTGAATGGAGTGCAAGTTAATTAATAATAAAAATGAGCGATAACACAGACCCTTTATGTACAGAGCGTTAGTGGTGCCGCCAGGATTACATTTCATAGTACGCACAAGAACCATGTGTAGGACACCTTTACCTTCTAGGTTTCCACACACACATACATGATCACAATGACTGAGCGAGCAAGAGAAAGAGAGAGAGAGAGACAACATCAAAACTCAACAACACAAGTAGCCAGACAGCTGACCTTAAAGACCCACGCTAGATACTGGGAACAATGTTCTTTAGTATTATAAACCATTAAAGCTATTCCAGAAAAGTGAAGTTAAAGTTAGTACTGAGCTTGAATCCAGCCTGCTACATGCCCTCCTTAGTTCATCAGCTGTAATAAAGCCGATGTCACCTGGAGAAGCTGAGGTAGCTCATACCGTGGCTGTTTGCTGCTGTGTGGGGAACATATCTGAGTTTTCTTGTCTTTAAAACAGTCACTGATGGAGATATTTGAGATCCTAGATTGCTCTAGGACTTCATCATGAACTAGCTAGCTGCAGTCTTCTGTCATACCCCAGAAGGCAGCAGCCAGCTAGTCCCCTTTTGTGTTAGCAATGCTAACATTAGCAGACTGTGCCAGTATTACACTCGGTTCGAGCTTCACTGCAAAGCTGCTTTTTATTTTCAAAAGTCTAAAAAATGTTCAATTGTTTGCGTTCTTTTCTATTCTTCTCAACACAGCTTACTTCACACTTCAGCACGGAAATGTTTTTAGTACAACGACATTTGACCGTAACTGTTACTTTTAACGTTACACTAATCACACGCCTTCAGATGTATTTACATCATGACGTTGGTGAGTGGATGCAGCCATAGGCCGAAACTCCAGAAGAGAATAAAGAAAAAAAGGCAATAAGTATTAAGCACAGTATCTGCTGTTGTCACAGTTCAGTTTTCATCAATTATTTTTTTTACCAGATTCTACAATGAAATGCAAGGTTGGTAATTTTCGAAAAACTAGCATGATTTTGAAAGTAGCATTCCCTAAGTGCTCCGTCTACACCCACCCCGTCCCCTCTGTGCTCCCTCTAAAGCCACGCCCCTCACTTACATGCACGAGCGCCGTTGCTCCAGAAGTGGACCTCAGCTCATCTCTTGCATTGTGTAGAAACTACGTCGTCTCATGTCTCATTCAGCGGTAAGTAAACTTACAGTATAAACTCCGTCATCGGTGACGTGCTTTGAGTGTGGGCTAGAGCACGCAAGAGGTAGAGAACGAGCAGGGAGACAGGGAGGCGTGATTGGTTCATCAGATTGATACCTCGTGGCAGACATTGGTTGAAGTTTTTACAGACTTACAACTGCTACAGATGACGGATTTTCTTTGTTCCTTTTTCAGAGCACATGAGTTATTAATGTCTGTCAGGACCTAAAGACAATTTCAACCCAATTTATCTGGAGAAAATTACCAACCCTGCCTTTAATGTAGTATCTGAATGAAATGTTGATTTCTGTGTTTAACTACCACACTGGAAATCTCCTCTTCTTCAAAGGTGTCTCTTTCCAAAACGATAAAGACAAAGCCTGAACAAAGGTGTCTTGAATTGTGAGGGAAGAAAAAGCTGTCAACCGGTGATATTGATTGGTATTGATTTCCCTTCACACAGGCCCCAAACGTCATTTAACGGTACAAAAGATCTGATGTCCCCTCGAGCTGCTACAAACAGGGTGTGTGGGCTGTTTGAAGCTGCCTGCCTGTCGTCCATGTTATTCTGGCTTTTTACTAAAAAGATAAAATATAGTTGTTTTAAGCATGATGTGTGGTTTGTTTGGTGTATCAGGTATGATTTGGGTTGATTATGGAATGCTGATAAATGTAATGTTCTGATTGAAGATGCCAAAAGAGCATGAATGTATTTGACGTTCTTATTTTGGTCCTTGTTACATCCAAAGCTTGTGAATCACTGCAAAAACAGCCCGGATGTTTACACGAGTTGAAATAAAAAAAATCAAGTTTCAAAGTGTCGTATATATTAAGGAAGGTGATGTTCAATCATTCTTCACATATCTACATTTTGTAACAGCTGCTATGCACCATTTGTTAGTGAAGGAGCTTTTTTGACCAGGGGGCGCTGACTTACTGTATGCAACACACTCGAATGAAAAGCAATAATTTACCACTAATCATATCAAACCCCTGACCCTAATTACATTTAAAGGAAGAATGTGCGACATGTTCCGCATCAATATATCATAAATCCAGTGTCTCCTGTGTAAATGTCTCTCTGAGTCATGACTGTCTACAATGAGTGAGAAGCTCGAGTCCCGCTGGCTGTGTTGTTGTCAGAGCCGTGTTTACATGGACGGGACGGCCGGCTCCTCCCCTTGAGTATAAAAGCTGTTTTAGTCAAGGACTAGAGAGAAGAAGAAGAACATACTCACTGATTATTTGGATGTCACGTAAGAGTTTTTAGATCACGCTCATTCTGTGTCAGTTTACATGCAATGTGAAGCTACGAGCTAACTAAAGAGTGCTAACATTAGCATGCTAACACAACAATGTAGGACACAGGCGATTGCAGCTCGAGCCAATGCCAATTCTGTATGCCGCTTGCGCTACAGTCCTTCGAGCGAACGTGAGTGGAGGGGGGTTGGAGGTGTGTCTCTGGAGGAGAGCGGAGGCTTCAGTATGGAGGAGGCGTGGCCAAACAGCAGTTTGTTTTGGTTTCATGCTGGAGCTCAAGGGCGACATCTACTCGATCAAACAGTTGCACATTCTTTCTTTAATTATCTAAATGGTGTTACATTCCTGTCTTAATAAAAGTAACTTTAAAGAGTAATACAACAGAGTGACAACATATAAAACATCAAGGATGATGTTTATTCAAAAGGTTTCCACATTAGGGGTGTGATTAGTTAAAACATAAATAGTTTAATACTTGTTTGATAAAAAACATTAAATACGTTAAAATCCTGAATTTCAATGTTGATGCTAAGAATTTAAAAGCAGTAGCTGAAAGTGAATTTAATTTAATTTATATGGAGACCATGACCTGGATGACTGAGAACCTAAACAGACATTCATATGGAAAGAGAATTCATATTGATTATGCCAATGATGCTTAATGTGTGTTTTCATTTGCAATGTTAAAGCTGTGTGTTTTGTTGCTTGGTTGCATTGAGCAAATGTATACAAATATTTTTACTGTTCTATTTTCCTCTATTTTAAAGGTTTTATCACCTAACTAATGAGGCTAACTAACAAGGCTAACTAACGAGGCTAACTCACAAGGCTAACAATTAACTTTTGAAAAGATGACTTTCAAAATAAAAAGAAACAACAACAAAAAGAAAAAGTTTGTGTTTTGAGTGGAATCCAGTCATCTTTCGGGTAGAACCAAAAGGAAATGTTCTCTATTGAGATGCAAAGAAAGCTACTAGCAGCTTGCCACGTAGCCTTGGTAGTTGATCTTAACCTAAATCTGCATTCATGTGGTGTCGGACTTATCGGAAAAACACATTTCTGAGTTTGAAATGCACATGAACGCCTGCTCAAGCAGGAACAATAACTTGGAACGTCGGGAAAGAATGAGGTGCCCGACTTGCAGACTTAACGTCATATTCGTCATCAACATGGCGAGCAAAGATGTTTTGTTAATGTTAAGATACATTACGTTTTTCAATTCACATATTGCACAACAACATCTTGCTTAAATATTGCTTCTAACAGTGACAGTGACATTCAACACATATTCTTCAAAGCATCCACACTGTTTGTTTTTGTTACCACATTCAGACTTTCCAAAGTGAACACACTGAAGTCGGAAGAACGACTTCCCAACTCGGAAACTGGGACCATCTGAGGAGCACCTGAATGCAGCATAAGTACCATCTATGAAAAAGCAAACAGCCATAATTGTTCAGGATTTTGGGGCGACCAAGCAGATTTAAGGGCCAACCCCTGAAAAATGTAGACTTTGTTGAAGAGGCGATCAGTCAGTATAAAATACACAACGAAATTGGCAATTTGCAATACTCAGTGAATAATGGGTTTAGGTTAAATTCTAATCTCTGTTTCCCTAAAGGTCTTACAGAGTTTCACATTTCTTACAAGGAATCGTCCTTAATAATTATTATTAGAATAACAGACAGAATTTTGTGTGCAGGAGAAGTCCGTTCACAGTTCACAAACAAGACGTTAAGAGCAACAACAATTTAAATATGGAAATTGGTTTGCAGATAAAGTGCAGAAGTTGTGATCACAGATTAAAAAAACAAAAACATAGGCTCTGTCAAATGGTCATACTCGGTTATGGCAGTCTTTAGACAACTGCAGTTCTGTTATGTTCCCCGAGATGGCTAGAGGATGAGGGGAGTAACAATGAAAATAAAACCCAAGGAAAAGAATGAGGAACTAAGTATAACAAACTAACTCAAAACAAGCTTATTTTACAACACCCAAACAAAAGAGAAGCCAATCTAATCTTCAATAAAAATACAAAACTAACAAGTACATAACTAAAGTAAGGCCTCAATCACAAACAAGGAGTGCACTAAAGTTGCTCGATGCAAGACACATACTCACACAGCCGAATGTATTCAAGTAATTTTAGACATTAGGTACAGGAAGAATTAAATATAACAAGGTCATGACGACACTTTCAAATGCCACAAAATGTTTTTATTCCATCATAATCACAACGGTTTGCCCAGAGGTCTTCTTGAGGTTCTAATGTTTGAACATATAGGTGTGGCCCCCTCCTTTGCATTAAAACCCATAAAGCCACGATATCTTAATCCAAGCTGATTGATAAACTATTATTTCACAGTGTTTATTTTAGATAAAAATGTAGTCATTTTTTATCAGCTTGATTTCCTTTTACCTGCAAACGGAAACCCTAGATTATACAAAAACAATGCTTGAAGCTTATTAAAAACTATGATTTATTAAATCAGCTTGCAGATAAGTCAATATTTATGTCACTCACAAAAACTAGCTAAAACATTTAATTTCCTTCTGAATCCCAATACATTTTTTGAAATATATTGACCTAATTCTGACCACATATTTATTGCAAAGACCAGAGTATTTATGTACTCAATCAAAGTATTTAAAAAGTGATGTCGTTACAAAACTTAATTTTGCAGGAAGGTCCTCGCTCAAGTTCTGGTAGAGGTCCTCACAATACACATAAACAAACACACAAACACACAGTCTATGGTAGATATTACATCATTCCTCTGAGTCTGAGAGAAATTGCAGCTAAGAAACAGAAACTCCCAAGTTCCTTTTATTTTTTTGCATGTGACTTTATTGCCCGTGTTCTTGATTGTTCCTGAGAAGAAGAAAAACCTGTCTGGGAAGTGAAAGGACCGTCTGCTCCTCACTTTGCATGTTCATTGCAGAGTAAATTGAAAATCTTTTTTCTATGTTATATAAAGAAATCTCTCCAGTGGGATGTTTATTGTTGTTTGTGAGAGGGGGAAACCCTGTTTACTGAGGCATTTCCACGCCGATGAAGGTGTTTCCATCTGCAGACAGCGTTGACGGAGGCGGTTCACTGCACTAAACACAGGCATCAAGATTTCCTTCTGCTGACACACAGGCTTGATGAGATTGTTATTTTTATGATATGGGTCATTATGTTTGTGTAGTGAGTGTTAGCGTAGTTATGAACAGAGGAGGTGTTGTTGCTCTTTGAAGCTGAATGTTTCATCATCATGGCAGAAATCATTATCGTCCTCGAGGTGAAAAACACACCGTCTTGTTCTCTAAGATCTTTGTTAGAATCACAAGACAATCAGCTGTTTGCTCTGAGGTGTTTAGTGATAAGACTCCCAGGATTACCAAGATCTGTGAATATCCATTTTCTCCAATTATCAGCACTATCCCAAAGTAGTGAAGGTACTTGCTCTGTGTGCAGTTGTGATAAAAAAAACATTGTGTAGGCATCTTGCTCGGACTGATGGTGCTACTTCCATCCATTATTGACCAGCTACTAAATGTACTATGTTATGGAAAAGTGCCACAGATTATTTTCTGTAATTTGGTGAGACAAACAACATATGTAGCTGAACAAAACCAAATTAAAAATATTTGATTTCACATGTTTATCATGCCTAGAAAATAGTGTCAATTTCAGGCTGATTCCCCTCCTCCGACCAAAGTCAGCGAAGGCCCAATTATCCGATGGTTGAAAGGATGATCTGTCCACATGTTCCTGTGGTGTGAGGTGTGTTAAGAATTATTTTAACCTGCCTAATCCGCTCGGAAGACAAAGCTGCCGCCCTGATTTGAAATCGTAGATACAGTAGCAAACATGTTCAATGTGACCAGATTTTGTAACGCTGCTCTACAGGATTGCTGCCGACAAAGTTTCATTGTGTTCTTTTTACAATGGCAATTAAGTGCCTATCTATCTTGAATTCTTTGAAGTTCCTAGGGAGTCTGCAGTCCTTACATCTAGGGGAAGCTGTTCCACCATTAAGGGCACTCAAAGATGATGGTTTCAATGGTTAGGAATGGTTATATATTAAACTCCACATCTCCATAATGTTCTTCCCACAATCATTTTCAAATCTTTGTCTCCATAAACAAGTATCGTAAAAACCAGAGATTCAACCAAAGTGAAAACTGATTTATTCATGCACTCCTGTCGCAATTCCCTGAGATACCTTACTGCAGCTTTTCAGATCTGTCCCTGAAAATAATACAACCTGCAGTGTCTGTAGAGGGTCAGTGCTGCTCAGAAACAAAACTGCATCTTTAAACTCGCAGCTTCTTTTTTTAAAGGAAGTCTTGAAGGTTGGAAGACGAGTGAGGTATTGGGAGAAAATTGTCCCGCTGGGAGGCACACTCAGCAAGTTGCTGCTGGAAAATCCATCCGAAAACTGCCCTTCAAGAGCATCAGAACACACACACACACCCACACCTGCACATAATGGTACACTTTGCAGGTTGTCTGGCCACTGATAACGAGCCATCAGCAGGAAAATAGAGTGACTGAGACTCATTTTGTGGGTAGAAGAGGAGGAAGTGTTTGAATGACGGGGAGGGAAAACCAGGTGTGGTGAAGTAAAATACAGAGAGTGAAAGACACATTTTGACATCCTGCTTTTGATCTTTTCAGTAAGATGAATTGAATTTGGCTCCTGTTCAGACAGAAACAGCCTTTATATTGAACATCAGCAGAACAGGCAGTTTTTTCATTTCTGAAAAGGCTTTCAGACTCATTCTTGGAGGAGTTTTTTTGGCTTTGTTTGCTTTCATGTGAACCTGCTTTATTAAAAAAAAACAAGGGTTTGCATTTTCTCACAGTGGGTTTCCATCTAATGTTGTTTAAAGTTAACGAGGCATGTTTAAAGCACATGTTAACTTGTAGGAAATAGATAGTAGAAACCTGTTTTGCATGAGATAGTAGCATCCCTAAAATATTCCATGTTTTTTATTTTGCTTTTCATGTAGCTGTTCAAACAGAACAACGCTGCTTTCAGGAGTTTCGTGTTCTCAGTTGACAGGTTGTAGCGGTAGAAGTGCTGCAAGCAAAAGAAATACAACACAAACCAGAGAAATATCTCACTACTGTCGTCACTCTGCAAAAGGAAAATAACCTTAAGCACTGTTTATTTTGGTTGCTAAAAGAAAAAGAGGAATAATGGTGAAATTGATGCAAAGTGGCTCATAAAGATTCGTGTTAAGTTGCACATCTGTCGTAAAGGAAAAAACTTAAAAATAAAGATGATATGGATAAAAATAAACACGGATATTAAATCATATCAGTCCAGCAGAATGAGGAAAACACAAATCCCCCCAAAAAAACAAAGGATATTTAAATTGCCAAAATAAGGCCATAGACAGACCAAAACAAATCAAGTAATTTTCCTTTTTTTCTCATATTGTTTCAAAAACGTCTTTAAAGGAGCAATATGTAACTCTGACACCTAGTGTTTAAAATGGGTACTGCAGTCCGAATTCAAAACATTGTAGAGAGCTGTCTCCCCCCCGCCCCCCTCCTCTCTAGAGTGGATGCTCACGCAGGTCACCATGTGGTGGACACTGAAGCTTCAGTGTTTATCCAGCTCTGCATCGGTCTGTAAACCTTTCTGCGTTCTAACCTCTCTCCATTTTTCAAAAGCATCTCCAATATTGATCCTAGTTTGAGCACGTTTCTGCTCGTGGAGCTTATTAGAAACATGCAGAGGCTTTTTAGGTCGGGTACAATCACTTCTATCTGAACCAGTTCTCTTGCCCGCTTCCATCGCTGCAACACCTGTTGGTTTGACCTGATAACTGCTCTCATATCTGGCAAACCGAGGGGCGTCCAAAACGGCCGTGTGGGGGTGCCTTAAAACCGCCTACCTTCTCTGGTCCAAACAAATCCAGACCATTCAGGACCAGAATCTAAAGTTAGAAGGAGGACATACTGGCTGCTGCATTGTTGTCAGAGAAGCCAGCACTTCAACATAGCATGTTTCCTTAATGTCTGATCATAGAGTAAGCTCACTTTATCATTTCACTCACTACACTGACTGGACCTTTAAGGATAACTCAAATTTTGTTAAACTATACTGAGGCAGAAAAGCATTCCATGAGAAATTGAAGTAAAATGCAGACACCTCTTAGATGGATAAGACTCAAGATTAAAATGTTAGTAATAAAGTTATCTTAGCAAACTAGTATAGACAGAAAATAGCATAAGAAACAAATCCATGTTTAGTTGGATATAAAAGAAACAACAACAACAAGGTAGTAAAGAAAAGTAGACTTTAGACTAGTAAACAAAAGTAAGTGTAAAAAAGTAATTAGCTGTGTAAGATGGCAGATGGGGCAGCAGTAGCTCTGTCTGTAGGGACTTGGGTTGGGAAATGGAAGTTGGTCGCCTGTTCAAGTCCAGGGACGGACTTAAGTATGGAAGTCGGTCTGGTGGCTGGAGAGGTGACAGGTCCCTTTCCGAGTACTGCAGAGGTGCCCTTGAGCAAGCCCACTCTGACATCTCTCCATTAATGCGATCCAGAAGTCCTTTTTTTGCATGTGTGCAGTGTAAACCAGAGTTTACCCTAAGGAATTAATAAAGAATATTTATATATGAAAAAAGACAGAGAGTGAGGATAAGTAAGTGTCTTGATATTTATGAAGCTTTCTTCATGTGATGAGGTGAGAGCTGCTCCTCCCAAACCCCAGCATGTAAAGCAAAGTAAAGTATTGATTTTGGGTGTTCAAAGTCAAAGTTAAGCTGCTTCACAGGTAATGTTTCCCAGCCAGCGAGCTGCAGCAGCAGCACTATTCACACTGAGTGATTTCACACAGTTAGCAGCTCCAAACATGGAGATGTGGTCATTTAGCTGACTCGACTCTCACCATCAGTTCACCCCAGTGAGTAAAGCAGGTAGAATGAGGTTCAGATTGTTCTGGTCAAACACTCAGGAGCCTCTGAACTCAATGGGAAACTGAAATCTACCAAGAAGGCTGAAACTGAGCAGGATTTCTAATGATGGTGAATGCACAGTGAGTAATTTAAGCTGCCTGACGCTGTCAATAATCACTCAAGATTTCTACTCAATGTCCACGTTGGTAGTGATGGAAGAAGGCACGGGCGTGCCAACTTCTACTGCTCCGTTTTAAAACTTGCGCCATCAGCTTCCGTCCAATCACTGGCAGGCAACTGCAGCACAGCACAAAGAGAGAGACACGTGCAACCAAGAAAACAGCACCAATACCTCAGAGGCAGCAGAAACTAATGGATGGAAGCACAGGTGTGTGTCACCTGCCAGGCTTTTCTTCCTGTCACACCTCCCATCGGTCCCAGTGGGTCAGCTGCCAGCTTGGAGCAGATCACAGATGTTTTGCCCCTTTCATTCCAAATGAGTGGTGGGGCAGGGGTAGGGATGTCTCCTATACCGCCCCCTGCATCTGGCCCTTAGATCCTTGGCTCACTCATCTCTTCTTCTGAGCCACAGCCAGAAGATCCCCATTTTTCGCCTCCTCAGCCAGTTTTCTGAGTGCCTTCTTTTTCTTGGACCCTGTGACTCTGAGGGTTTTCTGAATCTGTTGAGTGGATTTTCCAACAAAGCCTCTGCATACAACTTTCACAGGGTAGGTGTACGCCTCCCGCAATCTCACTGTTCTTCTTTTTCCTCTCAAAAGCTGCCTCCCTTTTTCCTTCTGACAGTACTGTTAGTTCTGCTATGATTACTGTCATGATTACTATAATGTCAACACACACATTAACGTTACAATAAACTGTCTTGGAGTTATAAACAGAGATATGGTCAACATGTTTACCATTCACGTTGTTTTCTCCATTTACACGTGACAAACTTAACTAATATTTAATGTAAATAATTTTGTTGACAAAATGACCCCTGATTTGGACAGCCCGTTAAACTCAAAATGTCATATTATGTCTGTGTAGTGGACTAGTAAAGTGGACTTTTAAAAAGGCGTCTCTTGAAATATCACACAGCTAAGGTTTCTGAAATCAAAGCGGAAAAGAGGCTCAGTGGTAGAGATCACGACTGAGCAGCATGTCAGATTGTTCTGAACTGACGATCTGACAGGCTGGAATTACAACCACAGTCAGCTGTCTGATCACTTCACCATCACGGCAAACAATGCAATCTGCTACCGTACGAAAAGAACAACTAAAGCCACAGTCTGCCCACTAACTTCACAAGCCCTCATACTGCTTATATTGTTTAGCAAAGCTCCACACATGCAGTCTAATGTGTTTGTTTGTGAGTCTTTGTCCACAGATGTTTTTTTCTGTTCATTACAGGCGGCAGCATCCAGCAGAAAGTGTCTCCATCAGCCCGGACACACGTCATTGGTTGTGCGCTGAGCTGTGAAAAACTCAATAGAGCCAACACCATTACACGTTGCATCAATAATGACAGGAACCCCGATAGAGCCGTTCACTAACACAGGAACAGACCCGCTCAGGGATAAACCTGAAGGAAGGTACAAAGGCCTGATATCTGCTCGCTACTTAAGAGGGGGGAATCCAGTCTATTTTGTTCATCCCTTGATTCTTCCTTTACATAAATAAGTAGTTTTTGAAAATAAAAATAATCCAAACGTGCTGCCTTTTCAAAGTCTATTGAGTGTGGTTAAGTTGTAACCCTGCAGCAGTGGTTCCAGGCATTGAAAATGATAATAAAGGAACAGTCACTCGTTGTGTTAATACATAGAGGCATGAGCTTTAGAAACATACATACTGGAAGACATGTCCTCACTTTGAGTTAAATAAGCATGGCCCCCACAAAGATAGAAGAACACACACACACATACACACACATATACACAGAGCTCCCCCTCGGTGGGATATGTATTTCCTCTGCAGTGTATCAGCTGTCAGACAGAAACATGAATCTGACAGAGGTGAATGTGTGCGTTAAACGAGCTAATCTTCCCGTTCAACACACATTTTCACATCAAACACAACGTCGCTCTTGAGCTTCTGCTCAGTAGCAACAAGAATGTAAGAAAGATTAATTCACACAAAGCACATAAAACTTCTGCTTTACCAGAAATAGATGAATCTGAATGAGGCTGAAGATTATTCATGACAGTTTTTTGGGCCCTGTTGGGATGTTGTTTGAGTTTTGGACCTCGATAGCTTGGTTAGTTTTGTACAGTTACAGCTTATTCAAGGACATTTTTCACTCTGACCAAAGGCGGTTTGGGGGACATTTTATCAGGCGGCAGCATACATAGAATGATTTTAATAAACAGAAGGAGCAGTCAGAGAGAGAAATACCCTGAAGACTGTTTTTGTGTAAACTGTGGTTAAGCTCTGAGAAAAGAGGGTGAACCACAGAGTCATGCAATCTCATGATTCACTTCTGTCTTGTTTTTCAGTCCGTCCTTTTATGGATCAAAAAATGAAGAGATTTTACTTTTTTCTCTACTTCTGTGTTCATCACTCTTGCACAGAAACACCACGACAAATTCCTTGCATGTGTAAACTTACTTAGCAACGAACCAGATTCTCATTTTCACTCTGATTCTGAATATGATCTCCACATAAGTGAAGAAATGAACTTCTTGCAAAGGTATATCTGGATGTCTGGATGTTAGATCCAAGCCTCAGACAGTCATTCTTTGTGAATCTGACCTGCACCAGAGCAGCAAATTGACATGTTCAATTTTCTTTATTCTTTGTTCTACATATTTTGGACTATGTGATGTAAATAAAGCAGGTTGATTTTAGGGATAGGAGATTAGATTTTGTTGATGAAAGCCTCCAGCTGCAGAAGAGAGAGCGCTTGTGTGCGTGTGTGTGTGTGTGTGTGTGTGTGTGTGTGTGTGTGTGTGTGTGTGTGTGTGTGTGTGTGTGAGTGAGTGTTATAAATACTTTGATGCTTGAGTGGATTAAAGAAAGTTTAGCAGGTACAACGTTAATGTCTCTCATCTCTTTTGGTCTGTCAGTGTAATTTCCCACATGCATATGTTTTAAGAGGCTTGACACAGAAAATGCCGCTCAGCTTAGTTTAATCACCAGCACTAGAGAAACTCCTGCATGGAGGCAGGCATCAGGTATGTTTTCTGCAGATAGCCAAAGAGACTCAGGGATGCTTTACATTTTCCACCTGGATTTGTTAATTCAGTATTTCCATTGACAGCATTTTTCTATCCGTTTATTTAACAGGGACACATGCAGTGAACATTGCCTCATATATTAAATACAAAGTAGATGCCATGCATACAACTTTCTAGCCTTGGCTTATTTGCAGCTAAATGGCTGCATTTGAGTCAAAAACAAAAGTATTGAAGGGGAATTGACACAAAGTGCAATATATCCAGGACTCTATTTTCACGTGTACTATTTGGGTTTATTGGAATTGTTTAGTACTTCAGTAGATTGCTTCATCTATCAGCTGTTCTTTATATAATCTTTTATTCTATTGAAGTCTCTTGATGTTGCAGTACTGGATACTGCTGCTCACTCAGTCCAACTCCTTCTGTTGTTCAGTTTGTTGTAATGCACCGAAAGGCGCCATGCCAAATGAATGTGTAAACCCACCTAGCAATGAAGCGGACCGTGAGCTGTGAAATCAGCTGTAAGGGCTGCATTGTAATCTTTAGGGGTCAATCAAAATATGTCCAAAAGTGCTTATTAAGCCACATATGCTCAGAAGTGTTGACATTAATATACAGTATAAGATGTTACAATCTGTGTCATAGCTTTCAGCTGTAGCATACCTCTGGAGCAAATTCAAAATAGCTTGAACCTACTTTCCATTTACATATCAGAACATATAAAAATTAGAGCTACAGGGGGTTACAAATACCAAGAATCACCTTTATGCAAATAGGTTTATAAGCTGGAATCAGAGTTCAGCACCCAGACTACCCAACCTCAGCATTTATAACTTTAATGTTAGGCCAAGATTATTACCTCAATGACCTCTTACATGCTTATCAGACTGTCTCTGCCCGGATTCTTTAAAGATCTACGCAGAGTCATCTCTGTCTTAAGGTTGAAACACTTAAAAAATCCTTTCATGTCATCCATTAATCACACACCCCTCTTGCATTTCTCTTTCCTTATCTCCCATTAGGCATTCATCTTAAACTCTAAAATCCTTTGTACTTCCCCTTCTCAAGTGTTTCCTCCATTTCAGCTTATTTTATCAAAAGGACTTTCTCTGCCTGCTAAGATGTCCCCTTCATTTAGTAAGTGCCTAGCACATGGAAGAGGAACTTCACATCTTGTCTCCTCCCTCTGTTATTCATGATGGATATGTGGTTTCTATTACATGCTGTTACAATCAGCCCTGTCCCCTGCACTCATTTATAGTTTTGAAATTACATATTCTACACAACTTTGCAAATTTGACATGACTTTGAGTCAAAGAGTCAGTGTAGGTGTACAAAATAAAATACTCTTGTCTCTGTGATTACCTTCTTCTGGTTCCTGCCCAGATTTAGGAGAGAAACAGAAACCATGCAGATGCTGCAGTGATTTTCTTTCTTTGTGGCGACAAAAGGGAAAAACTGCATTTTTTCAGTGACGGATTAATTTTCTGAAAAGCAGAAGTACCGCGTTGTGTTACTTGTTACAACAAAAATTTAATCTGAGTACTCTTAAAGCCCCGTTTCCACCAAGCAGTCCGGTTCAGTTCGGTTCGGTACGGTACCCATTTATTGGCGTTTCCACGGTCAAAAGTTGGGAATGGTTATCAAAATAAGGGATCCTTACCGTCCTATTTATTGGTACCTTTCTGTTGGGGTGCCAAGGGTACTGATCCAACCCTAAAGGGTCCCTTTTGTTTACTGTGTCCCTGTTCTTCTTCTTCGTTGAACTTAATTAATAGCGGGCTACACTGTGCTGCTATGATGTCACACTATTACATAGCTGACGCGGGTATCTCCATCTGGCTTACACGCCGCTTAACAAAAATGGGTACGGTTGGCTGTGGAAACGCAAGCAAGATCAGGGTTTACTGTACCGAACTAAACCAAACTGTTCAGTTCGGTACGAGAAAGAATATGAACATACACATTCATATAATATACAATGAGATTATACAATACAACATAAAGCACAAACAGAAAGTGAATGTTTCAGTTCCCTGCAGCTCTGTGATAAAGAGAAAACCGGTTGAGGGACATAATAAGGTATGACTGCATTAAACCTTTGTCCAAAAGCTTGAAATCATCAACAAATGCCTTGAAAGTCAGGGGAACCTCCAGCATGCAATACTGATGTAATGTTAAAAAACAAACACTGTCTCTATCTAGTGGCTGTCAGGTGGTACAGCAGTCTGAATAAAATACTGAACAGATGTGAAGCTCTAAACATATGGAGGAAAACAGCACCACCTAGTGGAGATTGTGTTGCCCTGCATCATCAGAAAATTATTTCCAAGTGTTGGCAGTACAGATGGGGCTGCAATTCATATTTTTGAACAATTGCAAATTGCAAGCAGCTTATTGAACCTGTAACAATGCTTCATTAGGTGTGTGTGTGACATCATGTTTTTCTATCTATGTGAGGACCAAAGTTTTGAACCTTACATAGGGGACCGACTACAAAAAAGAGATCATCTTCTGTGGTCATCACATTGGCTGCCCTAGTTTAAAGCTTTTGCTAGTGGGCAATTCCTACTAACGATGACTGAGGAATCTGGGGAGGATTGTGTGCCCTCTTTTTTAGCGCCTATAATTTTCTGCTGTACTGTAATTTTCATGTATTGTAATTTAAAGTAACTCCGACAATAAAAAGCCCTGAAGTGCATTGACACTGCTTGATTTCTGACCTCTATTCCACCCTATCCTACAAGTTGTAATTTTGTTAAGTCAGCGATATATCTCAGCTATTCAAAGTGGTGATGTTTACTGCACGATTGCTGCACGGTGAATATACTTTCTACACGCCACACCTGCGTTCTCTGTGCACGTAATTAAACTGCTGCTTATGTTTCCTGTTCTCCAGTATGTTCTTCTCCACTCTTTACTTCAGATTGTGATTCTGTTGAACTACACGTAGCATTGATAGAAAGACAAATATTCTCATTATAGCGTTGTATAGCGAGCTCTGTTTGCTCGGTCTGCTACTTTAGAGCCGTTTTTACCCATCAAGTCTTGCCTCAGGAAACAACCTCCACTCTTCCATCCGAAAGGGATAGGCTCCCGCTGTCAGGTTCATGTGTAAACAGCCAGGTCAATACAATTTCAGGGTCAGTATTTTTTAGGAATGCGTATGTGAAAATGACTAAAGAGTACAGCCTAAGGCCACTCATTTTGCATAGGGTCCTGAGATTACTTTTGTCATGGTTTGGCTCTTCAAATAAAAGTTGACTGATTGATCGGTCAACTTGCCCAAACACTTTCCTTGACAGAACATACATTTTTTTTGATGTGTAAGATAAATCGTACACAATATTTTGAAAAAGGAATACAAAATGACATCTAAACATTTTGAAAAAATCACTTTATTGGAGTTGTATTGGGATTTCAACTTTACTGCATTTTACTAGCAAAGACATCATGTAAGGACAAAATGAACTGTACTTTTGTCAACACTTAATATTTCTGAGAAAAAATCGTGTTCAATACAATCATTTGTACCTCAGCAAGGTTTTTGATTCCCTCTTGCTCGCCAAAACCTAAAGTTCACATAGACATTCAAACTGTTAGATACAGTCAGTTTTATGTTTGTCCTCTTCTGGCTTTTGGACAAACTAGAAAAACTATGTTAACCTTTGAAAAGATGCAAAGGCAATCATGAAACACACACTATTCCCTAATTATTCAACACAAACATCTTCTGCATCATCTTAGCTTTAGCTAGCATTCTTGCTATTCTTCTTCTTCTTTTTCTTTGGAGTTTGCTTCTTGGAAGACTCTGCATTGGAGGGGGGCAGTCGTTTTAGGTGTGTTTTTGGAGGGTGGAGCCGATTCTGATTTGGTTGGTGCTTCCTCTGGTTCTTTCACGGGTTCAGCTGGGACCTTTTCGTCTTCCAATGCGACCGCTTGTTTGATCTCAGCCTCTGTAGCTTCTGGCTTTGTGTCTGTTGGTTGACTGATCTCGACTTTCTCTGGCTCTGTTGTCGATGCCAGTTCAGCCGGTTGTTGCCTTTCTGGTTTAACTGGTTGCACCTCTTTGTTGTTAATCGGGGTTTCAGCTTTTACTGCTTCTGCTTCTGCATTGGCTGGGGTCATTTCAGGGGTATTCTCAACATTTGTTGGAGCTTCTGGTGTTAGCATTGCTTGCTTTGAATCCTCCTCAACTTTCTCCTCAACCACCACCTGCTCAGGAACAGAAACCACCTCCTCTTTGACCTTTGGTTTGGTTGTGAACTGGATGAACACAGAAGCCATTGAATCTTCTTCAGTGTCTGAATCTTTATTGTCTTCTTGCTCATTGTTGCTTGATGTTGCCAACAGGGAGGCAGCAAACTCATTTAGCTTGGCCTGCTGCTCTCTCAGACGGGTCATATCCTCTGTTAAGACCGGGTCCTCCTCCTGGATCTGCTGGAGCTCCTGGAGCTCATCGGTGGACAGCAGGGCAACACTCTCAGGGTCGGGGATGTCTTCACTGGTAGAGCTGACGAAGACATTTGATGACAGGTTGGAGTTAGCTAGGCGAACTTCCTTGATCTTGCCATAGAGGACCCCCCTCTCCTCCTGTAGAGCATGGCATAACTTCTCCAGTTTTTGAATCTTCAGGACAAACATTTCGTACTCTTTGTTTTTCTCTGATCTCTGAAGGGAGAAAGCACACGATGTATCAGCAACAAAGACAAATTTAATGTGATTAGTTTAAAAGCAGGTGCAAAAAACAACGAACTTAGGTAAAAGGGTTCAAAAACATACATATCATTTACTTATCCTCTTACACAACGAACTGGGGGCGACAACAATGTCATTTTCTCTGAATATATTGAATCAATTTAGAAGATGAAATTCAGATTCACCAAGTCAAATCGTTTGTGATTTCATTGGGTCAAATGATTAATTGTCACTTTGTTGTTAATCTACGATTTCCCTAAGTCAAACAACATTATATTCACAGCAGAGTAGACAACTTTTTACAAGATGGTCATCAAATGTTGATTATCACAATGAAAAGTGAGTGTGGTTCCATCAAGACTCAACAAAACCTTCAATAGGAATTTAATAACAATGAGGAACAACTTACCTCTTCAATCATGTCCGTCAGAGCCTTGTTGCAGTTCTCAAATCTCTTCTTCCACAGATTTGACTCTTTCTCCATTTTCTTCATCTTTTCTGACATCTGAAACAGAAAAGCGTTTATATTACAATGCTGCACTGAGAGTATTTCTAGGACCTTTCTGACTGTTAACTTAAATTAGACTGAAAAACAGAAACACATTAAAGGAGCAATCTGTAAGATATGATAAAGTGACCTTACTCTATGATCAGACATTAAGGAAACATGCTATGTTGAAGAGCTGGCTTCTCTGACAACAATGCAGCAGCCAGTATGTCCTCCTTCTAACTTTAGATTCTGGTCCTGAATGGTCTGGATTTGTTTGGACCAGAGAAGGTAGGCGGTTTTAAGGCACCCCCACACGGCCGTTTTGGACGCCCCTCGGTTTGCCAGATATGAGACCAGTTATCAGGTCAGGGTGTCATCAAATCATTAAACTTGTTGTGACAATGAACCAGCTGTTTAATATTTGATGCATAGATTTTGTACAGTTGGTATGCAGTAAAGAAAAACTATAAGAGGCTGAATACATCATTATTCATATCATCAAGGCTTCAAAAAGTAACACCTACATTTTCCATCTCATTTTTGAAGCGGACGTAGATTTCGTTGCTCTTGGACAGTGTCTCCTGAAACTCGTCAAACTTCTGACCGTAGAGGGTCAGCTGTGAGCAAACAAAAGAAAATAGAGTCAGACTGGAACGCAGTTCAAATGAAAATAAACACTCAACCAACGTTGAACATACTCAAAGGAGACCTGCGATCATTTAAGAGGAGTGGTGGAAAGTAATATACATATACCTGATTATCCTGTACTAATGAAAAGTTTCTGGTACTTTTACTTTAGTACTTCCTTTGTATGCTACTTTATGCTATAACTTAACAACAATCAGGCTTCTCTGAGAGCACCGACCTCCGTTTGTAGAGCGGCTGAAGCACAAGAGTTTCCTTCTACTTAACTCATTTTATTAACTTGTGCCGTTTTGGATGAAAATCATTCTCAAGGACAGCCCAGTAAAGGCACATCATTCCCATATTAAAGAACCAAAACCAGATCTTTTCGTGACTGGTCCTCAAAGTGATTAATTACAAATTTCACCAGTCATTAATTATGAACAATGCACAATGCTGGAGGCAATTAATCATTCATACTTGCAGAGTTTTGCAGCCAGGGTAACACATCAATTAAAGCTCTTAACGCCACAGCAGTTATCTTAAAAATGAACTTAAAGGTCACATATTATTTCTAAAACATGTGTGTAAAGTTTCTTATAAATCCACTCTGATCCTGTATTTGATCATGCCTATAAACCCCTCTATTTCAGCCCTGCTCAGAACAGGCTGTTTCTGTGTCTGTAGCTTTAAATGTAAATGAGCTGTGTCTGACCACGCCCCTCTCTGGAAGGGCTTGGGTGGCTCGGGCTTTCTCGCTCCATGCCCTATTGTTTACGGTGAGAAGGCAGACTCAGAGGGCAGAACAAACACCTAGCTGTGGGAGTGTCACCCACCTGGGGGAGGGGTTACTGCCCTTTGTGATGTCATGAAGGGAAAATCTCCAAACGGCCTGTTTGAGCACACATTTTCTGAAAAGTGGAGCAGGCAAAAGACGGAGAGGATGGACTTTTCTCATCCTTGGGGGGTTTGTAGACAGACTAGAGACACATGTTAGTGTTAGAGAAACATGGGGAAGAGGATTTTTTCAGAATATGTGACCTTTAATTTTTTTTGTCCAAGTTTTAAATATATGGAAGACATGTTGAAAGTTGTTCATCTGTGAGCAGAAAACCTTCAGTCCGTATTAGTAATTTGTGGAATGTGTCAGATCGTGTAAACCTCTCAGTTATCCTCTGTTATCTGTTCAGAAGGATCAGACGGTAGAGACCTTACTGGTCTTTGTCTCATTCCCTCAGTTACCTGCTTCTTCTACAAGGTGTGCTACCTGTTCCTCCTTTTCAGCATGTTAGTTTTGTCAGTGAATATTCACCTGTGCCTGCATGACAGTCCCCTGCTCTCTGTATGTCTGAGCCTGCAGTTTCCACTCAGCAGCGGTAACCAGTAACTGGTTAGAAGAGAACAGACGGAGACACATTACAGACGATTCTTTACCTTCTTCTTCATGGCCAGCTCCTGCTCCTTCATAGCGAAGCATTTCTTTGTTTTGTCAATAGCCTCCCTAAGCAACTACGGCGACAGAGACAATACAAAGTCAATCTGAGTGACCTTCATACATTAAGGATAACAAATGTATTTAAAAATGATTCAACAGACATGAAGATGTTTGTAGTTATGGTTATGAACAAACTTGTCAAAATCTTGTCCGAGTTTTTACAAAAAGTCAAAGCAAGTTGAAAGTATGAAAAACAATCAAACACATTAAGACAACAACATTTACAATAAATAACAGAACAGAAGAAGAAGTTCTCGAGACAAAAATCTTTTAAGAATTAGCTTTAAAACTGACAGACTTAATTGTTTGGTCAGTGTGGGTAAAGCTAAGGCCTCAATCCCTGAATGTTAATAGTTAATCGCGATTAATCACATTTTAATCGCATGTTTAAAATTCTCTATTGTCTCTATTTGGGAATCAAATTAATTCGAAGAAATAAACTTCATGATCTTAACTTTTAGATTTATTATTTAAACAGGTGCTGTACCGATGTGTCTGATACCACGACTTAAGAGGCAGGAAACGCTTGTAGAAAACGACTCACTGATGTCCAATGAGTCCCAGTTAATGAGAAAGCATTTGCACTTTGCAGGAGTTCTTTCTCTGTTTCGTACAGTCTTGTAGATGTGAGACTATTGTTCCCCTTGACGGTTAGACATAACATGACGACCTGAGGACGTCCCTTAGAGCAGAGTCTTGCACAATGTTGACTGGCCTGCAGTCTGTTGCCACACGTTGCATGTAGTTAACTCCTGGGATTCAGTTACTTCCACAGGTCTGTGGCGATTGCTGGGCTCTGGTGATGTTGTTGCTCGTAGGGATGTGAGCGTTTATTCAACTAGTCGAATGGTTAAACGTTGTCACCCTCCCTAGTCGGCACTGGCATTACTAATTGTTCATTCGAATGATTAATATTTTTACTTGTTGGCTCTCGATGCCTGTCAAACTGCAATGTAGACCGCTTTGCATTTTACGAACATGAAACCAAACGATTGTTTTAAAAAGCTGTTGGCACTCTGAGTCTTTGTTAAACATCTCAGAGCCTTTAAAGTTGTGGTGGTTACTCTCACCGAGTAATTACTGATTTGAGTGTTTTCATTGGATGTTCCAGTTTGTATGAACTTACATATTCTTTCTCTCTCCTGTGTTTCTCCTCGGCCTCGGTCAGCAGAGCGTTGGTCTGCTGCAGTTTAGCTTCAGTGAGTTTGTGCTGCAGGTCTCTGCGCTGGTTTATCTTCTCCATACTCTGCGGAGACACGACATGTGACGTCTTCTCCATCAATCTGTCTTAAAATCTCAAATACCTGATGTGTTGTTAACAAACTAGCACAAGACACTCAAAACAGATAGTCAGTCAAAATGAGGGAATATTCATACTTTATGAATACATGCTGCAGATACATTTTATAAACGTCCTCACCTCCTCTCTCATCTCACACTGGCTCATCAGACTCTCCAGTTTGTCCGTCAGGCTGCTGTTTTCACTGCACAGCTTGTCGTTTCTGGAGCTGTGCTGCTCGATCTGATCTTGAATTTCGGTCAGCATCGTCTGGAAGTGTCCGGTCATCTCCTTCCTCTTCTCCTCGTCCTCCCTGCAGCGCTTCAGGGTCTGATCCTGCAGGGGAGGGGGGGGATGGTAAGATAAGTGTTTGATGCTATTTCTACTTTCTGTAACTTAAATGAGGTCTGTCCATTTTCCTGCAGGATGTTTCCTCCCTGTTGTAAAAAGGATTTCACTATTTTAACTGCTGCCAACAGCTGAAAGCTGTGTGCTGTTCCAGGTGAAGGGGGGCTGACTACTCATGGCCCCAGTGGAGGATGGGGCCCTTATTGGCTCTGAAATAAATAGTTATTTTTGGGTTAATTAAGAAAACTGTTGAAATTGACCAGTCATCATTGGAAACAAGCTTTGATATCCCAAGATAACGAGATAACAAACTAAATGTACCCTTTGTCACAGCGAAAACAAGAGTCTATGCATGACCATTAAGGGCTTCTGTAGATCACTTCTTGTTTCAATGATCAAAAACTGCAGGTAAACACCTGCACACTGTCTACATTGCACAAATAATTATTGCAGAAATACTATTTATGCAGTTTAGACAGTTTTCAGGTGTTAAACTGCAGTTTTTGATGGACTAATTTCTTCTCTCCTTTCCATGAAACATGTGTTTGTTTTATATTCAGTACTTTTAGTAGTGTTAATCATTAAAATACAGAGATTGTGTCGTGCTAAAATGTGTGGTAGTGAAACGTATTGAAGGAGGACATTTTGACGACCTTTATTTAAATCTTTTAACGGTTCATTTGTGTAATGGAGGTGTGGTTAAAGTAATATCTCAGGGTCGACTGAGGCTGTGACATCTTTGAGAAAATGTAGATGGACTTAACACCATGCCGTGCACAGAGAACAGTAGCGCCCCCTGCTGTTCTTACATACCCTCAGCTTGCTATAGTGTCCCTGCAGCTCTCTGCACATAGTCTCCAGTTTGTTGCGAGCGGTGGAGCTGCTGCGCCTCTCAGCCTGAAGCTGCTGCCGCTCATCCAGCAGGAGGGACATCCTCTGCTGCAGCACACACAGCTTCTTCTCGTCAACACGCCGCTGGGCTGCCTGCACACACACACACACACACACACACACACACACACACACACACACACACACACACACACACACACACACACACACACACAGAGGTAGAAATGTTTTTTTTTTAGCTGTTATAGCTCTAATGAAACTGCAGGATGATTAGATGGAAAGATGTCCTGGCGGTAAGAGCACTGTTTTCAAGGTGTTATATTCGGGTATAAAAGAACATAGTCACAGTTAACAGACTCTCACCAGTTCAGCATATTGTCTGACCAGATCTTCGAGCTTCTTCTCGGGGGAGGAGAGCTTGTTCAGACTCTTCATGATGAGAGACACTTCTGAGGACACAAAACGAGTAGAAATCAGTCAACACAGAGTTACAATTTATTCAAACGCCCATCAGTTGTTGCCTGCCCTGGAATTAAATGACATGATAGGCTCTTGAATCCTCACCTGACTGTATGTTAACTTTGATGTCTTCTTTTGCCTCCTTCTTCATCTTCTCCATCTCTGCCTCCACCACACTCTGAAAGATTCAAAACACAGAGCGTAGCGTTAGTACAGGCAGGCTATATGCTGCTATCATGCCAGCGTTTTGATAACAGCTGATCTCCTGCAAGCCCTCATCAGCTCACGGCCAGCTGATTTGCTTCAAAGCATCCTATTGGCTAATACCACTCATGCCGCCTTATTTAAGCTGTTCTAGCTGCCTACTCTTTGCTGCTCCCTCTGCAAGCCGCATTTACAAGCCGCTCTTGCAGCCATCCTCCACCCCAGCTCCTCCTTTCATGCTGTGTCTGACTTAATCAATGTCACGATGTTGTCATTGATGCTCTGTTTTGGTTTTTGCTGCTTCTCTCCCTGCCTTATGCTTTCCTTGTATGCAAGGGAATGACAGGAATGTGTTCTGTTCCTGACTAATGCTTTCCACATAAGCACATGGAAGGGCATGGAGATCCCAGAACAGAGCCATACCACCAAAGTGGACCTGACTGACTCGCCTTTGTACATCCATCAATCAGTTAGACTTTATTTGTACATGTATAGCAATTGTCATGTACATTACCACATTCCCACATACCAACAGAAGTTAGAGGGTTTTTTATGTATAAGGCGTCACCACATGTCGCACCTGTTTGTCCAGCACGCTGGCAGCAGATCCGTAAGTGCTGATGATGTCTTCCAGCTGCCTGTTGAACTCCTCCATGGGGTCGAAGAAGTCAGAGGTGGGAGAGGATGCACGGGCTGCAGGAGGAGCCGCCTCCTCATCTTCAGTACTCTCAGTGGGCTGGGGGGGAACCATCACCTTGGCAGCTTTCACCGATGTCTCCATCCTCAGCTTTCTGGCATTTGATGGAGAGGGAAAGAATACTGCTGAATATTCATTCATCCATCCATCCATGCAACAGCTGCAGTGGTCCAACAATTCCAACCAGTCATTATATAGATGGATGTTTTTACAGCTCAGTCTGAAATAGTGAATTCTTCCCTTTCTCCAAAGTATGCAGATAATATCTGTTTTCAAAAAGGTTCATATTCTAAAGCACCACTCGTGTTTTCATAACCATCCAACAGGAAAAAAAAGCATTAATGGAGAACATTTTACAAAAAGTACATCCACAGAAAAACTGTGCTCCGCCAACGGTACCTTTAAACGTTAAACGGCCACTTGAGGGTTCAGTGACACAAATGCTTAAGGTACATTGTAACAGCAATTTAAGGGTACCTTTCATTTGACTCTAAAGGTACCCTTAAGTCCTAGTTTTATAGTACTCTTTAAACAGCTGCAAAAAACAATGACCTGGGAGCAGGCCAAAAGCGCACCATGGAACAGACAGTGAAAGATACCTTAATCGGGCTTTAGGTGGTACCAAGAAACAGACAAGGGTACTTTGAAGGAAACAGGTACCTTAATAGATACCAAACAGACTTCACATTGTGCATCACCAAAAAAAAAAGTCATACGTTGGGAATTGTTCCATTACACCATTGATACAAAAGAATGACATTCACCATTATGCAGACGATACCCTAATTTATATTGCTCTGTCACAGAGAAGCTTCGGTCCCACAAAATGTGTAATAGCTTGTTTTTTGTTTTTCTTTTCTGTAACTCTGAGTCCAAAACCCCCCCCACTAAAATTCTATCTTTATTTTGGTGTTTTCAAAGTTTGACTTGAGAAATCAATAAGAGGCTTGTTTTAGGCAACCTTAGAGGATTCAAGTCCATGTTCTTGTCAAAGTAGGTAGTCGATGCTTCATTTGCTGCAGGTTAAATTGCTGTAATAAACAGTTTTAAAGGCAACTTCCGCTAGTTCAGAACACTGCTGATAGCCGTCCAAAGACAGAGAGAGCTGAACACGTCACACCTTGTCTCAGGTCTCCGTAGGGGCTTTAGTGTATCAGAAAACACAATTTAAAGTCCGGCTGCCGGCCTATATATCTCTCATTTGCTTTGGACCAAAATAAACCTCTGACCCTGTAATACCACGTAACCCCCTCTGATCCTCCCAGGTCACCAGGTGGAGGCAGCTGAATGTCCAATGATTGCAAAATACACCGAGACCTCAGAGCTGGAGCAAGTTAAAATTAGACTTTGAATCCAGGTTAGAAGATGTATCTTTTTCAACTTATTTATTTACTCTTTATTTTATGTTTATATATTTATGCAGCCAGTATGTCCTCCTTCTAACTTTAGATTCTGGTCCTGAATGGTCTGGATTTGTTTGGACCAGAGGAGGTAGGCGGTTTTAAGGCACCCCCACACGGCCGTTTTGGACGCCCCTCGGTTTGCCAGATATGAGAGCAGTTATCAGGTCAAACCAACAGGTGTTGCAGCGATGGAAGCGGGCAAGAGAACTGGTTCAGATAGAAGTGATTGTACCCGACCTAAAAAGCCTCTGCATGTTTCTAATAAGCTCCACGAGCAGAAACGTGCTCAAACTAGGATCAATATTGGAGATGCTTTTGAAAAATGGAGAGAGGTTAGAACGCAGAAAGGTTTACAGACCGATGCAGAGCTGGATAAACACTGAAGCTTCAGTGTCCACCACATGGTGACCTGCGTGAGCATCCACTCTAGAGAGGAGGGGGGGGGGGGGGGAGACAGCTCACTGTAATGTTTAGAATTTAGACTGCAGTACACATTTTAAACACTAGGTGTCAGATTTACAAATGGCTCCTTTAAATTTAATGTAAACATTTTTATACCTTCAAATGTTGATACCACAGATTTTGGTGACCCCCCCTCTTCTTTTGTCAGAGTCCACCCTGCAGCAAATCTGTTGCTTACACACACATTAATCATTTCATTAATCCAATCATCTTTTTTAAATATTTTTAAAATTGCACCACGTGATTACTGTATGTGAAGTCAAGGTGTTGCTAACCTAGATTTTGGCATTTTATTTTTTAGGTGTGCGTGTGCGTGTGTGTGTGTGTGTGTGTGTGTGTGTGTGTGTGTGTGTGTGTGTGTGTGTGTGCATTTGTTTGTGCATTTGTGTGTGTGTATTGGAACATATCCAGAGTGTCAAGTGGCTGTTTATCCTCTCAGCTATGTTGCAACATGACGGCTGCCTGCGTTATTGTATCTGGTGAGTTAAAATTAGCCCTCTGATCCAAGCAGCACACACAGACACAGACACACACACACACACACACACACGCACACACACACACACACACACACACACACACACACACACACACACACACGCACACACACACTCACACACATGCACACGCTGGAGACCACACCTGTTGTAGTCACATCTATTCTTAGGGTTCCCAAATACGGTCAAATTGCAGCACATATACTGTCAGCACACACACATACTGTAGAAACTTGTGTTTGGGTGTTTTTGTAAATGTTTTCATCTCACACAGAGCTGTCTTAACGCCATCTAAATCATGCACATCAGGCTCCACCCACAAAATTACGCAACCAACCACAGCCCCTCCTCCTGTTTGTAATTTCTCAGAGTGACTTCACAAAATATCTAATAACAGTGTCAACAATGTCTCCATGTTATTCACATAAATACATTCGGCTGGAGACTTCTAAAAATGTACCAAGCTTCAATCTGAGAACTCTAAGCTGAGCAGTGAATTTCGCTGTTATCTCTTCAGGAGGTTTAGAAGTTTTCTCTGAGAGTCTGAAGCGTTTTCTGTCGAGCTGAGTTTGCTGGCTTCAGCTATCGCTTATCCTGGATCTCTGCTTTAATGACATGAACAGTGACAAAGCAGCTCCTGGAGTCATGGCCGCCATTAAAGAACCGCTCCATGTTTTCAATGTTTGAGCAATAAAACAATATTAAACGTTATATCTCTTTGAATAGAGGAATAATTGTGCTTCCTTAAACTACTCCGTAGGCCGTTTTAAAGCCTCAAGAGAGTAAGAAATTAATTTTTCCAAACCGCCCGTTCAAGATAAGAAGCACTAAAGTAGCAAAAGGACAAATCCATGATTGACGTCTCAGTAAGTCGCCGTTTATGTTGTGTTGTAGCCCAAAAAAATTTGTAATTGTGAGTTTTAAGAGTCTAAAAAGATTCTTACCGGGATCGGTGGAGTGAAGGAGAGGAGGTGAAGAAGAGACAGAGAGGGGCTGAGGAAGAAGAGAGAGAGAGAGAGGTGGGGTGGAGGGGGAGGGGAGGGGTCTGCTGACAGGACGAACGACAGCTGACCCCCAAAATAACCCGACAGGCTCAGCTCAGAGACATATGTGTCTGTGTGTGTGTGTGTGTGTGTGTGTGTGTGTGTGTGTGTGTGTGTGTGTGTGTGTGTTTGTGTCCTGACTTCTGACTGTGAATAAAAGCGACTGCTTGGTCAGAACTAACTGTCTTATAAAAAGAGATGGGGGACCCCGAGGCCAAAGCTTCGGCGTGAAGTCACTGATACTTTTAATGTTGCATAGTCGAAGGCCTCAATGTCAATAGCAGGGTCCAAAAATACTAAAGGAATAGCCTGAATATAAGCCTATAAATCCTCATGGGCCCCTCAACTATAAGGGGAGAAATACAAAAAGCAAGCGCAACACATCAGCAATAGTAGCCCACCTCTGTCTAGGGGAGTCGGGGGGCTGTAGAGTCCACGTGCCCAGGGGCCCAGTATCTCATAATCCGTCTATGACTTCAGTAACTGGAGGTCGTGTATGTGTGGATTTGTCGTTATACAGTAAAGTGTGCTTTAAGCAGGTAAGAAGCACCTGAATCTCTGCTTTATTGGCCTGCATGTTGAAAAAACAGATTTTGCTAAAGCACGGTATGACACTGAAAATTTGGGTCCCAAGGCTGTCCCAGCGCTGTCATGTGATCTGGGCGGAGCCTGTGGACACCAGCTCACTTTCCCCCTATTCCCTGGTGTGGACAGCACGTCATGAAAACCTCATGCTCGTCATAGAGATGCTCTGATGTAGAAATGATTGGGTTTATCAGTAGGAAATATGTGAGTAGTAGTAGTACCAACTGCAGCCAGCTGGTGGCAGCAGTGAGCCGTCAGTCTGCTTCATCAGTGTATTCAAATTCATCAGTGGACCCACAAACAGACTGACAAACTGACGAGACCCATTTTCACCTGCAGGTGTGCGTGCGTGTGTGTGTGTGTGTGTGTGTGTGTGTGTGTGTGTGTGTGTGTGTGTGTGTTTGTGTGTGTGTGCATGTGTGTGTGTGTAAGAGAGAGACAGACAGACAATGGAAGAAAATGAAAGTGAGCAACATCTGCGCTCTGTTTTAATTACCTAATTCATTTTCATTCAAACACACACAGGCATGCACACTCGAGTATAATCTGGTTTCTGTCTCCCCTTTTCTGCAGCTCACATCCATTCATCCATTATCTTTACCACTTCTCCAGTTTGGGGTTGCGGGGGGGGGCTATCCCAGCTGTCATTGGCCGAGAGGCCGGCTACACAATTTAGAGTCATTAAATAACCTAACGAGCGTGTCTTTGGACTGTGTGAGTACGCCAGTGGATCTAAGGAGAACCCACTCGTGCACACGGAGAACATGCAAAATCCACACTCCTGTGTGACCGGGGATTTGAACCCAGAACCTTCTGGCTGTGAGACGCCCCCTGCTGCTCATTTAGCCGGACTGGCTGCAAACTTACTTTCAGACCGAACCCCAGAAACAACACTTTAAGCACAAAACGTCACTTTGTCAAAAAGTTATTTGGCAGTGTTGCTCATCAGGATTTTCAGGAAATGATTCAGATTAAATATCACAACAGTGCCCCAAATCACTGGAGAGGGGCTTCATCCTTTGGACTCCATAAGCTGAATTAAAGATCTAATGAGATTAAAAAAGAGTGGAAACAAACAGTGAAAGTAAAAACCTCTCTGATGGAATCACCTTCCGCTCCTTTTCAACCTCATGTGCCTTCAGCAGCGTGTTTTATTAATAAGAGGCTGAAAGGTCCCCGGTCACAAAACAAACAAAGACACAATCACTCCCTGATAAGGTTTGTGAAAATCTGGATATTGTTTTAGGATTTCGGAAGTACATAAAGCTTATGGCGCTCCACAGGGAACCTGATCGGACCCCCTGATGTTCACAACTAAAAGCCTCTATTCTTTTTTTTTGTCCAAATGAATTCAGCTTTGAGTAAAACATTAGGGAAAGAGAACAATCCAAATCCTACTTTTCCGTTGTTTCTCTTTCTCACACACCCCATCCCTCCCTTCCTTTCTACGGTATTCTTTTCTCTCAATGCTCGACCCTTAAAACTACGTCCTATCTCTACTTCTCTTTTCCCCGTCCATCCTATTGTCCTCTCTTCCTTTTGTATTCTCCCAGTTTCTTTGTTTCCTGTATTCTTTCAGTCACAAATAGTTTCTTCCTTCTCTAAATCTCTCCTTCTGTCCTCTCTACTCATCACTACCTTCTCTAGTTTTTGCTTCTTTCTACTTCAGTTTCTTTCTCTCCATCTGCTCACTCTTTACGTCTCGTCTTTTCCAAACCTCACACCTTATCTCGTTGCTTCTTTCTTCCTCTGCCTTCTTACATCAGACTGGTTTTCCTGAAAGAGTCTTCTTCTTCCTCCTCCATTATCTGTTGTTGCTCTGATAATAGAAGGAAATGTACTTTTTTGATAACGGAGGCTGGATTTATTTCCGTGCCTCTGTAGCTGAGACACCACGGTGAAAAGTCTGCCTGGATTTTTCACCTTTTACTTCGAGCTTTTAAAACTCCAGACGGTGAAATGTGGACGTTCTTGTTCTGCTGAGGTGATAATGTGTATTTGTCACACCTGGAGTTTTAGAAGGTTTTATTCAGACTGTTTGTTCACCTCTTTCACTTCTTCTTGTTTCGCTGTCTCAATTTGACACATTTCCTTTCTGTCTTCAAGTCACCTGTTAAATTATAGGACTGATATGTAAGATGCAAACTGACTGAGATGATAAAGGTACTATATGATCAGACATTAAGGAAACATGCTAACCAGTTATCAGGTCAAACCAACAGGTGTTGCAGCGATGGAAGCGGGCAAGAGAACTGGTTCAGATAGAAGTGATTGTACCCGACCTAAAAAGCCTCTGCATGTTTCTAATAAGCTCCACGAGCAGAAACGTGCTCAAACTAGGATCAATATTGGAGATGCTTTTGAAAAATGGAGAGAGGTTAGAACGCAGAAAGGTTTACAGACCGATGCAGAGCTGGATAAACACTGAAGCTTCAGTGTCCACCACATGGTGACCTGTGTGAGCATCCACTCTAGAGAGGACTGAGACTGAGTTACATTTTGCTCCTTTAAAGCCTAAAACTCCACGCAAAATAGTCCCTAAAGAGGCTCCTTTCCTGCATGTCATTCCCCACTCTCTCTCTCTCTCCCTGATTCCTGACTTTATCCACTGTCCTATTTATGTGCACTGCGCCTTTTTTCTCCAGGCAGCTACCTCCTGCTGCAGACACTCTCTCCTCATTGGGTACGATAAAAAAAAGAAGATAAAAAAAAAACGTAAGATGGAGCTAATTATATATAAGCAACCTTAATTGTTCCTCCCCATCCTCTGTCTCTGAACGTCTCTTAGAGCATCCTGTTGGTCGCCCTCGCTCGTTCTCCTGCAGACGAGACCAATGAGAGGATCTTTTCTCAGTTTGTAGCACTTCTTTTTTAATTGTTTCCTGTGAGCATGCATGGAATCTGAATGAATCTGAAGTAATGCACACATCTTTATCATGAAGGGCAGTAGAGTGCAGCAGGATATGAAATGCCATCAAATCTGCCTTGTAAAGAAGACAGATAAGGAAATGATGTGAGCAGAATATAAATGCCTTTCAAGACACAACTGGAGAAATGGTTAAAGCCTCATTAAATCAATCGGATGCTTGACGGTCAGAACGGAAACTCGGACTCTAAATACCTTCATTAACCCTAACCTCTTATTCTGTTGTCAAAGCTGACGTTTTCCCTGCAGCAGGTTTGAGGTCTGACCTCCGGGCTTAGTCTGAATTATTTGGATTCTTAGTCACACAACTCCTGGGTGGCAACTAATCTGCAGACGGTCTGAAGCCAAGCCGTTTGACAGAAAGAATTTACATAGTTTTATCCGACCGATTGCTTCTTTTACCTCCCTGCTAACAACTCATCATTCAGCACACCTCGTCACTGCAGCAGTCTGAATGACATTGTGTCACCTGGCCAAACAAGCTGAAATAAATGAGTTCTCCAGAGGTGGAATAAATCTGTGTGAACACGTTGATGCCCAGGGCTGCATTAAATCAATGACTGAACCTAAAGAAATACAAACAGCATCCAACCTCTAAATCCAGCTTTCACAGAGTCAAGAGGTTTCTTTACAGCTTATGTTGTTACCAACCAGCTCGTTAGGGAAGAGAGAAGTAACGTTAAAACCTGAGATTGTTAGTGAAATAAAGTGATTTATTCACAAAGGAGTCAAACGGTGAAACAATAACAAAAGTGAGGCGGACGTGTGCTGTTCAAATCAATAAATAAGGAACGCAGAAAGAGAACTCTAAAGCCGTTTACACGTCTACACTCCTGAAAATATCTCGATCATTTCAGGAGGACTGCTCCTGAAATCCTCCTGCTCTTGTTGTTCACACATGCACCTCACAGCGGGAGACTATCCCTGTTGGGCTGGAGGGGGGCGAGTTACATGTGACTCCTTTAAGCAGGAAGGAGCGACAGATTAATAAACAACCCTGTTGAGCATCTTTGACCCTCTTGTATCTGATTTAAAGTAAAAATCCTGCAGCCAGAGGAAAAATGAGTCGTCAGAACTGGTCTGTCTGCCTGGACTGGTCACCAGTCAATCACAGGGCTGACACATAGAGACAGACAACCAGACACACTCACATTGTCGGGACAACAATGAACCTAACCAGCATGTCTTTGGACTGTGGGAGGAAGCCGGAGAACCCGGAGAGAACCCACGCATGCACGGGGAGAACACGCAAACTCCACACAGAGAGGCTCCTGTCAGACGGGAAATTCGAACTTTCTCGCAGTGAGGCAACAGCGCTAACCACCGCCCTCAAGTCTGACCTCCTCCCTCCAAATAAAACATTTATTCATGCCTGGCTGTAAAAGTTGATGCAGCTCCGGTGTAACAGCTTGATTTGTGTCTTGCAGAAAGTTACTCCAGAACTCCGTGAACTGTCAGGTCAGTCTGTCAGTGACATTTTGTGTCACGATTGAATATCTTGTCAGTGAGTGTCTCCGTTTTCTGTCACTCACACACTCCATCCTCTCCGTCCACTCACTCTCCTAACTTCTTATTCTCTTCTTGTTTCCTCCAAACTATGTAAAATCATTTTCTCTCTAACTTTTCCTCACCACTCTCTCGTCTAAGGGCGGAGTTTTATGACAGCAGGTCGGCTGACGTGGTTCCGGACGACAGGAAGGTCTCTGCATGAATAAAAGATGCAGACAGCTAAAGACAGAGAGGTTCTCTTTAAAAAAGGAAGATGGAGAGAAAGAAGTTAGGCTCACACATAAAACACTCAAGCATCCGAAAAAGTGATTTGGATTCATCAAAAAGTTTTTTTAAAGCCTGAACCTGATACATGTTTAAAGGTGGAGTCAGTAGAAATGTTTGTAAACATCCAAACGTGGCCCCTCCTCCTGGGCTCATCGCCCCCAGAAGCTCTCACTCACTGCAGGACGTACTGTGTACGTTTACTGCTTGTACCTACACTGCAAGCTAACGCACGCTAGCACAAGCTAACCGCCGGTGTTCGTCACCTGCCTGTCCAACAGGAAGCAGACCAACTCCACGTCCACGGGTAAAAGCCAACACAAGGTTCACCCTCGTTTCTCCTCACTGTGATTATATTTTCTCTTCTTTGTCTCTAGAAATGTACAGACGATCAGGAGTGTTAACGACTCTAGGCGAAACTAGGTCAACCACTCAGCTAACGACTCTCAGGTGAGTCATCCTTGATCAGTAGCATGCTAATGATCCAAACAGGCTTAAAATTGTAGCTCCGTCCACCAGAAAGTTCAGAGCTGAAGAAGCCTTTCAGTAGAGGAGAGGTGAAACATCTTCAAGATCTTCAACCAAGTCCAGGAGATGGAGCAGGATGGAGCGGTCACGGAGGATGGAAGGAAATGTTTGAGGAGGGTGGCGTGGTTGAGGAGAATGGAGCGGTCGAATAGAATTCGGAGCGGCTGAGGAGGATGGAGCGATCAAGAAGAATGGAGCGATCAAGGAGGATGGAGCAGTCGAGGAGGATGGAGCGGTCGAGGGAGACTGAGGGGAGAGTGGAAGCGAAAAGCGGGTGCAGTGGTTTTAATGGATCCCACTCAGGCAGAGAGGGAGACAGAGACAGAGTGGTCTGAAGGAGTTTGTGTACTTTTTATCAAAACGCTTCAGGCTGCTGACCTGCAGGAGACAACACAAACAGGAAAACAAAAACATAGCATCTGAAGTATTCTGCAGTTTCATTTTAAGTTTACAGCACTTGGTTTGAGTTCAGAACACAAGCACTTGGCTTGTTTAACAGGAACAAATGCAAAGATGAAACATGATTATATGGAGGTGACGTCCTCACAAATCAGAGCCGCCTCATTACTGGACGACTCGTCGGCTCTGAAGGTTGTCGAGTGTTTCCGTGGAGTGTTTGTGGTAATGTTTCCTCTCAATCAGCCGGACGACACACAGCTGTGTGCATCAGTGTGTGGTCTGCTCCAGCTGCTGCTGCGGCTGCAGGCTCTCATCAGCTCTTTGTTTGAGACCTTTTTGATCACAGTGCTCCTCCGTCAGACGCCTCTTCATTGTTTGAGCCTGAGTGCTTCAAAAGAGAGATCCTCTTCAGTCGTTTTTATCTAACAGTGACACTAATGACAGCCTGCAGTCCGTCTGCTGTGAGCTGAACGTTTCCTGCAGGCAGAGATGCAGTGAACCTCTATCCTCTCACTGTCCCAACTTTTCCAAACCTGACATCAATAAGTTACATTTTCTGAAACAAAGACAATTTAATGCAAACTCAAAAACATGCAGAACTTCTGAAAATGCACGCAAGAAACTCTCCTAAAGATTTACTTTGGTCCTTGAAAAGTAAATCGTTTAAACAGAATCTTTAGATACAAACGTAGACGCAGTGAGGGTTAACTTTCACGCAAAAAAGGGAAATCTGC
The DNA here is from genome assembly GCA_020745685.1 of Tautogolabrus adspersus. Classification (NCBI taxonomy): domain Eukaryota; kingdom Metazoa; phylum Chordata; class Actinopteri; order Labriformes; family Labridae; genus Tautogolabrus; species Tautogolabrus adspersus. Next base: position 30,899,077 of record CM036543.1, read on the forward strand.
ACGAATTTAACTCGTCACACTGGAATAAAAACACACATTTAGAGTCGAGTTTCAACATGCCTTACATTTAGAGAGAAAGCCTTAGGGAGTGTCTACTTTGACTCTCTTTCTTCTAAAGTGAACATGTAGTTTGATACTTTAAGAGACAAACTTATGTTACAGCAGTTAACTCAGAAAGACAATATTAAACGAGCGATTTCTGGCTCTTCTGTTGCAATCTAAAAAAAAGAGGTTTAAACCCGCCTCAGCTCCAGCTCTCAGCCACCAGCGTCGGACTGTGACGTCCCCACAACCACCGCCGTCCTCATTCATGCACGGCCTGCTCCGGTCTCCACCTCAGCTGCGAGGAAGTGTGGACAACAGGGACGTGAGGAATACAAAGGTTATGAATTGGCGCTTTACAAATAATGATTGATTGATTAGATCGTAAAAAACCTTCTTCTTGATTTCTGTAAAACAAAGTTGATTCTGTCGGTGTTTTCTGGAGCATGCTGCAGAGAGCTGAGGCTCCATCACTCGGTATATTCAGCTCAGGAGGGATTAACCGCTCTCGTTTGAAACTAACAGTTAATTGCTTGGGGGTAAAAATACTCAGAATCATTAAAGATTATTTCTTATGTAACCTTTAAACTGCCTCGCTGTTTGTTTTCGCTCTGCGTGCATTAATTTGTCTAATCAACGTGCTGAGCTTTATTTAGCTTCGTTTCTGCGTGTCCTCTCGTGTCTGTCAGTCTGAGATAAAAGACACGCGCCTCGGGTCACACATGACACTGAGTTAATCTGACGTAATGATGGATCAGCTCAAGTTTGGCCGCGCTGCACGGTTGGATTTCTGGCGTCAGAAGTTACCATATCTGAATGAGAGGGCGAAGATGAGAGGAGTAGGACCCAATTTCCAAACTCTGTGCACACCGTGGTGTAGCGCTTCTCAAAGCGCTCACAGGTGAAGAATCTCCTCTTCTGGACATAAATGATGGTGATGATGAAGGAATCTCCATTGACACTGTCTTAGTTACAATAATGAAGTTTATTAAGTATTGCAGAAGACAGAGTCAAGCCAGGCTTGCCATGGATAGCCTAGGAGAGACAGAAGCCGAAAACATCTCTCCCGAACAAAGACAGAGCACCCATATTTATTCAGAATCTCACAGAACAACATAAAGACATCTGTTTTTCCTTATTTGGAGTTAGACCTCCACCCTCGCATACATTTTCCTTACATTGTAAATTTGCTGGACATGGAGGCCCCAATGTAAGCACTCCAATGTCAGGATGTCTCTCCTAAATTTATGTATGTTCATGCAACTTTAAGAGCAACACATGTTTCAGATTTAAACATTACCAAATTGTCATTTTGCACATTGAGGGAGAACAATCGTAACCTTTGCCCCAGTAAACTTAAGACACCTCACAGGCTACAGGTAAGACATGAAGGGAAAGAGCGTGAATGTGAAACAGAGGATATGAGAAGAAGGATATTTTTAAAGCTGCTAACATTTGTAGAAGTACACGGGAGGATTGAAGTGGCTGCAAGTTAATTTACTTCTGACCCCATAAAGGTCAAATGTTGAATTTCCCTTCATTCATACTCTGCTTTGATTGCTTCTATTCTCCTTCTTTATAGCCAGTAAAAAGTAATGGGAAACTATTATGTCACCCTGACTACCAGTGCTTATGAAATATGGATTCACGTGCGTCATGCAGGAGTTTGGTGTCCGAGGAAAGACGGAACAGATCAGCCAAAACTGATGACTGCTCGATAAAAAAACGATCTTTTTGTATCGATAAAGACCTGAAAAACGTTCTGGACCTTATTCCAATTAAAGGTCATGCAAGATAACGAGATAAACAACTTTAAATAACTCAAATACGTCACATGTTCATAACAATTCTGGAGGGAACCGGAGGGACGCTGGTTCAAATCCCGGTAGCTAGAGAGGTGCCAGTCCACTTCCTGAGCACTGCCGATGTGCCCTTGAGCAAGGCACCGAACCCTCGTCACCGGCTCAGGAGCGCCCCCTGTGGGCAGCCCCCTCACTGCATGTTCATAGGATCCTGTTTGTGCATGTGTGTGTGTTTCAGCCTGTGTGTGTGATGCATTGTGCCTCTCAGGATTAATAAAGGAGACCTCTTCTTCTTCTAAGAGTTAGATGCTGACACACACACACACACACACACACACACACACACACACACACACACACACACACACACAATTAACATTGATCCAATTCACCTCTTAGAGAAAGTCAACAATCTAACACACGTAACTTTTACGACTTTTTTAAAGTGTTTCCTGCCCAATCTGTGTCTCTAAATCTGTAATGATAGTGCTCCGTCTGTCAGCTCATAAAGACTCCTTCTGAAGTGTTTATTGGACCCCAGGATGTCCACAGGCTGCCGAGACCTCAGCTGACCACGGCGTTCATGAAGACAGAGAGATGAGGAGCAGGCAAATTAAATGAAAGAGAGAGAGAGAGAGAGAGAGAGAGAGAGAGAGAGAGAGAGAGAGAGAGAGAGAGAGAGAGAGAGAGAGAGAGAGAGAGAGAGAGAGCAGGATCTGTTGATTGATCTATTATCATCACCTCTCATCAAAAACCCTGCGTGTGTGTCTGCAGCCAGCTGACCTCTGTCATTACAGCTGATCAAGCAGCTGTCAATCACTGAGCTGTGTTTATTTATAAACTGTGTACGAGAGAGAAAGTGAGGGGGGGGGGGGGATTTGTGAAGATTAATCCAAAAGGAAGCTGCCTGATCGAGGCAGCGTGAGAGCAGCAAACTCAGTTTCATGCAACACTAAAACAGCAGTTTTTATGAATGAAGACTGGTGGCCTTGTAAGAACGTTATCTATCCATCTTCTGTGTTTCAAAAAATGATCTTACCACTGAGCTACATGTCGAGTCTGTCAGTAAGGGTTTACATTTAAAACACTTCAATTATACAAATCTAAACATTCATTACTATGTAAAGATTAATCGTGAAATCCTGATAAATCAAGGTTCACATCGGTACTCTTTCAAATGAATCTCAATAATATGGTGAGCGTCAGCAGCTGTAGAGAGATTTAGAAATTGAGGACGCACCACCGTCTTTTAAATCAGAGGTGTGGAAACATTTTGGCTTCAAGACAGAAAATGAAAGAGGTGAGAAGATAACAGACGAGACAAAAACTGTGTGACAATATTACAAGAAGACAGAGAACTACACAAATAGCACAACCAACATGATGCAGCATTTAATCAACACCACAATAAGAAGCTCCATTCACCTCCCCTTGTTGAGAGAAACAAACATTAAAAGGCCAAACCACACTGACAAGCAGGTTAGCAGCTCCTAAAGGAATCTGTTTCACTCATCATTTGTCTACAGTCTCATTCTGTAAAATAAATCGTGAGAGAATCGTATCGTGAGTTTAGTGAATCGTTACGTCCCTGTTAATCGGACACAGCTTGAAAAAAAGGATGCACTCCCCTTCTAGAGACGCTTTGATTGGCTGATATCGTCCAAAGAACCACAGACGCTCAGAGAAACAGGCGAATATTCATTCTAGTGACACTCTGCTGTTCACTCTAACTGAGCGCATAAATTAAACCTGACTGGAAGTCATGTCAGGTTATGAAATGAAGGCAGCAAGAAGACATTTGTATCTCGAGACATTTTCCAGAGTGATGATGAAGAATTATCTTCAGCTTGCAGGGATTTAACAGTGACCAGATTGTTGTCGTTCTGAACGTGTCCTTGAGCTGTTTCAGATGGTAGATGACATTCTTCCACCTGATGCCGAGCGCTCTGGACGAGGAGCGGAGCGACGATGGAAAGGTTTTCTCCTCCGTGATTCATCTTCAGCTCCGAGGCAACAGCTGGAGCAGAGCGAGCCGAGCAGGAGGGCGAGGTGTAGATCCCGAGAACACGAGCCTCTCTGGGCTGAAATGCATTAACTCAATCACCGCTGTGAATTTAAATGACTTGTGAATTTTTCCATTCTATGAGCCTTTAAACCCTTATATCCCTTTTATAATGACCACTGGGCAGCCCTTTAGATCCACGCTTCAGTTATCAGTGGTTCCCAAAGTGGGGGTCGGGAGCCTCCGAGAGGGGGGGGTCACCTCTCTTAATGATTCTACCTGTTCTCAAGCATGGTCAGTGTTTGTGATGCCCTCCCTGCTGTTACCATGGAAACAGTTCAAACCGGTACCATAAAAAGACTCAATGTGGCGTCTTTGTCACAAGGTCAACACCAGGGGTTAAGATATTGGACATCTTCTGAATCCACCTGGAGCTTTTCAATCAGCTAATCCTGTGTCCTCCTGACCTCGTCCTCTTGGTCCTTTAGCCTGTTACACGGAGAGTGATGGAGGTCCTACATCATCAAGGATGCTCTAGTTCTATTTTTACACCACTCAGAGGAGCGGGGAGGAACTGAGAGAGGCTTAGAGCGAGGAATATATATAAAACTAGACAACGTTTGGACGACGAATACTGGAGCAGAAACAGAGACTGCTTTTTGTCCCAGCTGCTCTTGTGTGTGCAGAAGGTTGTGTTATCTGTTGTGACAGAGGCCTTGATGCAAGCTGGGTTAGCAAAACAAGCTAGCTGGCTGCTAATTCAGTATTTCCTCCCTGCTCCCTGCTTTTTTTCTGGTTTCCAGTCTAACCATCATTGTGCCAACACTGTGTGCCAACAGCAAGTGAGCGTCCCAACAGATTCAGTGAGGACACACTGACAGCAGAGTTTTCTAACTACCCAGAATTAGAAGTCTGACCCTGGAGGGGTTGGTGACTGGAAAGGGACCCCAGCCTGTCGATGTTAGTGTAGCGGTTGTGTACTCTCTCTTGCGTTGTGTGATGAATCAGGAAACACTTTTACTTTAGGCATCAGCACGCCGTTTAATCTGATAACAACAGAAGCACATACGGTCTCTCACAGCCACTCTTCTAGAAACAACTGATTGAGCTAACTGTTAAGCAGGCTACACCACAGACATCAGAGGTTCCAGTGTTAGCAAAACAACAACATGGTGAGCCTAAATGACTCAAAAACATAGAAATATAATCACAGAAAAGTTTTATAATAATTTCGGAGATTCTCTAAAACACGATGAATGGGAAAATATTTTTATCAAGAAAAAACGAACTTACCGATGTGGAAAGAAAGTGTTGCAGCACTCTTGTGTCTCGGTTCACCCACACATGGATGCGTATACATTTGCGTCTGACCATGAGGGTGTGGAACGACAATCGAGCCATTTCTTACCCAGAACATCCACCAGATACGTGTGCCGAGTGCCGAGACAAAGGAGTTCCCGCGGTACGCGAGATAATACGATGTATGTGTATCAGCTCGACGCCAGGGTTGTGATTACTGGTAGCTATGTTTGGAGAATCTGCGACAAATACCCTGATCCACATGGACACCTTTCTGGCTTCATCCCCAGGAGAGTGTGAAGTTTCTAAAGCACCCAGGAAGCTCCAAACCAAACTGGAGTGTCAGACTTTAGATGTGCAATTTGACTTTTCTCCCTAGATGTGCGTTTTATGAATGTTGCTTTAGATGTCTTCACTGCGTCTCCAGCCGACTGCTGTTTGTGTCCATCCTCTTCTCTTCATTACTGAAGCGGCACTGAGGCTTCTTTATTCACACAAATGTCACACAAGTTCCAATGTTCCCAAACATCACTAAATATTTCAGTCCTCTCTTTGTATTCCACCTGTCCTCCTGCTGTTTGGGTTTCAGGACTGACCGCCTGCCTGCCTGCATCATCTATTATACATGAACAAAAGAAAGATGGCCGCCTTTGTTCACATACACTGAGGTGCACAAAAGGACTGAGGATGCTGAGAATACTTTAGGAAAAGGATAAGGAGAATAGGACACACATAACTGCTTTATCCCTTGATTGAAACTTTTGGCTACAGCTCTTGAACAAAACTTGCTTTCAAAGTCTTCCAAACACACAAAACATACAAACAGCACGATCGACATGTAGTCAGGGCAGAATGAGAGACCGGGAGCACCGTCTCCAGCTCCTCTGATTGGCCGGTCAGCCTCAGGAAGTGATGGGAGGCCTCTCACAGACACAGACGTGGTGAGAGAGAGCAAAACAAAAACAGTCCAATCAGGACGTAACAGATACTGATGTGAAATCTGAAGCATTCAAATCATCCCAGATGTCATGTACCAGCTCTAATGTCTGGATGACACAGCTTCTCTCCGCAAGGCTGCTTAAACAAGTAAACAATATAAACCCAATCAAAGTCATAATACCTGATGGAAACGTGTTGAAATTATGCATCAAATTAGCACAAATAATGTGCATGAAGGAGATTAAGAATGCAATAAATCATTTCATTAAGGCCTGAACATAGAGAGAAATATCAGGATGTGCACGCACGTTATTTGATTTATTAAAGATCCCAAATTCTCCTCATTTTCACCTTTCATGTTGTCAGTTTGTGAAATCTTTATCTAATACTCCCCACATGCCCACTTTCTTCTGATTGGCCAGCTCTCTGGAAGCCTTCCATTGGGCAGAACGCTGCAGGGCTGCCAGAGGAGGGCTGCTCTCCAGCGCTGGGAGAAGAGAGTCTATGTAAGAGGTTTCACCGGCTCACGAAGAGGCTTGAAGACGTCTCGGGAAATCAATAAGCGTGATTTGCAGAACAAGCCGTTTAGCGCCCTCTGCAGGCTCGTCCTGGGATTACTCTGGGTATGATCTGAAACTTTGCCCATGTTTAGTTTGAGCATCCAGCTTTGTAACACTGTGTGAGTTTTAAAACAGGATCAGCAGAGTAGGTCCACTTTAAGGTCTGACTCAAAGACTATCTCAGAGAAATGACTCTCTCTGCGGCTTCTCATCTCGCACATCAAGCTTTATATCCGTATTTGTTGTGCTGTCGTTGGTTTATCAGCTGTTGACATTTTGACACAGAGGAGCGTCTGTATTGTCTCTGTTCGACCTTTCACATCAATCTCTTCTCCATTACACTCTGATTGAGGTCAGTCTGTCGCAGGCTCAGTGATGGACTCCACTCTCGGGCCTCATTTTCTCATTTATGTCAACACTCAGCGTACTGCTGTCATGCTCTGCGAGGTCGTTGTCACCTTCATCTGCTTCCATTCGATGAGATTCAAATATCGGCTCAAGTAATGAGCAATTTAACTCGCTTATAGTGCAGCTTTAAAGGAGGAGTGTGTTGACCGTTGATTAATCATCATGCACACATTCTGACATGTAACACAAACACATCAGCACTGCAGCTTTCAAATCCAGGCTGTGCAGTTTTATTGCTACTAATGGACGGACAATGAACAATTTTAATTTGCAAAGTAATGCACAAAATGACAATCACATCCTCTGCAGCTCTACAGAGCTTCTTGAGGGACTCTCTGCTGATTCCTCTCCGGCTGAATCTTCACAGTGCAATTCTTTTAACAACATTCAGACTGATTCATTTACTCGAGAATGTTCCCCAAAGAGCGGCTGAGGAGAAACTAATCAGTTTAGGGGTTTTTGAAGGATTGCTCTTGACCTCACAGTTACTCGTCGACAAAGAAAGGAGGAGACTGTTTGTGCAGCCGGAGGATTCGTTCTTTGTCTGTTCAAGGATAGACTCTCCGGGTTTGGAGTGTGTATGTACTGACCTGAACTCTGCTAACCGACCGACCGATCTCGTTCAGCTTTTAGCTACCGTTTTTTAAATGTATTTTTACTGGAGGATTCACAGTTTTTCTAAAAGCTGCTCTATCTCTAAAAACTCAGATTTTATTAAGAGTTTAGCTGATTTACCTCAAAACTGACGGTGTTTATTGCTCATTATGAAAACTGATGCTGTCTGCAAAGGACCCAGTGTTGTGGAGATTTGGAATTGCTCCGGTGGATTGCTTCAGCTAGCAGTCATGAAACTGACTGTACTGGCTGCAACATCAAAAAGTAATCTTTGGGGAAAATGGACCCAATCACAGAACGTCCAGTGTTTGTTTTTTGTCATGGATAGGTTCAGATTGTCACTCTCAGAGTCAGAAAACATAATCTCTATTCTCTACAGATATAGGCCCTTTAGTGAAGGGTTAGATCCCTTTTCTAAACATAAACAGCCATTACATAGCCACTGGACTTTTTACACAGTAACTGTACCTCTGTTCAAAACCGCACTCAGATGCAGAGGAAAGTCCAGGACACAAAAAACAGTAAGAAAAAGTTCTTAACCCAAACGTTCGAGGGTCAAACACAGGGAGGCAGTCAGCGAGGGCAGAAAAATCCAACAAGGGCAAATCCAAATCCAAAAAGGCAATCAAAGTTCAAAACTGGACGAGCAAACACGAGGAACATGAGGCTGGAAAGCTTGAAACACTAAGGAGACGATGACAATCTGGCGGAGGGCTGGTGGAAACACACAGGGGTATTTATATATGCAGGTAAGACTAACTGCAGATGAGACACAGGTGTGTTGGAAATCAAACACTGACTGCCAGTGCGCACTGACACATGGCAATCCATGCTTTGCCCGAGTATGTTTGACCCCCAAAGTCCAGTTTGTTTGACTAGTATGAGCGCTCCATAAAATGCCCAAGCATGGTAGACTTGCTAGGCCCTGGCATGGTTGGAAGAGGTATGCTTCGGCAGGGTACGGTTGCACCAGCACGAGCACAAACATGGGTACCCAACGTGGACATGATGCATAATCAATGCAACTGTTCCTCTCAAAAATCATTTTAAACAATAGCAGCAAAGGGTATACGATTGTCCAACCCAGACGGCGAGTGTTACTCAAAATGTGGGCAGACGCAAATCCTCTGTCAGCTGGATGAAACCCAAGAGAACTTGGACGGTCTTTGGGAAAATCCACGACTATCCAGTAATACGACGTGATGACCGTATGTACAAGAGGTAACCGTGCTCAGGCCAAGTTAGGCCTAGAGCAGTGTGAGTGCAGGCCAGCAGGAGACTGGGGAGGGGGGACAATCATGCTTCGGCACGGTATGGGGCAACTGGGGCGAGTGTGAGTGCGCCCCCTATGAAAGAGCATGAGAACCTTCCTTCCACTATGACCTGTGTGAACTCCTCCTGTAGCTCCCAATGTATGACTCATACTTAATTATTCAATGTGCTGTGTGTAAGACATCAAACCAACCCATAAACACAATGAGGAGGAAATAGAATCAAAGGAAAACAGCAGATAAAGGCTGCAAGGACCCGTCCGTCTGTAGAGAATGGTTCAACATCTACACTGTGTAAAGTAAAGGCCATCTGTATATCAGCCCTACACTGTCAACACTTTCTTCACAGCGTTTACATCATAGTAATAACCACCATATGTTCTCCTGGAGGGTTTAAACCCCCAGAGGTCGAGCTTGATCCAGAACACTCCAGGAGAGATTCAAAAGAAGAGGAAATGAGAATGAGTGAAAGCAGGTAGTACAAGTTGATTTAGAAAAGGACAGATGGCGAAGCACTTCACGACAACAAAAGAGGCCGAGCCTCATTCAGTGCTGATGCTGAATTTATCCTGTCTTATTAAGGCATGCTTTCAAAGAGAGAGAAGCTCGCAGCAGCAACATGACGCAGGGCTGATTATTCCTGGACTTCACATCACAGGTTATGTCTGGTAGATTTACCATTTACAATAAGTCGCTGACACACCAGCAGGAGCAACTTGGGGTTAAGAGTCTTGCACACATCGGACATGGAGCTGGGGATCGAACCCGTGACCTTCAGGTTGTGAGACGACCGACTCTACCAACTGATCCACATCCGTGGTTATGGACCACTTTCAGAGCGTCCTATAGTTCCACTGTACAAACAATATAGGACTGTTTAATTGTCATGGTGGAATATCCTACGAGACTACGAGTGAATCGTTTCCTATCCACAACTGAAGCTCACGATTTATATTACCGCTGGTGTGTTTGGGGATTGCATTATGGCGGATAGGTGTCCTGCATCAAGCCAAGGCCTGCTTTACCACTAGTGGAGGATCATTTTCAGATTTTAAAACCAAAATCCTAAAACTTCAGATACCAACATCCAATCCTGCGCCCACAAATTTAGCAGTTCTTCTCAGAATCTGTAATTAGAGGTGATTCAAAAGACAACAAAACTCCTGATGAGATGATTTCCCATCATGCTCCTGGTGGAAATGGAGCAAAATGACAAACAATGGGAAAGTAACAAACCACCATGTCCAGGTTAAAAGCAGGTTACCGTCCTTGGTCTGAGGTAAGTATTTGATGAGGTTGTTGAAACATGTTTAAAAAGTCATTTAGATGCTGTAGAAAGAAGTTCTATGAAACTGAAATATATCTTTCACATTACAAACAAAGACTCTTCTGAACCAGCAAATTACTAAATGTTTGTTTGGAAAGCTCCACCAATAGAAAACAGGAAAGTGAAAACAGCTTTGTGTCACATTGAGTCAAGAATTTATCATTTTCTCTAAAGCTGTTTCTCCTGCTGCACAGGTAATTATTTTTTCTCTTTCCAAGGTTACTAACAGGATTTTCAAATCCCAGCTGAGCTTTTGAAGCCAAAAAGTTTAAACAATCTCGATTGAGATGCAGCGGAGTCGGAGCAGGACTTCTCCAGAGGGGATACAGGAGAGCACCGCTTCGTTAGATGAATGTATATTACCTTCAGACAAGGCGGAGGAGGTTTGTCCTTCGGCTGCTCTGAGACTCCACACAAACAAAACACCCAAATACTGTTTGTACCAAGCTCATGTTGAAGATGTGTACATCTACAGAGCTGTTAAAACCAGACAGACAAGTGACGGGGGCCCAGTGTCAGCTGCCAACCCCATATCCCACAGACTCCCATTGTTTCTGTTGCTCCCCCCTCTTTTATGGCTGCTATCTGTTTTTATTTACTTTTAGCTCTTTTAGTTTCTTACATCATCGTGAATCTCTGGTCCTCTTGGTCTCTCCTTGTGTTGTTGGGTTCTTGTGATGATGGTTGAAATATATGATTCTGTGATGCACACCCGCTGCTCAGACATGCACTGTGACCATACACTGTACATATGAATGATTGAAGCTTGATTGGCGTCACCCGTCTGTTCCTGCAGGGGGCGCTGGAGTCCCATCGATGGCGGTCTCCATGCTGGAAATGCTGTCTCAGCCTAACTTTCAGTCAACCTAACGACAGGCTGAGAGCTGGAGCTGAGGCGGGTTTTAAGCCTCCTGACAAACCGTTACACCGCGCCCACCTGTCAATCATGTCAGCTACACGCCTTATTGTGAATAACTCTTATCCTTCATCAAATCAAAACTGATGAGTCATCAAAACATTCACCCCCCGTACAGTGTGTGCTGATCGAGACATGAGCTAATCAGACCTATTTGTTTTTTTGAACCAGGCTGTAAACATGTTAATGTCTGCTGTAAAAACAGGCTTTTTTGAATGGGTGTGTATGTGACTTCCTGTGCTTCTGCAGCCAGCCTCTAGTGGACACTCAAGGAACTGCAGGATTGTGAACATTCACAACTTCATTTTTCAGCACTGGAGGTTGCAGTTGAGGGTGGCCCAGGGGTTAACTAGCTAGCTAGCTAGCTAGCTAGCTCAATTTCTGATGAAACAACAAGTTAACACGTTAGTGACTGACTGCTGCTTCATTATTTGTGGAAATTGTGTCTTTGTGAGGGTGTATACTCCAGCACATCAGTATTATAAAACTTGGTATTGCAACCCACACACTTAATAAGATATGATAGCTCTGATTCTCCTTTCCCACAAAGGTCAGGAATGTCAACACAGTTAGCTGTAAGTCTGTGATGCTAATTGTGAATGTCAGAGGACTACAAACTCGGGCATAATGACTGTTTCAATTCTCCTCACTGAGCTATCATACTGATCCTGGGAAATTCATGAAAGGTGATTGATATTGGCTTTAAAATTGTAATTGCTGGTTTGATTGGACACTAACGCTTACCCTTTCAAAATGGCTACCACCAAAACTGTGGCAGAGTCTTTAAAAACTGCTGTGCAAGGAGTTACACAGAAGCATTACAATGTGCCCAAATTACTGGTGTTACTTTTTCTAATCAAAAGTTTCCACCTTTTCTGCCTCAAAGACTCTCAGCTGTTTGGAAAAGAGGCTTTTTACTCCAACATTTGACACCAACATGCAACAAGCTGAAGTTTCCTCAGAAGGGGAGCTGATGTGAGAAACACACCGCCACGTCTGGCAGCTCTGAAACTGTGACAGCCTCCCGAACTCTCTCAGGTACATCAGGGATGTTATAACAGACTGAGTGTGTGCGTGTGTGTGTGTGTGTGTGTGAGTTGTTCTCTGTTATGCAACAAGCCCGTCGTCTTTGTTAGGTATCCACCTACTACAGCCTTTAGGTGTTGAGTATATCTACGTTTTTACATTCGACATGAATATTAGGTCACAGAAAGCGCCGGATAAAACACGAGGGGAAACTTTAGTGGAAGACATTTCAAGAGAGAATCTAAAAACAGGAAAATAAATTCCACAGCATCACCTTCGAGCAGTCATAAGTGTGTCTTTGGCATGCAAAAAAAAAATTAACATCAATCTCAACAAAGTGCATTTGTCTTTAAGCCGTTCAGACCTTTTAGCTGATTCCTGTGAAGTGATAAACGTCCATCTGAATCATTCAGACTGTCAAACCTTTCAAACTAACAGCTTCAGACTGATCCCCAGGAAACTGCAAGTTCTCCTGATGACAGATGATTCATCTGAGTAATGAAAGAGTCTAAATTTAGTCCACGTGTCTTCAGGACGTGAAGGAGAGTTGATCAACACCTCTCCTCGCCTCGTCTCCTGCTGAGCTCATTAGAGAGCTTTAACGTGCGTCGTTCACAATGTCCCTCTGAGAGCTACTGGCCCTAACTGTTTATACACTTCGATGCTAATCGAGCTCCACTCTTGTTTTCTAGATCATCAGGAGGCATCTGTTAGCCACCTACACAACCACCGATCACTGCACGATAATTATTTGACAACGGACAAGTAAACCGTCACCACACACGACAGCATTTATAGCAGAAGCTCTTTGCAATGCCCGTCAATTTAAGCTTCAGCTGTCCCCGGAGCCTGAAGCAGCAGCTGTAATAATGACAACTCTGAGAAATGATTTTCACATCAAGATCGAGAGTTCATGGTTGTGTACTTTGGTCTTAATTGGAGCTGTTGTTGCATCGTTGTCCACTCATGTTAATCCAAAGAGTGAAGCGGTGTACGTGCAGGTTCAGCAGGCCGAACTATCAGAAACAAAATAAAACTTTACCAACTCAACAATTCAGATAATTTCCAAATGAGTAACTTACTATGACTGTTTCTGAACTCACTCCATACCTGCTTAATGCTGAATCAAGTGTGAAACGTTAGCATAATAAAACACACAACTAAAGCCCTGATATGAACATCCAGTTTTTATAAAATATCCATAAAGGGCAGCGATCTACAAGGGCAGTACATTCAATATTTGATCTGCTTCTCCTTCCAATGGAGACAGTTGAGGTGGTTTCATGCATCTGATAAGGATGTCGTTTATGTGCCTCCTCTTGGAGGTTTTCCAAATGTGCCCAAATGGGAGGAGACCGCGGGGAAGACCCAGAGCTCGCTGGAGGGATTATACATCCCATCTGGCCTGGGAACGCCTCGGAATCACCACGGAGGAGCTGGAAACTGTTGCTAGGGAAGAGAGGGCATCTTGTCAATTAGCTTAGCCCGCTGATGTCACGATGTGACGCTGGATAAGTGGAAGACAATGAATGGATGGAATAAATGAATACATACAGAGTGAGTAAATCTGACTCTGGCTGCATTAAACTAAATGAATTCATCGAGAAACACTTCTGCTAATATTAAACACCATGGATCTGAATTTAAATGAATGCAATGACATTTCTTTTATTACTTTTACACGTTTTAAAGGACCAATATGTAACTCTGACACCTAGAGGTGTCGCAGGGGGCTGGAGTTGATCCCAGCTGTCATTGTGCGAGAGGCGGGGTTACACCCTGGACTGTTAACCAGCCAATCACAGAGCTGACATATAGAGACAGACCAGCCACACTCACATTCACACCTACGGACAATTTAGAGTCACCAGTTAACCTAACGAGCATGTCTTTGGACTGTGGGAGGAAGCCGGAGTACCCGGAGAGAACCCACACATGCACGGGGAGAACATGCAATCTCCACACAGAGAGGCTCCTGACAGACGGGGATTCAAACCAGTAACCTCCTCGCTGTGAGGGGACAGCGTTAACCACTGCACCAGCGTAAAGAGCACCACTCCTGTTTGAACCGTCAACGTTTCCCTTAGAACAAAGATGGCACACCTGGCCGGGTTATGAAGTGCTCACTGATGTTTGTGAAGGTTTTGGTGTTAAGACTTTTTCTCTGTGTAAAAATACAGTTTCAATAAGGAGGGACAGCCAGTTTCTATTCTGCAGTGTTCTAATACTATTTTTGGCTGTAAGGTAACCCCACTGTGTACACGGCTCTACAGTCCTCCTGCAGGATTCTTTTGAAATCTTTTCTCTGCTTTAACAGCATCATTTGATGAGTCATTGTCGTCCTGCGTGTTGAGTACACAGCTGAGTCAACACAGATAGACTTCAGACATCTTTAAAAAGTCCAGAGTCTCACAGAAAAACATGCTCAGAGTTTTGATCTCTTCATTATCTTCATCGAACTCCTTGTTGTCACAGCCTCGCTCACAGATGGTGCTGCGCTCTGTGTATTTCCCACACTGATGGAGTTCAATCAGTGCAATAACACTGAGCACATTGAGAGAGAGAAAAAGCATCATGTTGAGAGTCTTTTCTCACCCCTTAGTACCTGTGATGATGTCAACATTACTGTATGTTTTCCTCACCAAACCGAGGGAGAAAACATCAAAAACACGGAGCAATCAGAGGGCCTCAATCACACTGACAAAAACAACTGTTATTCAAGAGCAAATATATTTTCCTCTTTGTGACTGCTGTGGTTTTATGAGTCCTAAAAATTGGCAGAAGCAGATGCTTTTGTTGGTGCAAAAATATTCTCATTAATACAAACAATGAGATAGTGATCATCTTACATTTCAGGTCCAAGAAATGATTGGACGATTTCTTCCTCAGTATCAGATCAGCCAGTTTGGTCCCAAACAGTTTGTGTGATGGTGAGAATTTGTTTTATTCTAGTCATGTTAACTTAAAGGAGCAATATGTAACTCTGACCCCAGTCTAAATTCTAATCATTGCAGAGAGCTGTCTCTCCCCCCCCTCCTCTCTAGAGTGGATGCTCACGCAGGTCACCATGTGGTGGACACTGAAGCTTCAGTGTTTATCCAGCTCTGCATCGGTCTGTAAACCTTTCTGCGTTCTAACCTCTCTCCATTTTTCAAAAGCATCTCCAATATTGATCCTAGTTTGAGCACGTTTCTGCTCGTGGAGCTTATTAGAAACATGCAGAGGCTTTTTAGGTCGGGTACAATCACTTCTATCTGAACCAGTTCTCTTGCCCGCTTCCATCGCTGCAACACCTGTTGGTTTGACCTGATAACTGCTCTCATATCTGGCAAACCGAGGGGCGTCCAAAACGGCCGTGTGGGGGTGTCTAGTGTGAAGGATCTAAAAATACAGAAATAAAACCTTTGTTCCTCTGTGGCTTCTTTCATCACATTCCCAAACCATTAGCATGTGTTGTCTTTGCAGGTGTTAGCATGAGGTGTTGGTGGACTATTTTTATTTTGCCAGTTATTGTCACATGCTATAAAAGCCACAATCAACGAGTGTTGTTGTTGTTATGTTAGATGAGAACAGGTGAGATTTGAGATCCAAAGCAAGTATGAACCAGGATATAACATAAGACACATCACTGGTGTTGTTTACATTACCTGGAGCTAATTTTGTCCTTTTTATTCACTACTGTTTGGCCATGGTCTGGTCCAATATTAACTGATGCTTTGGTACAGTTTTGTAGAGCTTTCACACTTACAGAAAACTCCTGAAACACTCCTGATACTTCCAGGAGGAGCTGCATGTGTGAACACAAACAGCTGAATGTTTCTCTCTTCACCCGGAGTTTCTCCTCCAGCCTCCTCGTATTTATTCTGCAGAAAGTCAGAGTGAGCTGATGTGAGAACGCAGCAGGATATAAAAATGGTTCATTAGAGCACGCCACCTCTACGATCTCCGTGCTCTAATGACCTGCTGCATTCTGTTTCCTGTTCTCCAGTATGTTCTTCTCATATCGAGGACTCTGTTGCTTCGTCCGCTACACACACGACTTCCTTTGGTGCCCTGTTTGTTATAGCACAATGGTTTAATGCATGTGTTAGGGTGACCAGTCTTCTGAAGCACACAGTGTACAGACATGTTCAGTCTTCAGTACTGTTCCAGAACCAGCATGAGGCCTGCTACATGTCGCTGGTTTTCTCACTTCTATGCCCTCCTAATCACATGGACTCCCCCTCATATTTCACTGCTACGTACACACTGACATGGATATATGTGATGAATGGGGGCATATCACAGCGGGGGGTCTTTTAATTGCTTGTGCATGGACAGATTGATGGCAACATGCAATAGCTTCACAGGAGGACGTCATTGACCATCATCTTGCATCCTGACACTATTTTCGTGAATTCTTTCAACCTCTATGATAACATGAATTAGCTGTAATTAAAACCATTACTGTCCAAGTTCAACAAGTTTGCTTTCGGCCTCTGCAAGTTCTTTCATCACTGACAATCTGTGCAGCCGTTATATTTACACCCACTGCCATTTAACATCGAATTGCAAATTCTCTTGGAAAGACATAAAGTTAGTAACGTGCATGAATGAAGCTTTATTGATTTATTAGAGCAGCCCGACTGTCACTCTGTGTGCCGTGCACTACGACGGACTAGCTGGAAATTAGCAGTGAGAATGAAGAATAAGCTGTAATTAAACCCAGAAAAAACATCGACTAGTGTTTCAACAATTTTACGTTGTTGAAAAGAAGTGATGTCTTCTGTGACGAGGTCTATATTCATCACAGTGATGGCTAACCAGCGTCCTCCACAAACCGGTCCTGATGCAATCTGAACTCACATTGCAATATATACAGAACATGAAGTGTTTGTGGGGTTTTTGTGTGAGTGCTTGGTGTGCTTTGTTTCCCACTCGGTCCTCTTCACTCTGCTCACCTGCACTGGATCTGCAATCAACACACCTGCCCGCAATCAACTTCACCTACTAGAACCCTGCACCTGCCAGGTCGTTGAGCCGTTCACGGTGTGTTTCACGGTCCAGGAGGATCCTAATCAGATGCCGAAACCACCTCAGCTGGATCCTGTCGATGCGAAGGAGCAGCGGCTCTACTCCGAGCTCCTGCGACAGCTGAAATTACATTAAAGTGGAGGAAAAAAAGATAGCGGTTTCATTCTGAGTCTGAACAGGCTGCGTGGAGATAAGATGGAGAAATGAGAGAGGGTGAAGCAGAGGAGCAGAGATGGACACAGAAATCCATTAAAGAGACTCAGAGCTGGTGTGTGATCTCTCCAATCATCACAGACTCTCAGTCTCTCATAGATCATGCTTGATTTAAGAGAGAGCTAGGTTGTTTTTGTGTGCCTTTAAGTATGACATGTGCATACAGACTATGAATCTTTAAAGAGAAAGACTTTAAGAAAAGAAAATATATTCCTCCCTCTGGTGAGTAACCTCCTGAGTACGCTGTCTACATTTCCTGGTGTTAAAAGGGTTGAACATTTGAAACTCCGATTTTTCAAAGACAATTCATTAAAGGAAGAATGAGAGACTTTTTGATCCAGTAGATGTCGCCCTTGAGCATCAGCATGAAACCAAAACAAACTGCTGTTTGGCCACACCTCCTCCATACTGAAGCCTCCGCTCTCCTCCAGAGACACACCTCCAACCCCCCTCCACTCACGTTCACACGAAGGAGTTATGAATTAGAACACACCATAATTAAGCACCATTAAGCGCAAGCAGGGAACAAAACTGTCCTCGGCTCGAGCTGCAATCAGCTGTGTCCTGCATCGTTGTGTTAGCATGCTAATGTTAGCGCTCTTTAGTTAGCTCGTAGCTTCACATTGCATGTAAACTGACACAGAATGAGCATGATCTAAAAACTCTTACGTAACATCCAAATAATCAGTGAGTATGTTCTTCTTCTTCTCTCTAGTCCTTGACTAAAACAGCTTTTATACACAAGGGGAGGAGCCGGCCGTCCCGTCCATGTAAACACGGCTCTGACAACAACACAGCCAGCGGGACTCGAGCTTCTCCCTCATTGTAGACAGTCAGGACTCAGAGACACATTTACACAGGAGAGACTGGATTTCTGATTTATGGATGTGGAACATGTCGCACATTCTTCCTTTAATGGGCATTTATCAAGCGTAAAGGTCCTATGTGGAGATGTAACAGCTGTTTCTGGTAATAAAAAGCATCTCACTCTCAAAATGAGTCTCTTGTCTGTAACTGGATCTTTTTCTGTAAAGTTGTCAGGCACCAAAATAAAAATGTGAGCCTGTAAGTGGTCCAAACCTTTCTGGTACGTTAGCTTGCTGTTGCTGCTCTTCAGAGCACCAGAAGCCCAGAGCAGAAACAGAGACATCATTTTAAATGCACAGCGTGTTAAAACCATTACAGCTGTTACTGGGAGCAGTGAGATCTGGAAAGCATACAAACACGAACACGAGTCCAACGTTTGTTCAGTCAAGCTGTGGCTGAGGAAACAAATACACCCGACGGTTTGAGTTCAAATTGTGTAGAAACATTTGAGTAGTTTCACTCCTCTGTATGTGTGACATGTGGGAGTACAGCTTGGACATGTATGTATGCATGTTTCTTTTTTCACCATGGGGCCCCGAGGAGCCAGCCCCGCTCCGAGACCTTTAATATGTTCCACTCCTCCCGTCTCCAGACTGCAGCAGCGACCTTACAAGATGTCACGGTCGATTCATATTCACGCTCGAGCTGCTGCTGCTGCTAATCCCACAGACGGCAGCAAGAACACTTCAAACATCAGTGGGTAACAAAGTGTACGCTCGCTGGAAACACAAACAACCACCTGAAACACACCCGACTGATTCATATTTAATTTGACTTCATCCCTCGGGCTCAAGAGGGAAAACAAATTCATTGTATACAGAGTGGGTTTCTTTATAGTAAATGAAAAGAACAAGGACCGTGCACGAACATTAACCCCAAGAACTCTGCTAAAGAAATGGTACATGGCCTGTTTATGCTTCGTATCCTTATGGAGCCCGCCTGACCTGACTCTCTGCGTCTCTGCGTTGTGTTGTGTAGATAAGGAGGAGACCAGGACCAGAGCTCTCATGCCAACCTGAGCAGGTTTCAGTTCTGTGAAAAATAAAATGCATTCAGTACATCAACGTCATACGACTGGGCTTCATGCACCTTTAAAGAGAAGACAAGAAAATGCAGCAGGCTGCATGAGAAACCATGTGGATGCTCTAGTAGCCGGGCTTACGTTTGGTAAATTAGCAAGTACAAACTAAATGCTGTACGTCACATAAAACACTTCCATGCATCCATCCATCCATTATCTCCAGCTTATCCATGCCTGGTCGCGATGGCAGCATACAAAGCAAGTTGCCCCAGACTTCCCTCTCCCTAGCAACCTTTTCCAGCTCGTCCTGGGGGATCCCGAGGCGTTCCCAGGCCAGACGGGATATATAATCCCTCCAGGGAACTCTGGGTCTACCCCGGGGTCTCCTCCCAGTTGGTCATGCCCTGAAAACCTCCAAAGTGAGGCGTCCAGGAGGATCCAAATCAGATGCACGAAACCACCTCAGCTGGCTCCTTTCGATGCAAAGGAGCAGCGGCTTTTCTCCGAGCTCCAGCCGGATGTCCGAGCTCCTCGCCCTATCTCTTTCTTTGGGTCAGACTTCAGACTTTTCTTCTCAGGAAGTTTTAGGGGGAGGTGCCGAGAGCGACGACTCATTACATGGTTGGCTCGGCACCTTCCCATCTTTTGCTCTTTTTTTTCCCGAGGTCTCCAGCCCCCTTTGGTTTGTTATTTTTCTTTGACTACTTTGGGGGGAAGCTCAGGGTGAGCTTTTTTTAAATCTGTGTGGTGTCCTTGGCCATGGTCTGGTCCAATATTAACTGATGCTTTGGTACAGTACTCCACGTTTTGAGCCTTGTTTAGTTAATTTTAGTCAAGTAGGCCGTAACACACTTTGTAAGGAGATGAGCTTCTTAGCTTCAGGCTCAGTCTCTGAAGCTTTCACAGAGTTAGTATTAACTGATATTTAATAACAACATATGGAGATGATTTAAAGATATCAATGATCTAATCTTCTGAAAAGACGCCGTCAGCTGTAACAGTCCAACACACCGGACACAAGTTTGTGATTTTCTAAGGAATAGAAAAACTTAATTTGTCCAACGAGCCGGAGAAACCCGCACAGTCATGCGTGTGGACATGTTCTCTGGATTTCTGTCGAAGCCCCAGGATTAACATTATTTACTATGTACGACTGACACAGACGGAGCTCTGTCTGAGATGACCTCACCATCTGCTGCATTTATTCACGTCTCTTCAGTTCCCTCGCTTCTCTTACATAGTGTGTCTGTATTCAATCCAAGAGGAAATGCACGCATCATTTACTTTGACTCTGATCGTCTTCTATCCCTCGACAGCCGACTGTTGCAACACATTGCTCTTTAGTTTCTACCCCCTCGGTGGAAGTTTTCTAACTTTGGCCTCTTTTAAAGGTTTCTTTTTAGGTTTTTATTTAGAGACAGGAGAGAGGATAGAGTCAGAAATCATGGAGAGAGAGAGAGAGAACCCGGGCTGCCCGCTTGATGCACTACAGCCTCCGTACACGGGGCGCGCCGATAACCACTAGGCTACTCACGCCCCCTAAAATTGGCCTCTTAATACTCTCATATCCACAAATTTGTAGCAGACAAACGAGGCGGTCATGAGGCTCTCGTGGCCAGGTATTGGCAAAAATATCCCCGACTCCCAGCCACCACCATCAGACTATGTCATCCCACAACCACCGCCTGACACGTAAGGTCATGGGGTTCGATCCCCAGCTCCTGCAGCCACATGTCTGATGTGTCCTTGGGTAAGACACTCAGCCCCAAGTTGATCCCGCTGCTTTGTCGTAGGCGTATGAATGTGTATGAATGGATGAGTTAATACTGATGGTCTCACACAGAAACAACTTGCGAGGGTACAATTTCCGGTCCAGAGCATGGACAAACAAACAATGTGTGGTCACACAACTCTTTATTAGCAGTCGTTGAACGCCTCCTGTCTGGACAGATTACTCGATCTCAACCTCACGTCTGTGTAAATAACTCCAGCATGACCTTTGTGTTGATTCTGTTTTCACCCCTAAAAAGATCAATCAGGCTTTGGATCTGTGAAACGGTCAATTCAGCAGGTCAACACATCCAAGCGCTGATTTCTTTAACGAACACATGCATGGCGTTTCTGTCTCCCAGATCTACAAATACAGCTGCTTTGTCATTGGCACACATTTCCAATTCCGATACTCCTGGTCCCCGTTGTATTGGATCACAGGAGTCATCACCTCATACCCTCTTACCGTTAAGGATCAGCCTTCTCTGCATATCTTCTGGGCATCTGGGCTGTGCTGAGGGGAGAGCTGAGGAGTTCAGATTAACCAGAAGGAGCTCTTCAAAGACGCTGCGTGAGCTGGAGGAAGCTACTTGAGTTGATCAGGACGCCTCCCTGTGGACGCCGTCATCTGAGAGGAGACCTGAGAACACTTCAGAGGGATTATGTCTCCAATCTGTCCCGACCTCAGAATCCTCAGGAGGAGCTGGAGGACGTGACCAGGGAGGGAAACATCTGGGCTGGTTTGTGAAGCATTGATGGAGCTCAGTGAGTGTCAGATGAGAACACAGATTCTCTTCCAGGGTGGGCTGTGCCCCATTTTCTGCTCATTTCTTGCAGGTCTGTCACCTTACGGTTAAACTTCCATCAAGTTTGGACAAATCGGGCCTGAAAATGGTCAAACTAAAACTACCGGATTGAGAAATGATCACACGAAAAAAGAGCATGGACATACAGTGAAAAAGTCAGCACACTAAAAGTTTGTATTATCTGGGTAGAGCAGCAGCGGACAGATCCAGACCTTCATCAGCTACGCCTTTAAGCTCTTACGGTGGTTTTGTGGTTTGTGTGTGCTTCAAAATAAACCATACACTCATCAGTTCAAGAGACCAACCATCTTCCAGAAGGATGCTACGGCGTCAGATGCTGTGTTTAAATGTACACTCATAACATCGTATTTTTTTCAAAAGCAGTTTGTAAGTTTCCAAGACGCAGAGAAAGTAATCCATGCTTTTATTACCTCTCACCTGGACTACTGCAGCTCCCTCTATACGAGAGTCAGTCGTCTCACGTCTGCAGTCAGGTACACGTAAGCGAGAGCACATCACCGCTGTGCTCGCCTCCCTTCACTGCCTCCCTGTTGATTTTAGAATTCATTTCATTTTTTAAGTCCCTGCACTCAGTCACTCTTATCAAAACTCTTACTCCCAATTTCCACATACTCCGCGCGCACCACGTTCAGTCAGCGCCCCGCACTTCCCCTCCCGATTGTGTTTCCACAGCGGGGCGCTGCGGTCTGTCTCCGGAGCGTCCCAGCAACGCCACTACGCTCTGCTCCTTTTTACACGTGCTGTGTAGCCACGCTTTATTACTTTAAATGTTAAACACATTCAAACTGTGTATAACCCAACCACGACCCTCGACCTCCTCCCTTTAAGTTTTGTGCATATATTGAATTTGTTTGGAGATATAAACAGGAACACAATATATAAAAACCAGTTTGTACTCTGATTGGCTCAGATCTCAGCCTGATTTAAAAAAAGAACGCAGGAGAGCAGCAGAGCGGTGGTTAGGGTGAAGATGAAAGGAGAGAGACGATGAATAGAGAGATGAAGGGAGAGGTCAGGTGTGAGGAGGACGAGGACAGGAAAAACGCTTTATTGTGAAGGACTAATATGAAACAAAATACGAGTTTGTGACAGATGAATCGAGGAGGAAGGATTCCCGCGTGTCAGCAGCTTTCTCAGAAACGACCAAAGACCTTACCCGGGTCCTCGCAGACGTTTGAACCCTGCTAACTTTAGTGATGAACTGCTCCTTTGAAAAATGACCAGGTGTCCTTCTTTAAACACCTGGAGGAGAAAGTGCAGGCAGCGATGAATAAGTCAGCAGGCTCGGGTCGCATGGTGAGCTTGAGACAGTGTCACGGTGATTCATCAAAGTCTACATCAAGGGAGAGAAAAGATCCTGCAGATACATTTACTGAAGGAGAAAACACGTCCAGAACTTTAGTACGGTACTGGACACCTGAGAGGAAAGAAGAACCGTCAACAGACAGAGTTTCTGAACATCTTCACCCTGGAAGGAGTTTTACTGAAGGACAGTTTTCAGGGACCTAAAACGCTGTTTGTGTACAAAAGGTCAAAAGGCTCAAAAACACCCTCCTACTGTGGACGAGGTCTCACTCTCTCTTTAACAGAACGAGCAAACACTGAATGAACCTCTCACTGCCTCTGATGGTGAGATGAGTCACCACAGAGCGGTGGGACCCAAAGGTTATACTGACTGGCCACACCTGGTCTTAATCAGGGACAATAACACACACACACCTGACCTGTACTCAGGGGATTCCCTCATCAAACTCAGTGATTGTGTCCCAAATCCAAAACTCCATCATTGTGCCATTCGGAGGTACTCGTGCTGCATTCAGGTGCTCCTCCGATGGTCCCAGTTTCTGAGTTGGGAAGTCGTTCTTCTGACTTCAATGGTTTCACGACAACAAACAGCGTGGATGCTACGAGGGAGATGTGGAACGTCTCTGTTACGAGCTGTATTTGAGCCTAAAGTCGAAGTGTAATACATGAATTAATCAAAAGAATCTCCACATTAACTAATCATCTTCTGCCTCCCATGTTGATGACGAAGTCGGGCATCTCATTCTGTCCTGAGTTTCGGAGTTGTTGTTCCGACTTGTGCAGGCGTTCACGTAAATTTTCCAGCTTCAGCCTGTGACGCAGATGAACTCAGACGAGCTCATACGTGTTCACACGGCTGTGAGACATTCAAGAGTCGTCGTGCAGTAAATAAAGATCCTCTTTAAAACAGGCGCAGATGTTTCTTATGGATGTTTAGGATTAGGGGCAGGAGATATGGACGCACCCTGTGGTTTATCACAATATTCACCTGTGAGTGTCTGAGTGTCATTTAGCAGCAGACAGATGGTGTGAATCTCTTATCTGTAATTATATTTCTACATGCTACATTTAATTAGTATGGTAAGTAGTCTATGTGTGTGCGCGTGTGTGTGTGTGTGTGTGTGTGTGTGTGTGTGTGTGTGTGTGTGTGTGTGTGCGTGTGTGTGTGACGAATACCAAAAACAGAGACTGTGTGAATTTTATCTGTGATGCAAAAGCAAACGGCGACTACATCGCCCGCACAGCCTTACCAAACACTATTCAGAGATTTTAAGGCGGTTCAGTTTGCAGCGGGGACTCGTCTGTACCGTCTGCCAGAAGGTAGAAGCTCAAACTCACATCCGATTTCCACATACCATGGCGAGCCGAGCTCCATGAAAAAATAGACTTGGTTCGTATTTAAAATGGAGCAGAGCGGAGTGGCGCCGCTGGCCCGCTCCAGAGACTGACCGTGACGCTTTCTGTGGAAACACAATGATTGACGAGAGTGGCAGCGATCGGCGGCGGCGTCTTTTGTATCACAGGTAAAATTCCCACACAGTCTCTGTGTTTAGTATTCGTCACGCACACACAGACTATTTACCATACTAATTAAGTGTAGCATATAGAAATATAATTATAGATAAGACCTGATACACACTCAGCCATCTGTCTGCTGCTAAATGACGTGACAGACCTCGGTGCACACGGAGTATGTAGAAATTGGGAGTGTTTATTAGTTTTTCCACTTCACCACTTACTTGTTTTCTACTTCTCGTCTTTATGACAATAAATTACTATTACAAATATTTGTAGTGTGTGCGTGGCGATGCTCTATGTTTTACGCCTCAAACACATCCAGGGACAGTGGGGGGTCCCCAGTCTCTGGCACACTTATTTTGGGGGTCAGGACCTGAAAAGTTTGGGAACCCATGCTCCAGACGATTCAGCCAGACCACGAGACAACATCGAAGTTCAGTTGTGTCCACATTACAGCTGAAGAAGTTAGTTCACATCCAACCTGAGAAATGTTTAAAAGTCACAAATAATGCAAAATCCTCTTCACCATGTTCCTCTAACTCTAATATGTGTCTCTAGTCTGTCTACAAACCTCCAAATGATGAGAAAAGTCCATCCTTTCCGTCTTTTGCCTGCTCCACTTTTCAGAAAATGTGTGCTCAAACAGGCCGTTTGGAGATTTTCCCTTCATGACATCACAAAGGGCAGTAACCCCTCCCCCAGGTGGGTGACACTCCCACAGCTAGGTGTTTGTTCTGCCCTCTGAGTCTGCCTTCTCACCGTAAACAATAGGACATGGAGCGAGAAAGCCCGAGCCACCCAAGCCCTTCCAGAGAGGGGCGTGGTCAGACACAGCTCATTTACATTTAAAGCTACAGACACAGAAACAGCCTGTTCTGAGCAGGGCTGAAATAGAGGGGTTTATAGGCATGATCAAATACAGGATCAGAGTGGATTTAGAACAAGACACTTCACACACATGTTTAGAGGAGCTCTGAGACTTATTTACACTGAAGAGGAGGAGGATATGTGACCTTTAAACACTTTAATCTACCACTGAATCAGGATTATACCGACAAAGAAAATGTAACAGAAATTGAAGAGTCCTAAAACTTTATGTTCTCAAATGTGGAGCAGCTTTTAACCGAGGCTTCTCTGAAAACGAGGAAACTAAGTTGAATCTATCAGCTTTGCTCCTCTTCCTGGAATGAATCGTAGTTCCATCAGCCCTCCCTCTTCTTCCTGCTCTCACACACAGCCTGCTGCACTCTGTCCTCATATTTCCTGGTTCCCTCCCCTTTAGATCTACAAGTTTATGGATGGGTGTAACCAACAAGAGCTGCACAGTCACTGAACAAACACATGCTTTGTAGATCAGAGGTGAAACTTGTTTCAGTTATGAGGAAGTGAATCTCAGACAGTCGTTGTTACCGAGAGGAGAAATGGCGCAGAAAGGAGTTCAGCTGGACCGGGAAACCTTCTCTTGTTCCATCTGTCTGGATCTCCTGAAGGATCCGGTGACTCTTACCTGTGGACACAGTTACTGTATGAACTGTATTAAAGGCCACTGGGATACAGAGGACGATAAGAGAGTCTACAGCTGTCCTCAGTGCAGAGAGACCGCCACAGCGAGGCCTGACCTGAGGGAAAACACCATGTTGGCAGATTTAGTGGAGGAGCTGAAGAAGACTGGACTCCAAGCTGCTCCTGTTGATCACTGCTATGCTGGATCTGAAGACGTGGCCTGTGATGTCTGCACCGGGAGAAAACTGAAAGCCTGTAAGTCCTGTCTGCAGTGTCTGGCCTCTTACTGTGAGAAACACCTCCAGCCTCATTTTGAAGTACCTTCATTTAAGAAACACAAGCTGGTGGAGCCCTCTAAGAAGCTCCAGGAGAACGTGTGCTCTCGTCATGATGAGGTGATGAAGATGTTCTGTCGTACTGATCAGCAGTCTATCTGTTATCTCTGCTCTGTGGACGAACACAAAGGTCACGACACAGTCTCAGCTGCAGCAGAAAGGAGCGAGAGGCAGAGAGAGCTCAAGGTGAGTCGACAAAACATCCAGCAGAGAATCCAGGACACAGAGAAAGATGTGAAGCTGCTCCAACAGAAGGTGGAGGCTATCAATGGCTCTGCTGATAAAACAGTGGGGAACAGTGAGAAGATCTTCACTGAGCTGATCCGTCTCATGGAGAAAAGACGCTCTGATGTGAAGCAGCAGGTCAGATCCCAGCAGCAAACTGAAGTGAGTCGAGTCAGAGAGCTTCAGGAGAAGCTGGAGCAGGAGATCACTGAGCTGAAGAGGAGAGACGCTGAGATGGAGAAGCTGTCACACACACAGGACCACAACCAGTTTCTACACGACTACCCCTCACTGTCACCACTCAGTGAATCTACACACTCATCCAGCATCAACATCCGTCCTCTGAGGTACTTTGAGGACGTGACAGCAGCTGTGTCAGAAGTCAGAGATAAACTACAGGACGTCCTGAGAGAGAAATGGACAAACATCTCACAGACAGTGACTGAAGTGGATGTTTTACTGTCAGAACCAGGACCAGGACCAGAACCAGAGCCCAAGACCAGAGCTGAGTTCTTACAATATTCATGTGACATCACACTGGATCCAAACACAGCACACACACAGCTGTTATTATCTGATGGGAACAGAAAAGCAACATTAACGATTCAGACCCATCCTTATTCTAGTCACCCAGACAGATTCACTGGATGTAATCAGGTCCTGAGTAAAGAGAGTCTGACTGGACGTTGTTACTGGGAGGTGAAGTGGAGAGGAGGAGTTTCTGTAGCAGTCACATACAAGAATATCAGGAGAGGAGGGAGTCGGAATGAGTGTGGATTTGGAAACAATGACAAATCTTGGATGTTATTCTGTTTCAACACCAGTTATAACTTTTGGTACAACAATGTCAGGACTCCTGTCTCAGGTCCTCCGTCCTCCAGAGTAGGAGTGTACCTGGATCACAGAGCAGGTATTCTGTCCTTCTACAGCATCTCTGAAACCATGACTCTCCTCCACAGAGTCCAGACCACATTCACTCAGCCTCTACATGCTGGACTCGGGATGTATTATGATTTGGATGATGATTCTGATGATGATTCAGATGATGATTCAGATAGATCCTCTGCTGAGTTGTGTAAACTGAAATAGACAGAAGTCATTTCAGGGACGTCAGATTGAATTCTGTGTTTAAACTCTCCGTGTGTTTCAGGTCTGTGTGTGTAAGAAGCATGTCTCTAATAATATAAAGTGTAAACCAGAATGTAGGGGATTAGTAGAGGATATAAAATAAAAAAATAGGTGGACTAAAGGGCCTCATCTGCAGCCGTGTTTGACACAACATCTGGTGTTTCCATGGCAACGATAAACATGTCGCTGCCAAAGACAAAGGCCGCTAAGACAGTCAAAGTAAAGATTTCTCTGGCTCTGATAATTGTTGTAAATATAAGTAGTCAAAGACAACATATATATAACACGCTGATGAATGTTGAGGTTTGAGTGTAAACAGTGGACATATTTGAAATGTTGAACAGTTTGTTTTTCAGCTGATTTTTGCTCTTATAGTCAAAATGTTTAGAGGAGCTCTGAGACTTCTTTACACTGAAGAGGAGGAGAACATGTGACCTTTAAAACATTCTGTCTAATATTTAAAACCTTCTCTAAATACTCGTCTCACCTTATTAAAAACATTTTGATGATCCTGAATAAATATATTCATCTGAATCCATTTGTCCCTTTTGTCTGTGGTCAAACAAAGCTGTTGTATTCTCCCCCTCGGTGTAAAAGCATCGCTCTGCAGCTCCTGTTATTCAAACTCTACTCAGTCAAATTAAATGTGATCATGGTGACATTACTGATCATCAGCAGCCTGTTTTCTCTTCTCTCATTGGTCACGTCAGGTGCTTTTTGTGATCTTTAAAGGTCACTTTTCATCCCGAGCTGCTGTTCATTTCTGCCACGCTCCATTGTTGCTGCATGGCTGAAACGGGTAAGTGGTCTGTGGTGCATTGTGGGTAATTTGGTTGATAGTAAATGGAAATAGAGATTGATTTGCATACTTCTGCCTCCAATCAAACCAGCGAGCCTCTTCATTCACTCACATCTCCATCAGGAGCAGCGTGTTATCTCAAAGTGTGTAATTAGTCATCCTCTTCCTTTATTCAATAATCCGTCCCTCCTCCAGCGTCCACACAGCCTTTTCACTGTCCGTCCTTTTTTCTCTTTAATCAATAGCGTGCGTGATTAACCATCGTATTCCTGTTTTTACTCATCTAATATCAGACACATTCATTCAGCTGCAGAAACCAAATGTCCAATCAGAGCTCAGTGATGCTGTGTTTTTTGTGGTAACTGCTTTTAACTTCCTTCATTGATTGTGTTGTCTATGGGAAGTACTTTGTGCCTCTGGCTTGAAAAGTGCTCTATAAATACAATTATTCTTATTATTCTTATTGCGTCATGAGAAATCAAAGTGATTCTCTAAGTGAGGACTCACACGAGGCAATCCGTACCATGCCTAAGCACGCTTCACTCCTAAAGTCCAGTTCTTTGTCTAGTGTGAGAGCTCCGATCCGTGCTCAAGGACCCTACAGCGCGTCTCTGTTAGTTTTTTTCTCCAGTCCCCCTGTCTTGTAAACTAAGTACGCTTCATTACCACGTAAAGACGTGTAGCACACGTTTACCTTTAACATTTAAAGTTAGCATAAACTTAAAACAACATTTAACAATGGGCAACAGAAATCAGAAAATCCTAAATAAGAGGAGAAAAGATTAAACCGATGATTACATTTAATAAAACTCAGGAGGCTTGGAATTTACCAAAAAATATGTTTGTATTGAAAAATAAATAATAAGGAAAAATAAAATATAAAACTCAATAACCCAAAGGAACAATGTAATGACACACCAAATATTCCCTTCAAAATAAATCTTCTTTTCAACAAACATAAATCTTCAGTTCATTGTAAAGGTTCTTCAGTTTCAAATAACTCTTCCTTAATTCACAACAAAAAGTTCTTCAGTTCGTTCAGAGTTTTAGTCCATAAATAAAAAATTACGAGTGATGCCCTCCGTCACAACGTAACATGAATGAGTGTTCTTCTATCATCCTAATGTACAGCAGGTTAGAAAAGTTTGCATAAAAGTCTTCGAATTGAACTCTTCGCTTCTCTTCTCTGTCTGTGAGCTCCCTGACGGTAAGCAGTGCTGCTTCCTGTTTATGACGCCAATCGGGTGCTCTGATTGGTCTACATAATCCCGTGAGATTTAGAACAGAAATATCGCGGGATTTCAACTCCGCGATCAATAAATTTACTTTTAAACTCATATTACATTTAATTAATCTCACAGTATCAGAGTTAATTTAATTTCAAACAATAATAATTTTAACATTTGGTGTTTTCACTTCTGTGACCTGGGTTACACATGCATGCATCTCTAAATAAAGTCATGAAAAAAGACCAAAAGTAAACCTTAAAAAAAGGCAACTTGCTGGTTTACAGTGTGACTAACCCTAACACTAAACAAAGCTGGTCTCTGTCTTGTTCTTTTTTTTTGCTGCACTTTATGCAGCTGAATTTACTTGTGAAAAGAAAAGAGTTAGGCCGTGTTCACACTTCTTTTATTCAACACCAGCGCCTTTTTTACACACAACCCTATGGAAAAAGGATGACACCTTTTTAAAAAGCGCTGCGCCCGACGCCAATTCAGTTGAATTGTTTTAACTTTTCAGAAAAGCGCTGTGTGACGTTAAGCGTCTTTCTGACAGCTGACCACTCAGGACGAGTCGAGTAGGTGCGCGTGTACCTTCCCTAGTAACCTACGTCCCTAGTTACCGGTGGCCAAAATGATGTCATGCACCCATAGACAGCGCATTGGTTGTTCAAGGGCATCCTCCTCCTCAAACGCCAAAGCCAATGCAAATGGTTGCACTGTATTTGCCATTTTACCAGCCAACGTTAGCGGTAGAAAGCTATCTGGTAGACGACCCGAACTTCCAACGCATTGCGTGTCCGCTCCGGTCTGTTACGGCTCCGTGCCCCCTCGTCCGTCAACACCCACCGGCTGCGTTCTCAGCACGGACAACGACACTAGCGACCACCATCATTGGGCTTCATAACGCTTCCTCAGAAACCAGTGGATGAAAACACTGAGACTGCGTCCATGTTGTTATACAGTCTTTGTCCACACCTCAGTGCAAAACAAGGCAATCCGATCCAATATGGCCGCTGTAGGGCATCACATCATCTGAGTAATCACAGCACTGATTTAAATCCAGACATTGGAGCTCATGCAGCATGCAGAGCCACACACGACCTGTTTGAAGGTGTCGTCTAAAAGCCAGAACAGGAAGTGTGACACAGATGTACATTCATTATAAACATCGCTCTGTGGGGAGAAGCAAAGCGTACGGTGATGGGACGAGGGATTTGTAAGAACAGAGCTATTAGCTGATAGCTGTTCTTTGACTGCCTCTGGCCACCAAACAGCTGAGAGATAATTAACTTTAATAAAGCAGGCAGCAGTTGTCCGCCCTGCTCATCTCCCCACGCGTTACCTTTTAGAGGTCTGTACAGATGCTGCCACCAGGAGTGAGGGGAAATCAGAGGAAGAGGAAAGAAAGATCATTGAGCCCTGTGTGGTAGTCGGTTGTTTCCCCCCACTCACTTAACAAGCCGTCGACTCTGCTACAAGCAACAAGCAACATTTAATGAGTCGTCTTTAATGGAGAGGAAAATCCAGCCATCTGAGACGAAACAACAACTGTGCCCGACATCGACTTTAATATTCTGTCACTCAGCTCATTTAATGAGTGATGGACGGCGCTCTTCTTTTGGCATACGACTATAAATATAAGAGAAAGCTGAATGGAAGGAATTGTATCAGGACCTCATCAAGTTTTAGTTTAACCTTTGGAAAAAGGCTTTTTTTTAGCCAGTTTAAGATAACAAAAAGAAGTACAATAAACGTTATTCCTCCACTGAAAAGCTATCTGTGAAATTCAACATAGTTTCGCTCCGTTGAACAGCGCGCCCTGCCCCACTGGGTCCAATTTTAGAGCGTGATAACAGCCATGATCAGCTGACCACACATCACAGGAGAACTACAAATTCACAGGAGAACTACAAGATCAGAGGAGAACTACAAGATCACAGGAGAACTACAAGATCAGAGGAGAACTACAAGATCAGAGGAGAACTACAAGATCACAGGAGAACTACAAGATCAGAGGAGAACTACAAGATCACAGGAGAACTACAAGATTACAGGAGAACTACAAGATCACAGGAGAACTACAAGATCACAGGAGAACTACAAGATCACAGGAGAACTACAAGATCACGCAAGAATAAGAAAGAGGAAAACGTACAAACATGTCTCTTTGTCTCTCTGAGGATGATTTGTTGTTCATTCGGTGCCTGTTTTGATGTCATGTTCACAAAGTGATGGAAAATACGATCAGGAGTCTGTATGTTGTGTTTTATTTTGAAATTGACCGGATGCTCTGTGTGTTTCCTTGTGTAACTTCCTGTCCAGGTTGTTTTTTTCTATCCAGCTTGATACATGCTTGCAGTGTGCTCCATAGAAAATATACTGGCAGCGTATTTGAAACGTATAGCAGAGTGTAGTGGCGCCGCTGGTCACGTACTCAGTATAGATTGTTCACGTTTTTTAAGAGAATACAAACTGACTCCATCACAGTGAAGCAGAACACCTGTTTCCTCCTCTGTGTTATTCAGCTGGTGCTAATGATGTATGCAGTTTCACAAATGGGTGTGCTGCAGACCTTTTCCAAAGGAAAAACAACGTAAAGTCCCCGAGGAACAAACAGCCACAGCTTGGGGTTTAGGTGGAGCCTCTGCAAACTGAAGCAATGCACCGTGAAATGCCTTCATTATTTAGGAAGAAGAGTCTGAGGCTCGGTGAGATCTGCAAACCTTTCCTGCACCAGCGGACACATTACAGAGAAGAGGACAAGAGAAAATAACTTCTAAAGGACATGAATGTATACGTTAAAATAAGAATAAGTCACATGTCTGAACAGTCTTGTATTAAGCTCATGTTTGATGTAATTTAGTCACGGTTAGGTGATTTCTCTTGCGGGGCTCGAGGGGCGGATTTTAGCAGCTAGTTTTTACTTCAGGAAATTTGGAGCGGTTTGTTGTAGTAACACCAAGTTGAATTTGACATGTCTCACCCTGAAGCTCTTTAGTTGAAGCAAATAATGGAAGAACACTCTGTCACAGTCTCCGTGAGCTCAGGGCTTCGGTGCAGAGTCACTTAGTGTTTTTGATCCTGAATTTCATTATTGCACCAAATGAGTAAAAAGTGACGAGAGTAAGAAGAGGCAGCGGTGGCACTAACAATGCAATGAGCATGGAGAAACTGATAAAACTCCACAAATCAGATGACACTGAGCATACAGCTGCAAGCTTAGATTTTTACATACTGACTGTTAAAACGCCGTTTTCTCATCTGCACTCCTGAAAATTTCATCAGGGCTGCTCCTGAAATCTTCCTCATCTGGTTGTTCACACATGCACCTCACAGCGGGAGACTATCCCTGACAGACAGGAGGGGGGGAGGGGGGGTCTCCTGAGGTAAGACACGTAAGTGTCCTCTATACGACGCTATAATGAGAATATGTGTCTTTCTATCAATGCTACGTGTAGTTGAACAGAATCACAACCTGAACTAAAGAGTGGAGAAGAACATACTGGAGAACAGGAAACAGAATGCAGCAGGTTCATTAGAGCTCGGAGATCGTAGAGGTGGCGTGCAGACAGTCTATGGTCGTGCAGCGATCACAGGGAATAAACGTCACCACCCCCTCCCACTCGCTCGAGGTGAATTCTCCTGATTATATCCTGCTGCGTTCTCACATCAGCTCACTCTGACTTTCTGCAGAATAAATACGAGGAGGCTGGAGGAGAGACTCCGGGTGAAGAGAGAAACAATCAGCTGTTTGTGTTCACACATGCAGTGTGGTAGTGGAAGAAGGTGTCCATTTGCAGTAGGAGTTGTATTGCCCACCACTTTTAGCATGCTTTGGCTGTAAGCAGGAAAACAGTCTATGTGGGGGAGGGGAGAGGTTGCAAAACTGACAATTAGCTCTAAGTAACGTTTTGGACGTATATTTGCACCAATGTGCTCATAGAGGGTAACATCCTTATTTGACAGGGATGACACCGTTTTCAAGCTCTGTGTCCCGAGTTCCCACAAATATCTATAAAACAGTAATATGTGCACGGTTTCGAGCAGTCCCTTTCCCGGCTTTAACCAAACAAAACAATACACCGTGCTTGCATCACTGATTTGTCTGTATTTATTTCAATCAATGTTGTTGCAAAGGCTGTTGCGGTTTTAACCAAAAGAAAACCATCACTAACGCACCACAAGTCAAAGTTCAACACAGATTTGTCTGTCTGTGTGTCAATCAATCTCGGGTTGTGGTTGTTGCTTTGCTAGACTAGCTTATCATGCTAACAGGACCTGCTGCATAACGACAGGTAGTCGAGGTGAAATAGTGGAAAGGAAGTCAACATTTTCCAAAGAGCTCCAGTAGAGTTACAGCTTCATTTGAAAAGTACCAGCCGATAAATATTCTGCGTTTTGCGCACACGCTGCAAGTGTCCGTTTTCAGTCGCCCAAAGTGGAAATGCAGACATACAAAGACATATTAAAATGAGCTAACACAAACGGTGGGTTCAAGCCGGAAGTAGCTCTGTAACGATCTACTTCAGTGACGCAAATGACGCTGAAGACCGACTTAAACGAGCTGCTCAGGAGGAAAACCTTTACCTCCCACCTTGTTTGACTAGTGAAGGTCACCGATCTGCGGATCGATACATGGGGGTTTGTTGTCAAATGAGTGTGTGCCGATTTGGAGGTTTGAAAGTTTGGTCACTGTATCCCAAACGTCATCTCTCAACACCAACTGTGTTTTATTTGCTTTCCCTGTGTCTCTGCACTCAGACTCACGTCGTACACTGTTGGTTTCTGGATTTCCTCCAGTTGTGTTTCATGATGCCCTCCTCCTCCTCCTCCTCCTCCTCCTCCTCCTCCTCCTCCTCCTCCTCTTTGTGTTTGCTTTCCTTCTTTACTCCTTTGGGAAATGTATTTCTGTTTAACATTTTCTGTCCTTGTTTTGAACAAAATGCACCTGAACCACAGATGTCGGAGCCATCTTTTATCTGTAAATTGGAATGTAACCTTTAATGTGTAATCTGATGTTGAGCTCGAGGTGTATCAGTCTCTGTCGCTCTGATGCTTCCTCTGCCAGATGTTTTCTACAGATCTCCTCTCCCAGTACGCTCCTCTGTTTGTTGTGTGTCTTTCTGCTCTGCTGGTCACAGGTACCTCTCACACGAGCACACGTAACAAACGAACAACCAAAGATTTACAGGATAAACAGAGCACTCACTCGCACACAAACATCAAGTTAGCACACCCTTTTTCCCATCTGTTTAAACTGCAGCCAGTCAATAGGGGGAGCTACAAATATCTGTCCTCACTTGAGGCGAGGTATTCTATTGTTCATTCTTTTACAGTCTATGACTATGATGAATATTTTAGCTTGTTATAAAATGTAGGTTGTTGCCAAACCTCAATTAATGTTTTAGCCTCTGTTATTAAAACCCCGCCCTGATTCTTTGTTTCAAAAAGGACATTAACCAGCAGAAGTAGGACACAAACTTGGCTCACATTAGCAACAACAAATACTGTACATAGCAAATTACCTAAACTCTCTGATCCAACCTTCACAACAGGGTCCTAAGTCTCCAACTAGACTCTTCTCCTCTGTCGCCCCCCGGTGGTGGAACAAACCAAACTCCATTTGATCTGCAGAGTCCCTTTGCACCTTTAAGAAAAAGCTAAAGACCCAGCTCTTTATGAACACCTACAACCTTAATGATGGTAATGACGTTATTAAGAATGGTTTTGATGCTGATTAGAACTCTCAAGAACAGCTGTCGATGTTGTGCTCTGCCTCTGGTCACTTCCTGTCAGCACCTTTGGTCACTTCCTGTCAGCACCTGTGCTCTGCCTCTGGTCACTTCCTGTCAGCACCAGTTCTCTGCCTCTGGTCACTTCCTGTCAGCACCTGTGCTCTGCCTCTGGTCACTTCCTGTCAGCACCTGTACTCTGCCTCTGGTCACTTCCTGTCAGCACCAGTTCTCTGCCTCTGGTCACTTCCTGTCAGCACCTGTTCTCTGCCTCTAGTCACTTCCTGTCAACACCAGTTCTCTGCCTCTGGTCACTTCCTGTCAGCACCTGTGCTCTGCCTCTGGTCACTTCTTGTCAGCACCTGTGCTCTACCTCTGGTCACTTCCTGTCAGCACCTGTGTGTCTGATCAGACTTCAAGCTGTTTGTTTGCACTTCCTGACGTTGTTTCCTCCTCTCTAGCTCCTTGCTTGTTTTGTTCTTACTCTCTGATGTTTGTCGCTTTGGATTAAAGCGTCTGATAAGTGAATTATAGAATTGTATCAAAGGAATTAACAGGAATTATTTATCTGTCAAAAACTATTGCGATTTCTTTTGTGTGTAGAAAATGTTTTATGCCTTTTCACAAAGTTTTTGTCATTGGGTATTAAATGAGACTATCGTGGTAAGAATCTTAAATAAAGAGCGTCGTTATTTCTGATAATTCCTCGATACCAAGTCATTAATGACCTCCTCAGCGGTCACTGGAAGTTGTAGTAATAATACAATTCATCCCTTCCATCCAATCATCACCTATCTTCCCTTCCTTTGGCAGCCTCCTCTGACCTGACCCCTGCTGTTTGTCGTGAGATTGTGCCTCTCTGTGGGTTTCTGGATGATTCAGAGGTTATTGTGTAGCTGAAGTGCCGCACTCTTTGTTTGTTCTCTGTGGGAAGAGGCAGAGGAGCTGCTAACATCGTATAGAGGACTCTGTTGCTTCCTACACCACATCCACGTCTTTCTTTTTACGTCAGGTCTTACCTCAGGAGACCCCCCGCCCCCCCTCCTGCATGACAGGGATAGTCTCCTGCTGTGAGGTGCCTGTTTGAACAACCAGAGCAGTCCACATAAAATTATCTAGATATTAGTACATGCGTGAAAACGGCTCTACAATCCTTTCACTTATTTAAGAAGAAGAAGAAGATACATACTTTATTAATCCCGTTTTACACTTTGTTGTTGAACATGCTACATACACACATGCACAGACAGGATCCTGTGGACATTCACTGATGGAGAGATGTCAGAGTGATGGGGCTGCACACAGCGAGTGCTCCTGGACTGGTGGGGGGTTCGGTGCCTTGCTCAAGGGCACCTCAGCAGTGCTCAGGAAGTGGACCGGCACCTCTGCAACTACCAGACCAATTTCCAGACTTGGTCCGCACCGAGATTTGAACCAGCGACCTTCCGTTTCCCAACCCAGGTCTCTACAGATCGAGCTACTGCCGCCCATGTCAAACTTTCTCCCTTGAGACATGGTCCTCCTTTTTGTCATACTATATTATTAAAAACTGTTAAGTCTTCCATAGTTTACTTTATCACACCGACGCGTTTCGGCTTGTGGCCTTCATCAGGGTCATGAAGCCTTTCACTCTTCATGCACCTTGGTAGTTGTTAAAGTTGTGCCAGATAACACGACTCTGCTTCCCTAGTCTTCCATACGTCAGACAAATTGTACATTTGTTGTTAGTTTGATGTATTTACGTTAATGTCATCTCTTAATATCCCTGTTAGTTCAACGTGTGACAAAAATGAAATTTGAAAAAAATCCCTGTAGGTTTAGTTATTGTTCGATTTGCACTTTTAAATGAGTATTTACTCAACCTTGTGTGTGTGTGTGTGTGTGTGTGTGTGTGTGTGTGTGTGTGTGTGTGTAAAAGCACGCATATTTCTCTGTGCCTTGTCTTTGCATTGCTAAAAGCTGAACTGGCCAATTAACTCTGACAGCCCCAAAACACGGCTTTCCTTTAAGGGGATTTTAATAGTTTCTCTGCCTCATTGCCTCGTACGCTCCACACCAACAAGACAGATGGTGGAAGCAGAGAGGATTGCCTCTGACACAGCCTGACAGTCTGGTTTTTACTCTAGTAAATTTTAGCCTACTTATTCAAAAGAATAAGAATAATTGCTAGATAAACTGCAGCAGACAAAAAAAAGTTGTTGTTTCCATTGATCTTATGACTGACAGAAAGATGTGATTAGAAAGTATTGGTTCTTAAAGGCTGCTAAAAGTGAACACTTTGTGCAGGTTTGATGTTGCCTTTGGGTAAAAAGTCAAAGTGAACAGAAAGCATCAGACGAACAGTTTTGTAAATATGGAGACGGGCGATTCTTCCGAACATCTTTCCCAAATCCCCTTTATAGCTCTGGTATCTGTTCCTGCTTTCAGTTTCTCCACAAATGTTCTTCACAGCACATCATGCCCAGTTATTATGAGCCACAGTGGTGAAATAGCACCTTTACTGGAGAACTACACCTGCGTTTTAAGCAATTTAAAACTACGCTTGCTGAAAACACTGACAGCTCGGATGATTCCAAATAGCGTATGGTGCCATTTCATGATGAAAGCCTGCCAGAAAAAGCCATAATAGGAAATTGAGATTGCGTTGCACATCAGTGTGATGTGTGTCAGCTAAGAAAGCTACTTCAGTGTTATGATGGCTGACAATCATCAAAACTAGCCAGCAACATTCAAGCAATGTCCATGACAACAGATCTGTTGTGGGGAGCCTGGTCATGGAAGGACTGAAAACACAACTCCAAAGGTTTTTTTATAAGATAGGATAGCTGAAGAAATACAGGAAACGTTGTGAGGAGAGAGTGGGGGATGATCTGCAGCAAAAGGACAAGTCAGACCCGAACCCACAGCCGCTGACAACTCCAGTCCCTAGTCCACCGCTAGGCCATTGGCGCCCCAATATACACAAGTTTACAGAGCTGATAAATGTGGCTAATGAGCACAGGCCTAATTTAAGGCACACAAATTCAGAATGCCCCCTGCATTAATTTGAAAGTGTCTCCCTTTGGTCACCATTTCCCGTCAGTGGTCCCCATTATGTGATTGTTCAAATAGAGCAGTGTCCCCTTAATGTCATCATTACAAGAACACACACACGTAAACAAAGAGGACTGATCCAGAAGGAATATGGGATGCTGCGAAGGAAGAACCCTTGCTGGTGTTGCATTATCCTTTAACACCTTGTCAAAGAGGGCCAGACAAAATCATTTACACCACATACAGGACATGCCCGCCCGTCAATACACACACACAAACACACACACACACACACACACTGCTGTGACATCCTCTGTCAGTGCAATTAAGACTTCTTGACTCTTAATCAGTTTAATTAGGCAGCTGAAAAGGCCAGTGTGTGGTTTAGTCAGATAAACGAGCAGGAAAGACTGTCCTTTGTTTGCTCATTAAACCAAAGGATAGATTCGGTTACAACCTGCAGAGAAAACAACGGTCACTGACACCAGTGTGGCTGTTAAAACTCTGCAGAAGGTCCTGGTTTCAGACTGAACTTACACATAATGACGAGGGAAGAAAAAGGATGGATTCAAACTCTGCATCTGTCTGATCTGAAGTCCGTTGTAACCATTAGCATGTCCTGTATGAAATGCAATAATACGTGTTCTTCATCTGCATGCCATAATCATAAACCAATGGTTGCTGATCTTTGGTTTCCAACCAATTTGGGGTCGGGGCACCCCTAGGGGGCGACTAAAGGTTTCAGAGGTTTGCCTGCTCTGAGGTTGTCAAAATTACCCCCAATTTCCACATACTACAGTATGTGTGTGCCGCGGTCCGTCAGCAGTGCACACTACACCGCCATTCGCTGCCTCTCCAGTCAATGATTGTATTTCCACAGCACGCCCCATGTACAGAGGCTGTAGGCCTCCAAGCGGGCAGCCGGGGTTCAAATCTGACCTGTGGCTCCTTTTCCGCATGTCGTTCTCCACTCTCTCCCTGAGTTCTGACTCTGTCAACTGTCCTGTCTTGAAATAGAGGCGTACTCGGACGGGCTGAGAGACATCGCTGAGGAATGCTAAAAGGGGGTTCGAACTTTACTTTGATTTTTTATTCTTTACATGTTAAGTCAAGAAAAGATGGATTTGATCTGAGGAATTGTGTTTTAACTTAGTCTCATTGAGTCACACATTCTCTGGATCCTTATGTACTGAGGGTTTGCTAAGTTTGATCATATCACTGCTCAGACCATGTGGACGAAGAGAAGAGGCACTCAAATACAGATGCGCGCACACACAAAAATAGCTCACATGATTCCCTAGATTCATGCTCAACTGAATCTGTGCAATTTTCTCAATGACATGCTGATTTATTCATGACTCCCCCATTACAATGAGAGCCCTCTAATGGGAGTCCTGTGAAATGGGAGTGGATGGTGTGTGTCTGTGTGTGTGCGTAAGGGGCCCAGGTCAGTAGAGATGATTGAATATAAGACTTTATATTCTGTGTCTTTCTCTATTGGGTTGTCTTAGCTGCAGCTTTACAAAAAGAACAGCAATTCTCGCTGCTGCTGTCCGAGGACTTTCTGTTGGTGTGAGCAAGAAAAGCAACAATAATCATTTGAACCTTTTTCTTCTGCTCCGAAAGTAACAAGAAACTGATAGCTGCAGTTCTTCACCGAAGCCTCTTAGGCCTATCACGTGATGTCACCCGTCTGTTCCTGCAGGGGGCTCCGGAGGCTCATTGGCAGCAGCCGCCATGCTGGAAATGCTGTCTCATCCTAACTTTCAGTCAACCTAACGACAGGCTGAGAGCTGGAGCTGAGGCGGGTTTTAAGCCTCCTGACAAACCGTTACACCGCGCCCATCTGTCAATCAGGTCAGCTACACGCCTTATTGTGAATAACTCTTATCCTTCATCAAATCAAAACTGATGAGTCATCAAAACATTCACCCCCCGTACAGTGTGTGCTGATCGAGACATGAGCTAATCAGACCTATTTGGTTTTTTGAACCAGGCTGTAAACATGTTAATGTCTGCTGTAAAAACAGGCTTTTTAGAATGGGTGTGTATGTGACTTCCTGTGCTTCTGCAGCCAGCCTCTTGTGGACACTCCAGGAACTGCAGGATTTTGCACTTCAACATTGGCTCAATTTTTCAAGACTGGAGGTTGCTGCTTGGGACTGACATGTTTCTTGCATTCAGTGCTCTCAACAAGGATAGATTAGTAACATTATGTATTCCCTCTGTCGTACAAATGCTGTGCAAAGAATCCAAAGTACAAAACTCTTCAAAAGACTACAGATGGAAATTAGCCTAGGGGTATAATCTGGCATATTGATATGTCTATGTTAATTAATGTGCACTGTCCCTATTTCAATAAAAGGGGTTCCCAGAAAATCGAGCGACACAGTTGGCACCTCCACGTCTGGTGTAATCTGATCTGTTCTGACATCAAGATCAATCAGCTCACGTAGAGCACACATTCTTTTACTGGAACCACAGATTTTATTACAGCTTTGAGTCAGTCACCTTACTGTCAGAGTTTAAAACGTTTTCTCTTCCTGCTGCTGTCGAGTCAGATCAGTTCAAACCTTGAAATTACTGCTGTATGTTA
Organism: Tautogolabrus adspersus; assembly: GCA_020745685.1. Lineage (NCBI taxonomy): Eukaryota > Metazoa > Chordata > Actinopteri > Labriformes > Labridae > Tautogolabrus > Tautogolabrus adspersus. Next base: position 30,940,395 of record CM036543.1, read on the forward strand.
CACAACAAATCTTTAATTCTTCTGTAAGAACATATTTGAATAAAGTCTCTCCTGAGGAGTTTTGGCTCCTCTGCTTCACACAGATGTCATTTTATTTGGCAATTAAGAAGACTGATTATGTCAACATCCCATCATCATTGGCATTTTAAAATTATTCTGTATTCTGCAGTTGTTGACGATGCAACTTTTCAGCTGCCTAAAATAAAAAAAGCAACAGTTAAAAAAGAAGTGTGTCTCAAAGTTCAAGATGTAGCGTTGAGCTCTGACAGCAGCAGCAGCCTGGAGGAGGAAGACGCAGAAAGCCGTGCTGACAAGGAAGAGACGGACTCCCCACAGACATGAGAAGACAGGAACACAAAATATAGGTCACAAAAGAAAAACCATGCTGTTCCTTTTTAGACAACAATTTCAAACAAACCAGAAGGGCTAATGTTAGCGCTCTTTAGTTAGCTCGTAGCTTCACATGTAAACTGACACAGAATGAGCGTGATCTAAAAACTCTTACGTGACATCCAAATAATCAGTGAGTATGTTCTTCTTCTTCTCTCTAGTCCTTGACTAAAACAGCTTTTATACTCAAGGGGAGGAGCCGGCCGTCCCGTCCATGTAAACACGGCTCTGACAACAACACAGCCAGCGGGACTCGAGCTTCTCACTCATTGTAGACAGTCATGACTCAGAGACACATTTACACAGGAGAGACTGGATTTATGATTTATTTATGTGGAACATGTCGCGCATTCTTCTTTTAAGAGAGCCGGAACTTAAACAGCTCCGTGCCCCCATGAGTTGATAGGCTAACACAGCGCAGACTCCGATATTACGCAGGGATGAGACATATCATCCTGCTACACACTAAGGCTTGGTCTTTACTGCAGCAGCTTCTGCTCGACACTGTGCCCTTTGGCCCTGCCTTCCCAGACTCGATTCAGCTATTTCAAACTATTCAGTGTCTTGTCCAGGACACTCTTGAAAAAGAGATTTTTAATCTCGATGAGTTTTTCTTTTCTGGTTAAATAAAAAATAAAAGAAATGTCCGAAAATAGTTTAAAAATCGAGAAATCTGCAGAAAGCTAAAAAAGGAAAGACAGACTGAGTAATCTCGCAGCTGGGGGCTGAGATCAGAGTAGCAGGTTCTAGTCTCATTATGCTTCACATGGGCCGTGGACAGATCAATATGATTTTCTTCTAGCAGGTAATGAGCATTGTCTTCGACCCAGTGGCTCTTATAAGCCTCATCTGAGAATCAGTGAAACACAGCTGACAGGTCTTATCGCTCTGATCTGAAACAGGAAATGGTTTGCCGCCCACAGACATCGCTTCGGTTCAATAGATGAGAGCTGGAGCAGTCAGATTCCAGATTGCTTCGTACTCGAGGCTTTTTTCCCCCCTCAAATCTTTTCCTTTAATGTATTTCACTTATGTCTTTATCTAGCCTTCTTATCTGTCTGCCCAACCTTGAGGCTTTGAGAAGCAGCCACACGCATCGTTTAATCCATGGAATCAGTCCTTGTAGTGGGGGAAAGCCGCAATTATTTTTGTAGGAGCCTGGAAACTGTCCGTAAGCGTACAGTAATACTTCGTTTTTAAAAGAATGAAGAAGAAGAAGAAGAAGAAGAAGAAGAAGAATAGAGCTTGTAGCGGATTTGACATGGTTTTAATTTGGGGTGCATAAATCAATTTGGGGGCCCTCCTACCAACGTTCAGCAGGGTGCTGCTAGATTGGGCCCCCTAAAACCTAAATTTCACCTGATGCGTCCGTCTCCACTCCGTTACAGCAGCAGAGCTGAGGTTTTCACTTTATTCAATGTGTGTGCTTCCACTGGCTCCGCTGCGCTGCGTCTCAGCTCCGTCAGACTTTTATTTCTGCAGGGTGTCAGAGCACAGAGCATCAATATACCACAGAAAAAGATCGAGCGGGAAGAGAAGTCAGACACCAAAACAACATAAAAACATCTGATTTATTTTCAGAATAAAACACTCCGTTTTGACGGTTCAGAACAATGACCTTATGTGTGTTTGTTGTTGTGTTTTAAAGGGTTTCATACAGTTTTATACCTCATGCATCGTATTATCTCGCGTTGTTGCGAGTTAATCTGTAAAATTACAGCAGGAATTACTTTGACTCTGCACTCCAGCTGTCCGGCTGTGATCTCCGTGCTGCGCACTGAGATTGAGCCTGTGGGTGTTGACGGATGAGGATGCACGCAATGCACACGTACACAAAATCTTCACATTTTAGGCCGCTGCTTTGGGACCCCGTACTGGTCTGGGGCCCCAAAGCAGTTTCCTGCCTTGGCTGTTGACAAGCAGCGCCTCTGATCCTGACAAGCCTATGAGATGGAACAGGACCGCAGATGTTATACCAACCTCACATGTTTGTTTTCTACTTCATTCTGGTGACAATTAAAAGGGTTTGTCTCAAAAGTATACTTGATAAAATCAACCTTCTGATTGTGAGTGTTGTGCTTTTCAGCATTTCTTAGGATGAAGTTATTCTTACATGTAGCTTAATCACTCACACCACGTGTGTCCTCCTACGAGGCAGATAGTGGGAGTGTCTGTTCCAGCATTTGTCCTTCACATATCAGACTATGTGAGATGAATCTGAAGGCCCCCCCCCCCCCCCCCCCCCAGAGAGATATGACGACTGCCAAATGAAGAATATTTTCTTTTCTAGGTGTCAGTCTTCAAGTCTTCCCACTCTGGCATAAATACACACTTTTTTTACTTTATTCATCCCTGAGGGAAACTCTGGTTTATTAAGAGACATGCTTCTCACACAAACAGGCCCCACATACACACATGTAGAAACAGGACCTGTGGACATGCACTAATGGAGGGGTGTCAGAGTGGGGCAGTGCTTGGGAAGTGACCTGGCACCTCTCCAGCTACCAGACCAACTTCTATATTTTGGAATGTGCCGGGACTTAACTGGCGACCCTCCAGTTTCCAACCTAAGTCCCTACAGACATCATGGCACGTGATAAAATACTGCAGCATCGGATTCATTTGTGTTAATCTCCACGGAGACCCTCACTACAGCGGTCGACGAGGGCTACGGACGTGCACGGCCATTATGAATTCCATTAGGTTTCTTACTTTGCAGCCTATCTGTACGATTTCCATTGTTGCTTTTGTGAGGACCCTGTCACCAGGCCACTGGGAGTCTTTGCTGCTGTTTGTCTGTGTGTGTGATTGCTGCAGGAGGTTTGTCCTGGCTGGAGGCTCTTCTGCAGGATCAGCTGCACCTGGGCCTGGTGCATCCTGGTCTACAAAGATCTGCTGTTTTCCACATTCACGAATGGCATTAACTTTACCAAACTTACGCCATATAATTCAGACTTTTTACAGAACCATGAAAACCCTGATTATGCACAAAATAAATCGCCCACTGCATCACAGATTTACTAAACATCAGGGCGATAAAATCTTAAACTGTTGGTTTGATGGAGACAGAGAGTTAATGCAGCAGAGGAACTTTTAGCAGGTGGAAAATGTTGGATGTTTTGACGCTGTTTTCCTGTTATGCATGCTTTAAATGTCCGCAGTGTCTCACCTGCATACTGAGACACACTGTACAACAGCAGCTCAGCAGAGAGGTGTAGAGAGAGAGCAGCTGGTGATCAGAGAGGAGCATCCAGAAGTGCATCATTACTTCTATGAGTTACTCTCTAAATGAAAGATAACACCAGCCTGCCCAGTAACAAAGTAAGCTGACTTTGTTCCATTATGTCTGTGTGATCAGTTCACAGCACTTCCTCTAATGAATGCCTTTGCTAATAGCTCGTCTGCATTTGAGCACACATTAGAAACTCTCACAGCATGCTGCTGACAAACACTTTGTTGTGACAGATCTGCAAACTAACACAACATCTGTCTTCAGATGTGGGCGCTTTAGAAGTGCTGATCGTGACCAGTTATAATATAAAGTAGTGTCGTTTGACCTCCAATGATAAATACATCAGAGGCAGTTTATTGATCAGTGCTTGAAACTAAAAACCCCACCATCAACGTGTGCCAGGTTTTAACTGTGCAGCCTGTCCTGCGTCACACAGCAGATCAATAATGATTTTAATGGGTGTAGATGTTAGAGGTGTAACATGTTTTTCCACAGTGACAGCATGTTAGCGCAGTAAGACTTTAGAGGGAGTGAGGAGGATAAAAGCACATTGCAGCCATCAGCAAACTCCAGTGTTGAAAAAAGAAGCCGATGCTGAAGTGTTAAATCCTGCAGTTCCTCAAGTGTCCACTAGAGGCTGGCTGCAGAAGCACAGGAAGTCACATACACACCCATTCTAAAAAGCCTGTTTTTACAGCAGACATTAACATGTTTACAGCCTGGTTCAAAAAACCAAACAGGTCTGATTAGCTCATGTCTCGATCAGCACACACTGTACGGGGGGTGAATGTTTTGATGACTCATCAGTTTTGATTTGATGAAGGATAAGAGTTATTCACAATAAGGCGTGTAGCTGACCTGATTGACAGGTGGGCGCGGTGTAACGGTTTGTGAGGAGGCTTAAAACCCGCCTCAGCTCCAGCTCTCAGCCTGTCGTTAGGTTGGCTGAAAGTTAGGCTGAGACAGTATTTCCAGCATGGAGACCGCCATCGATGGGACTCCAGCGCCCCCTGCAGGTGACGTCACTCAGGTTTCACACATTCATATTTACAGTTTATGTTTGCAGCGTGTCTATTTGCACCGAAGAGGAGATTCTACTGTTAGATATTTAAAAATGTCTGTGCACCGACACCGCTGAAATGGTTAATGAAATTCTTGAATAACGGGCACAACGACTTGTCAGGACTTTTTTTGTCAAACGTCTGACGTGCTTTTTGCAGATAAAGCAGCTCTCTGTGTGCTTGATCAAACTGAAACCTGCAGCATGCAGTGAGTTTTCTTTGTTGGCAGCTTTGAATCAGTTGGGGTGAGAGAGAAAAACAAGTGATTCAGCCTTTTAGAGAGGGAAAGGAGCTCAGACATCCAGAGGTAGCTCACAGTTTAGCTTCTGCCTCTCTGAATCCAAAGGAGCCCACTGTGGTGACGGGAACAGATCAGGATCCTCCTGGGCAACTCCCTTTGGAGTTTTTCTAGGCTCGTCTAACTGGTAGCAGACTTAAGGAGCAGACCGAGAACTCGCTGGAGGGATTATATATCTTATCTGGTCTGGGATCACCTCAGGATACCCCAGGAGGAAGTTGTGATGTCATGAAGGGAAAATCTCCAAACGCAAAAGCTTTGATTGTCTTCAGGGGAGTTCATCCTGTGTTTCTGTGACACAGCTGAGCGTCATTTTATTAAATGTATCACACATCACATCATCACAGTCCCCGCGCTTTGCTTCACAAAGACCAAGCCTAGAACAACATCGGTCTCGGTCTCAAGACCGGTCTCCAGACCACGTTTTGAAGGTCTCTGTCTCATCTCTATAAAGCATTTTACTCGGTCTCTGGATTTTAAATCAAGAGCACCACTGATCGGCTGTTTTTCCACGTCATTACTCTGATTAGAAGGAAAACGCCTCTTTCTAAAAGAACTAATAACTTCAAGTCATTTGTAGTTTCATTTTATCCCCCGGGTACGGACACAACCTTCCCGGTGTTACGGTCTTGGTCTTGCCTCGGTCTCAGAGCACTCTGGTCTCGGTTAGTGTGGTCTTGACTACAACACTACTTAGAACAGTACGTCGTTGTTTTCATGTCTCTTTAAACAGATCATTTTAACTGAACCAAATAAATTAAATGACGGAGAACTTCAAGGTTTAGAGTTTCCTCCCCCCCCCACTCTGCAGAGTCTGAGTCTTTGCCTTCAGTCCTCAACCTACAAAGAGAAAAGTCAAACTCTCACTCAGATCTTTTTCCACTTCACCATTTTCTGTTTTTTTTTACTTCCTGGGAGATCAACTGAACTTCAGCTCCTTTAATCCCTGCTAATTAAAGTCTTTAATATTTTAATCGCACATCTGGTCCCGGTCCCAGTCCTGGTCCTCTCCTGTGCTAACACAGCACAAAAAGTTTACCTTTCAACATCCCAGTCTCTGTGATTGGATGGATACTTGGGTCTGACACTGATTTTCTTAGGCTCCTGTTTAAACCCACAAAGGGCTTCTCATTTATCGACTGACGGTCTCTGAGGTGTGACAGGACTACGTAATAGGATCTGTAAACCCCGTGTTTTACAACAAACTGATGCACTGCTTCACATTTTAAAAGATGAAATGGTGTCTAGTTTGAGTTGCAGGAAACATTTTACGTAGTAAGTTGCTGTATCAAACCTTCCTCTTCTAACACGTCCAAAATGTGCTTCACTCAGGAGAGACAAATGATTGATTTACAAGTTTAGAAAAGGATGAAAATGAGCAACATTGAATACATGAAGCCGTCAAGATGGAGTCTGCAACACCTGTTGGTTTGACCTGATAACTGCTCTCATATCTGGCAAACCGAGGGGCGTCCAAAACGGCCGTGTGGGGGTGCCTTCAAACCACCTACCTTCTCTGGTCCAAACAAATCCAGACCATTCAGGACCAGAATCTAAAGTTAGAAGGAGGACATACTGGCTGCTGCATTGTTGTCAGAGAAGCCAGCACTTCAACATAGCATGTTTCCTTAATGTCTGATCATAGAGTAAGCTCACTTTATCATCTCACTCACTACACATCTCACCTAAAAGAGAGAAAGACAGCGAGACAAAGCTGGAAAGCCTTGTGACAGGGCAGACGATAACACTGTCGAGGGACACATGAGGGCAAGAAGGTGAGGATCTGAAATGAGAGGAGAGCTACACAGAACAAAACAGAAAATGATAAATAATTTAGTGGGAAAGAAAACATGACCCATGTGGCAGAACTGGACAAACATTTCATATCTGAGTGCTTTGACAGTCAGAAAGCTGTCAGTGTCATCCTCTGGGTACCGTGAATGTTACACGCCGGGGTGTTCAACATGTTTGGATCACACGCAGGAAAGACGAGAGAGAGAAACACAGCAGGGAATGTTGAAGGAGAACCAGAGAAGGAAATATTCCAGACTGAAACACCGGCTGTGGTTTCTCATTATCGTCGTCATGGTTACAGTTAGATACATTTATTTGATCGGATGCACGGGAGGCGGCCATTATCCAATAGTGAATCGTCATTTTAGGCATAATAAGGACTAAGCTAATTTAACGCCGAGATGATCAGATAAAATAATGTTTAATGCCTGTTCCATTTTAATAGCGTGCATTCAGACAGAAATATCTGTCAGCCGAGGTTCAGGACGGGGTTTTGATTAACTCAGGAATGACTTGAACATGAAGTTTCAATGTTTGCAGACGTTTAAGGAAAGGCTCTTTTCTGAAACGCGTCCGTTGCTGGTCTGTACGCTGCAGCTCGACCTAGATCGTCTTACAAATACTACAGGGGATCCACTCTCTCTTAAGGTTTCTCCTGCTGCCTGCCGTGCATGAGTAAACGTAAAGGTCACATATTGTGCAAATTACACTTCACCATGTGTCTCTAACACTAACATGTGTCCCGAGTCGGTCTACAAACCCCCCAATGATGAGAACAGTCCATCCTCTCAACACAGGAGAAGAAGCAAGAGCCTTGGACTGGTTCGTAGTAGGTTTCTAACGATCCAGGCCTCCGTGGACTAATTTACACCACACCTCCTCCATACTGAAGCCTCCGCTCTCCTCCTGAGACACACCTCCAACCCCCCTCCACTCACGTTTGCACGAAGGAGTAATTTGGTGTGGCAGAACTGACAAAAAGGAACAAATAGTTTAAGCTTCGATTTCCAAATCCCATTTGAATGTTAAGTCAGCCGGTACGACTCGCCCCACAACTAGTGCTGAAATCAGCCATCAGTACTGGCAATAGTGGAAGCCCTCTCTTCTTCCACTTACCTTAATAACTGCTTTAACACTGTGCTGCTCCTGCTGGCTTTAAGTCAAGGACTCAGCCATCCCAGTAGATTTGAGACCTGAGTGTGTGAAGCAGAGCTGTGCAGAAACCATCAGAGTGACCAGGGGGTCGGTCACAGGTTGGTTGAATCATTTCTAAGAGTCTGAGTGAATCACTGAACCTCCGTCATTACTTTTAATGAGTCTGGGATAAAGGAAGGCTTTTTGATATTCAATTTCCTCGTAGTTAATGACGTGACAGGAGCCTCGACGTGAATCCAGAACTCTTTCCTTTGTGCATATTATCATCCTCCAACAGGAGCATTCAGACGCCCTGACAGCCACCTGACTGAAGAAATTGCAGCTCCACATTGATTGCGTATCTATGAAGCAAAGGGCTCAGTGACAGCCGGTAGTTAGGCTGCCAGAAAACACGTCCAGTGACAACCATTCATTTAGCTTAAAACGAAAAACATTTATTTCAATTCAAGTCAGGAGAACTGCTGCAGTCGAGGACATGATGAGTGTTTGTGTGCTCGTGTAGAAACATTTATCACGTATGTTTATGAGGTTCAAGCGTCATTTCTTGACACACAATGTGAAACATGCCTGGCACTGAAAAACACATCAAACATTTACAAGAAGAAACAGAGAAATCAAAACGTATAAAAAGTACATGGCATCGTTTGGAAAGTACAGAACATCTACCTGTTTACACGTCATCACCTGTCTGTTCATGCCAAAGCAGCAACACAAAGCACCCACACTCAGCAAAGAAAGTGATCTGTTGTTCTGTGCATCCACCAGAATCCTCTCTGTACAACATCAGATTCACAAGTGACTGATTATATAGAGTATTCCAACACTAACTCTGTTTCTAATAAGAACAGCTTATTAGCAGTTACACAGCTGTGGTTTGCTCCAGTGAACTGGTGACAGTTTCGAGCACTAAGGTTGGTAGAAAAGAAAACCCCCCAATAAGAACGTGCTTAAAAATCAGGGTTTAAGGCAAAAGCAGCCCCTCCAAAAACCTCAAATCAACAAATCAATTCAACATTTCCAGTAAGGTTGTTTGAATACATAATCAGTTTTGCACATGCTTCCATTGATAGGATGTTAACGGAGACCAAAGCTACAGTAGAACCTCCTGCAAGAACCTTTTGAATAGTTTTTATGTGGTGGATGCACAGAGGAACAGAAACCATAAATCAGACGTTTACCGAGAGGATTTTCTCCACACTGCGTGATATTTTGGTTTGCAAGGCTTCGGGTAGTTTTTTTTAACTGCTTCAAATGCATTCAATTTATCTTAAAAATAGAGGTCGTAGCAGGAATTCAGAGAGAGCCCCTCCTGAAACTGAGGGGGGTTCAATCGTCAAATGGTCCCAAGAATTATCCACAATGTCCTTGAACACCGTGACGAAGCGCTCATGTATCTGGAGATGTTGCTCTGCGTGACCCCCCTCGTCAAGAGGCAACAGACAAAAAGACGCCCCCTCTCTCTGAATCTATGCAGAGTCATCAGGTCGATGACTTTTCAGAAACACTCGACAATGAGCACACCAACAACTTTACACAGAGAAACAAGCTTCCACGGCAGACATGCTAGTGTGGTTTCCATGCTGTAACCGAGGCAGTCCATTTTATCAGCCTTGGATTTGGAGAAGAGTTGCCTGAGAGAAGTGTGAAGTTCTTTCAGCATGGGGTTGAGCCGATCCCTTGTTGTGTTTCCAAGAGGCACTTTTTGTTTTTTTGCCAAGTTGAGGATGTAGATAATCAAGTCCACTTTGACAGACACAACTGGTACAATCATCAAACTGGTAAAAGGCCTTTATAGTCCTTTCTACCCTTAAACCCACTTTCTGGCATACCTCAAAGTTCCTCCTCTGGCTTCAAAGATGCTGGAGTCCTGTGTTTGTAGGACTGCTGGGATGATATTATGCTCAAAACCAGGGGCTCGCCCCATCCCAGGTCACAGAGCCACTTCCTGCCTGCTGGAGTTTCCGTTGGCTGCTGGAGTGGTGACGGCTGCGTTGGGCATGTTCTTCTTGATGGAGGTGAGGCGGATGTGGGAGGTGCTGTGCAGGTAGCTGGCTTGGCGCTCTGGCCGGGGACCCTGACCACATCGCAGCTGACTGAAGAGAAGAAGAAAAGAGAGTAAACTGAGTATACAAAGCTTCCTCAACAAGTAGTATAAAAGTCCTGCAGAGTTTGGAGTGTAACTATGTTGGGTCATAACTAGTCCTGCATGTCAGTTAGTTAAAAATGTAAATCAAAGAAAGCTGCTGGCTGATGAAATAGTAGATTTAGGATTTTGGGGTGGTACCTTGGTGGCCATTCAGCTTTCAAAGGGGGCCTAGATCTAATCCACAGAATTGTACAGGAACATCGGGCTTCATGATCAAACACAGTTATATTCACGTCATCACTTCCGTCCTTGATGACTAGACGGAGGTCTGCTGTGAGTCTGCAGCTCTCACAGATTGTTGACATCATGTTTTATGTTTTAGTGGATAATTACAGAGAAAGAGACGGCGTGAAGCGTGAAAGTCACATGATTAAATAACAATTGACGTGTTAAGGTCTCTAGATGAATCACATTCATTAACGTTAACCGTGAAAGCCTAAGTCACGACATATCAAACTAATGCTTGGATGGTTTTTGTAGCAAATGATTTTTGCATGTGTGGATAAAGACAATCTGTAATGCAGATAATTGAATCATGTTTATTGCAGCCGAGAGGAAAGTTGGAATCACAGCAGCTATAAAGGATCTTCATTGTAAAAGAAATCCCTCACAGACAGCCTGGGTTTATTGTCTTATGATGAATGAGGCTCCGGGGCCACAGCCAAAAAGCTTTGGGGCTTCTAGTGAAGCCAAGCAATATTTAGATAAACGATGGGCAATATCTGGGCCAAGCCTTCATTTTTCACCAGCTGGTTGTTTTTGGTAATCAACAAAGCTCCAGGAAGGAGACACGGTGTATAAGACCTGAATATTTTCTGAAATCATGTACATTTAAAAAACAAATAAACCCCAAACAATGTGGTTTTTATTGGCTGTTTGTTTTTAAGAGTGTATGTTGGTCAATGTGTCCTGATTGTTAAGCTATTCACAAAAGAGGGTTTGTTTTTCTGCATGCAAACAAAACCTGATCCAAAGTGAGGAGGCAATAATGATCAGACTGTAAGGGGCTGAGCCCATGGAGTCCAATCTTCGACGATCCGTTGGTCAGAGTCGACTCAATCCAGCACAAGGGTCGTTCCATTCCAGGTCTATGGGGGTGTTTAATGTCTAATTTTACATAGGTACAGATATCACCTAATTGATACTTTTAATGCAGTTCTGAAAACCACTCGTACTTTAAATCAATCTCCAAGTATCGATAGAAGCAGCAGATCCATGTTTAGAGAATTTCATTGGCTACAAGGGATGTCAGTCATCGGCAGAGGCACGTAAAATTGGCCATCAGAACAAGAAGAGGCGCGTCCTTTCAACAAAGGCTCTCATTAGCTGTTACAGGCTGTTATGAGGTGTCATCGAAAGGTCAGCGGAATAGCTGAGTTTTTTTTAACAGTTCTTATGGATCGAATGTGTTTGGATTCAATCTTTCACTGGATTTAAATCGTGGGGACTCAGTTTGGTGGATTATTATGATCAGGAGAGTTCAGTCAATCTTCAAATGGTTAAAAGACGTTTGTTCATCGGTGGTCTGACAGATGTGTAGATTGTAGCTGCTGTGGTGGTCTGACAGATGTGTAGATTGTGGCTGCTGTGGTGGTCTGACAGATGTGTAGATTGTAGCTGCTGTGGTGGTCTGACAGATGTGTAGATTGTAGCTGCTGTGGTGGTCTGACAGATGTGTAGATTGTAGCTGCTGTGGTGGTCGGACAGATGTGTAGATTGTGGCTGCTGTGGTGGTCTGACAGATGTGTAGATTGTAGCTGCTGTGGTGGTCGGACAGATGTGTAGATTGTAGCTGCTGTGGTGGTCTGACAGATGTATAGATTGTGGCTGCTGTGGTGGTCTGACAGATGTGTAGATTGTAGCTGCTGTGGTGGTCTGACAGATGTGTAGATTGTAGCTGCTGTGGTGGTCTGACAGATGTGTAGATTGTGGCTGCTGTGGTGGTCTGACAGATGTGTAGATTGTGGCTGCTGTGGTGGTCTGACAGATGTATAGATTGTAGCTGCTGTGGTGGTCTGACAGATGTGTAGATTGTGGCTGCTGTGGTGGTCTGACAGATGTATAGATTGTGGCTGCTGTGGTGGTCTGATAGATGTATAGATTGTGGCTGCTGTGGTGGTCTGATAGATGTATAGATTGTAGCTGCTGTGGTGGTCTGACAGATGTGTAGATTGTGGCTGCTGTGGTGGTCTGACAGATGTATAGATTGTGGCTGCTGTGGTGGTCTGACAGATGTGTAGATTGTAGCTGCTGTGGTGGTCTGACAGATGTGTAGATTGTAGCTGCTGTGGTGGTCTGACAGATGTGTAGATTGTAGCTGCTGTGGTGGTCGGACAGATGTGTAGATTGTGGCTGCTGTGGTGGTCTGACAGATGTGTAGATTGTAGCTGCTGTGGTGGTCGGACAGATGTGTAGATTGTAGCTGCTGTGGTGGTCTGACAGATGTATAGATTGTGGCTGCTGTGGTGGTCTGACAGATGTGTAGATTGTAGCTGCTGTGGTGGTCTGACAGATGTGTAGATTGTAGCTGCTGTGGTGGTCTGACAGATGTGTGGATTGTGGCTGCTGTGGTGGTCTGACAGATGTGTAGATTGTGGCTGCTGTGGTGGTCTGACAGATGTGTAGATTGTAGCTGCTGTGGTGGTCTGACAGATGTGTAGATTGTAGCTGCTGTGGTGGTCTGACAGATGTGTAGATTGTAGCTGCTGTGGTGGTCTGACAGATGTGTAGATTGTAGCTGCTGTGGTGGTCTGACAGATGTGTAGATTGTAGCTGCTGTGGTGGTCTGACAGATGTGTAGATTGTGGCTGCTGTGGTGGTCTGACAGATGTGTAGATTGTAGCTGCTGTGGTGGTCTGACAGATGTGTAGATTGTAGCTGCTGTGGTGGTCGGACAGATGTGTAGATTGTAGCTGCTGTGGTGGTCTGACAGATGTGTAGATTGTGGCTGCTGTGGTTGTCTGACAGATGTGTAGATTGTAGCTGCTGTGGTGGTCTGACAGATGTGTAGATTGTGGCTGCTGTGGTGGTCTGACAGATGTGTAGATTGTAGCTGCTGTGGTGGTCTGACAGATGTGTAGATTGTAGCTGCTGTGGTGGTCTGACAGATGTGTGGATTGTGGCCGCTGTGGTGGTCTGACAGATGTTTAGATTGTAGCTGCTGTGGTGGTCTGACAGATGTGTAGATTGTAGCTGCTGTGGTGGTCTGACAGATGTGTAGATTGTAGCTGCTGTGGTGGTCTGACAGATGTGTAGATTGTAGCTGCTGTGGTGGTCTGACAGATGTGTGGATTGTGGCTGCTGTGGTGGTCTGACAGATGTGTAGATTGTAGCTGCTGTGGTGGTCTGACAGATGTGTAGATTGTAGCTGCTGTGGTGGTCTGACAGATGTGTGGATTGTGGCTGCTGTGGTGGTCTGACAGATGTGTGGATTGTGGCTGCTGTGGTGGTCTGACAGATGTGTAGATTGTGGCTGCTGTGGTGGTCTGACAGATGTGTAGATTGTAGCTGCTGTGGTGGTCTGACAGATGTGTAGATTGTAGCTGCTGTGGTGGTCTGACAGATGTGTAGATTGTAGCTGCTGTGGTGGTCTGACAGATGTGTGGATTGTGGCTGCTGTGGTGGTCTGACAGATGTGTAGATTGTGGCTGCTGTGGTGGTCTAACAGATGTGTGGATTGTGGCTGCTGTGGTGGTCTGACAGATGTGTAGATTGTGGCTGCTGTGGTGGTCTAACAGATGTGTAGATTGTGGCTGCTGTGGTGGTCTAACAGATGTGTAGATTGTGGCTGCTGTGGTGGTCTGACAGATGTGTGGATTGTGGCTGCTGTGGTGGTCTGACAGATGTGTAGAGTGTGGCTGCTGTGGTGGTCTAACAGATGTGTAGATTGTGGCTGCTGTGGTGGTCTGACAGATGTGTAGATTGTGGCTGCTGTGGTGGTCTGACAGATGTGTAGATTGTAGCTGCTGTGGTGGTCTGACCTGCACACACATGGTCGTCAGAGTGTGTGCCTACTTTATTGGACATGTGTGATGTGGTTATAAGGTCACATTAATGCAGACTTAATGAGGGAGAAAAAGGTGGTATCGAGTACTCCAACACTACCTGACCTGCACGGACATATTCTGCACTCAGAGAAAAATGTCTTTTATAGAGGTTTCACTGATAAATGCTTCAAGAAAGACAACATGGGAAATAACAGTTGGCTTGTAGCTCAATGAGTTTGACATTGGAAGGTTCACCGATGGAAACAGTTCAGTTGTGACTACTTTGATTAATGAGAAATAAATCCAAAGACAGGACAATGATTCCAACCCTCTCTACTACAGCCGTCTTATAATTGCTGCCTGAAGGCGCAACTTATTTTTCCAATTTTCTTTAATGCTCCAGAGGAGTCAGGAATTGACCCCCAAATCTCACCCAGATTGGAAGCACAATGTTATCCTGAGGAGACGGTGCTCGGTGTGACAGGATTGTGTGGATGTAGTGTGACAGGTTTTTCCATCATGCTGAAGTAGAGAATGAAAAGCTGCAGGAGGTTTGGTGGAAATAGGAGCACTGAAAAGACGACTTAAGAAATACAAAGGCCATTATTACTTCATTTTGAAGCTGAGTTCATGCTGTCCCTGAATTAATTTCTACTGCTCTACACATTTTGAGTCTCTTCCAACAAGTATGGCAACATACTATGTTCTCTACACGGACAGAAAATCATCCGCATCACTCTGCCACACAGAGCTGCTGCCTGTCAGAGCTGCATTCAGCTGATTTAATCTTATCCTTTCGGTTTAAAGGAGCAATATGTAACTCTGACACCTAGTGTTCACGCAGGTCACCATGTGGTGGACTCTGAAGCTTCAGTGTTTATCCAGCTCTGCATCGGTCTGTAAACCTTTCTGCGTTCTAACCTCTCTCCATTTTTCAAAAGCATCTCCAATATTGATCCTAGTTTGAGCACGTTTCTGCTCGTGGAGCTAAGGTCGTCAGGTGATTGTGATTTGTTTTAATGAGATGGTAAATCAAAAAGCTCGTGCTGCAGCGCCTTCGTGTGTTCAACAGTGGCCGCTACTTTCCTAAACTCACTCCTTTTTTTTCCATTTTTACTCTCTGAACAGCACCAGCTCTGACATTGCTGATTTTTGGCGTTGTAAATTAAGTACAGCAGAATCAATTTTTTTCTTTTTTGGGGATAAGAGCTCCGACCTGTTAAAGTGCCGTCGGAAGCTCTCGCTCAGCAGGTAGAGGGCGAAGGGGTTGACGCAGGACGAGGAGAAGCTGAGGACTCTGGCCAGCAGGGTGATGACGAGGTGAGCCAGCGACAGGTCCATCTGGTGGTAGTGGAAGGAGCGGTACATGTAGAGCACGTGGTTGGGGAACCAGCAGAGGGCGAACAGGCCGACGAACACCAACACGATCTTCGCCAGACGCTTCCTCGTCTCCATCTGGAGGAGATAAAGAGACACAATGAGAAATAATCAGATAAAATAACAAGGACTCTTTGAAGGATTCTACTTGAACTACGGATTTTTAATTTGACATTCAGAGTAAGACAACGGGAGCTGCTAAAGACAAACCACTTACGGGCATCAGTGAGAGCTTTGTGTGTTTAATACTTTAAAATTAAAGTGCATTGTGTGAGGATGACACAGTACGGCACCCTGGGAACGAGCCCCTGATCTGATGAGTGTATGAGGAGGGGGGCTTCATAGTTATGATGATCATCAGAGGAAAAAGAACGGTTGAAAGGACGACCGTTATTTCACCGTTATCCCCGCTGATTCTGATTCTGATTAAAGCAAATCAGAAACAGTCAGAACATTAAAACAGTCACAATCAGTTATTTAACAGCAAGATCAGGTGGAACATGTAATCACGCTAGACAAGGTACATTCGGGTTTGGGACTCCCACAGGGACATCCCCAGTCAAATCTTCATCCGCTGATGAAACAGAAACAAGACAAGAGAGGGAACAGAGCGTCCAGGAGCTCCAGCATGTTTAAAATCTGAACGCATGGCGTGTAGAGTAAAGGGCGGGAAGTTTGACCTTGTCAGGCGGACGCTGAGAGGTTGTCAGGAGACGGATGAAAAAGGTCAGTGATGTCACTCACGCACTTTGCACAGGTCAGTCATCTGTGCACGTAAAGACTCGACTCAAAACAAACACAGAAATGTCAACAATGTTTTTTTAAAGTGCTTCTCTGTGTACTGCACACGTCAGACACGTCAGACCGGCTGACCTCCGCATGGACGCACCCCTGATGGTTGACTCTGTGTTCAAAGGCCGCTTCCTCAAACTACAGAGTCAATCCGTTTTGAAGTTTCTAAGACGCAGAGAAAGTAATCCATGCTTTTATTACCTCTCGCCTGAACTACTGCAGCTCCCTCGGTCGTCCCTCTCACGTCTGTGCAAAACGCTGCGGCTAGCTTTTAAACAGGTACACGTAAACGAGAGCACATCAACCCTCTACTCGCCTCCCTTCACTGGCTCCCTGTTGATTTTAGAGTTCATTTCATTTTTTAATTCACTCCATGGTTTAGTCCCCTACACCTCATGAGGATCACTCTGGTCCTCTGAGCCGTCTCTCTTTCTCTCCTTGTCGTCCCTCAAGCTCAGCGTTAACTCAGGGATGACCGCTCATTCTCAGTGGCAGCTCCCCCCCCGGTCTGTGCCCTAATCAGAGACGCTAACTCTTTACATTCATTCAAAGAACAGCTCAAAACCTTCCTTTTCTCCTCTGACCTTTGAAATGAGCTCAAACAAATCTTATATTTGATTACATATGGCGTTTGTCTGTTGCTGTTTTCTTTATTTAACGTTATTGTTTGTCTATTCTGCCTTGTCTGTAAAGCAGGCACTGACGAGAAGAACAGGACGTCAGACTGTAGACCGAGCAGAAGAACAGGAGGTCAGACTGTAGACCGAGCAGAAGAACAGGAGGTCAGACTGTAGACCGAGCAGAAGAACAGGAGGTCAGACTGTAGACCGAGCAGAAGAACAGGAGGTCAGACTGTAGACCGAGCAGAAGAACAGGAGGTCAGACTGTAGACCGAGCAGAAGAACAGGAGGTCAGACTGTAGACCGAGCAGAAGAACAGGAGGTCAGACTGTAGACCGAGCAGAAGAACAGGAGGTCAGACTGTAGACCGAGCAGAAGAACAGGAGGTCAGACTGTAGACCGAGCAGAAGAACAGGAGGTCAGACTGTAGACCGAGCAGAAGAACAGGAGGTCAGACTGTAGACCGAGCAGAAGAACAGGAGGTCAGACTGTAGACCGAGCAGAAGAACAGTATCTATTGTTTCCGGTCTTTAGTTTGACCCTCTGAAAGCTCTGCGAGGTTCACCTGATGAGACAGCAGGAATTAATTAGCACACAATGAGGAGATTATGACAGGCAGAGGAGTTCATCTGTCGGAGAATATTCACAATGAACTCTTTCTTAATGAATCTGTTCCCAGCTCATCATCATTAAGTTGAACAGCAGCTGGTAGGTCTCACCTTGACTGACTCCCCTCTCAAAGACAGGAAGCAGTACAGTTTAAATAACAATAATAAAGAGTAGAGTACAGGCAGGCTGTGCTGATTATGGAGCAGGGATCGTCTCGGCTCTGCAGGCTGCTGCTGCTGCTGATTCCTGTTTGCTCTGATTTGCTGCCAGTGATCGGCAGAGTTTGGCGTTTTTCCCAACGTCCTCTCACACACCTGCAGCTGCAGACACAACTCCGCTGGAAGGCTGGATTATGTGAAATTGTGTGTATGAATGTGTGCGAGCTGCATGGTATAAATACTTTCCTTTATGCAGCTTTGTGTGTGTTCAGTACACACACACCTGCAGCTGCCTTCAGAGCTGTGAGTGTCTGCAGACGTCTGTCTCGTCAGCTCATGATGATAAATGTTCAGAGTCCTCCTGCAGAGCGGCTGAACGCTGCCTGAGTCTCAGGAGGGGAAACCTGCAAAGACCCCTGGGAGTTGTGGGCTGCCAGCTCCCATTAGAGACGTCTGAGATGAACAGACACCTGAGGTGAGCGAGGAGCAGCGAGTCGTCGAGCTTTCATACTTTTATTACACTTCTGCTGCTGGAAAATCCTGTCAGCTCTAAGGATGAAATAATCCCATCAAACATTATTCTGCATCTCTCCTACAGCCACAAAGGACTCTGAATTCATTCCCTTTCAGTTTGATAAGAGAACAAAACGGTCAAAGTCTCGACGGTGATTAAGAGACACGTTAGAGAAGGAACTTTAGATTATTCAAGATGACAAACAAAAGAGAACAGAGGTGAAAATATCTGCAGACAGGAAGCCTGCGGTGATTTAGGTGTTTACAGACAGGTGAACAGAAGGATTAAGGGTGCACTCACACTGCGCACGCTTCACCCCTAAAGTCCAGTTCCTTTGACCAGTGTGATCGCTCTGACCCCAGAAAGCATCGGAGGGGCGTGGCCCAAGTCCAGGCTTGTCGCAACAAATGATTTGTCCAATAATCCTCAAGCGTGTGGTGTCACTACTTTTATTTAACTGCTCCCGGTCGAGTGGGAGGCTGCCTCCCACGGGAGACCTGCAAAAGCCAATCAGAGCGAACACACAAGCTAAAGAGGCGGATGTTGCTCAGAAAAATGGCGGTGAACATAAAAGTTGTCTCAGACAGTGTGTGTGTGTGTGTGTGTGTGTGTGTGATTGTTCTCTTTCTACTAACGAGGCAATCACAGCGAGCAATCACACAACAGCTGCAGAGGATCAAAGAGAGCAACAGTGTCTTCACCTGCTGAGACGGCAGCAACACACACACACACACACGCACATGCACGCACACACACACACACACACACACACACACACACACAGCAGCCGCATTTTTTGTTCTGTCTCTGATTTAAAAACTGAGACTACAGTTCATGTTCATTCATGAAACCTCGACGAAAGTAAAAAGAAAAACCCTCGAGCAGTTTATACTGAAGTGTGTGTGTGTGTGCGTGCGTGTATGTGTGTGTGCGTGTGTGTATGTGTGTGTACGTGTGTGTGTGTGTGTGTACGTGTGTGTGAGACATCTTCCTGTGAATGGAGTCACGCAGGTTTTCATTTCCTGCTCCGTTTGTTTCATATCGAGGTGTTGCTGAGTTTGTTGTCAGTCGATGTCGCTCAGTGAACGTTTGTTCTTATTTTTCCGTCACTTAAAATCAGAATCATTTTAGAATTGATTCCATATTTGACTCTTATGTTTATAATGTATTCACGTCTGTACGGTGTCTTTGTCTCTCATGTTCACGCTGCTACATCATTTATGTGTTGTCAAATAGAAACTCTGTGTGTGAACACATTGATCATCTGCAGTGTGTGTGTGTGTGTGTGTGTGTGTGTGTGTGTGTGTGTGTGTGTTCTGGAGTCAGCGTGGTGCTGATGGTCTGCAGCGCGCACAGAGTACAGTATGTGACAGTAAGGCCTTTACTGCTCAAGGAAAAACCAGAATGATCTGAAAGCGTGTTTACAGTCCGCTGAAAAACACAAACACATCTAAACTTCTTTGGAAAGGTTGTTTTAAAGGCTGCCGGCTACATTCAGATCACAAACCAACAACAATAAGAGCAGCTGCGCCCTGAGGACGCTTCACGCCACACTCACAGTCTGTTCAGCTCGGTCACGTGACTCACGTCGCTGCTGAACCGTTAAACACAAATACGTCCTCCCTGCGCAGTTTGATAGAACAAGAAAAAGTTACTCCACGTCATTTCTACTGCAGCACATTACAGCTGAGGTCATGAAGTTGTTGCTGAAACTCTCTCAGTAAACTGATGATGATGTCTCTGCAGGGAGGAGGCGCAGGAGGCGCAGTGAGTTATTAAAGGAGGAGTTGATTTACGCTCCTGCGGGGAGCTGATGTCAGTCGCTTTTGATGTTTTTATTCAGAAGGACAAGAAGAGACGAAGACGCCTAACATCAGAGACTCTCAGAGGACACTGAGTCGATACTTCTCCCCAGTTTTTAATTTCACTTAAACACGCTGATGTGAAAGTTATCCGTTTGTCACCAAGTCCCGCTGGCTGTGTTGTTGTCAGAGCCGTGTTTACATGGACGGGACGGCCGGCTCCTCCCCTTGTGTATAAAAGCTGTTTTAGTCAAGGACTAGAGAGAAGAAGAAGAACATACTCACTGATTATTTGGATGTCACGTAAGAGTTTTTAGATCATGCTCATTCTGTGTCAGTTTACATGCAATGTGAAGCTACGAGCTAACTAAAGAGCGCTAACATTAGCATGCTAACACAACAATGCAGGACACAGGTGATTGCAGCTCGAGAAAAGGACAATTTTGTCCGCTGCTTGCGCTTAATGGTGTTTAATCATGGTGCTCCCCCGCTGGGAGAAGAGCGCTGTGTGTGTGTGCATGCCTGACTGACTGTGTGTGTTTGTGGAGCTCCTGTGTGTTCCTCCTCTGTGTTTTTAATGCAGTATATCAGTGTGACTGTGGTCGCAGTGTGTGCCACGGCTGCCTGCCAGCTCTCAGTGATCTGAGCGTCTCTCACTCTGCATCGCCTGCAGACAAACCACACACACTCTCACTGACACACACACACTCTCACTGACACACACACACTCTCACTGACACACACACACACACACACACACACACACACACACACACACACACACAAAGTGTCGGCCGGTCTGAGGCAGGAATCTGTCGCCAGCCGGCCTGTGCTATCATTTTGTCGAATTCAGCGGCTGTCACTCAGCTGTCACTTTCAATAATTCAACCCTGACAGCTGCTGCGGCGTCTCTCAGTAACACAGAAACCAGAGTTTAGGACAGAAAACAGCGTCTGCCGAGCGAGAGGTCCGAGCCAGCAGCTGAATGTGACGGCTAGTCGAGTCATCAGGCGTAATTATTGAACATGTTGGAACGCTCTGTGTACAAAAAGCTGACTCATGTCTGACATTGATTTGACTTCCTGCCTCCTTTGTGATCTTTCATGTTCTTCATTGTGAGTTTTATTCTTGAGCCTCCTGCAGGGTGGCGTTAAGTCATTTCCTGTGTTTGTTGTTGATCTTTTCGTGCCGGTAACAGCCTGAAAGTCGTTATAAAGTCCGATCAGCACCGCCTGCCAAGTCGATGACCTTCAATGGCCCTCAGTCTGAATGATCTCACTGTGATTTATTTCTTTTTTTAATGTATTTTTCTGTCAAACACCTGAGCACCACATAACATGGTTGTTTTCAAGCTGTCATTCAGCTGTCACTTAAAATCGGGACGAGGTGCTGATGACGAAGAAGACAGAGAGAGGGTTTGTATTTGGGGATGTGTTTAGCTTCCTTAGGCGTTTTCCTAAAAGCATGTTAGGTCATGTGTAAGCTGTTCTCTCTTACAACAACACATTTTAATACATGATCGAAACCACGATAAAGAAGAATAAAAGCTCAGGCCTTCCAGCTCTGTAATGTGTGTGTGTGTGTGTGTGTGTGTGTGTGTGTGTTTGTCCTCACATCCTCTAAAGTGTCCCTTATCTCTGAGGACATAAAGAATGCCCTCTGCTCTCAGATAAGACAGAAGGAGTGTTCGGTATTGATGTGGGCGTCTGCAGTTAACACAGCTATTGGCTCCCTTCCTCTGTAGCTGCAGGAGCTGGGGATCGAACCCCGACTATGGTTGAGTAACAAAATGTTTGTGTAGCCCCAGTGTCCTGGACTCTGCAGGGGAGGAGCCTCCTGCAGGTTAGGAAACAAAAAGGTGTAACATGATCCATCAGCAAACATCTCAAAGTGACCCTGAACGCTCTTTAAAACCTGCAGAGTGACGGAGCAAACATCAGCTCTTTGTTTGAATCTGTCTCTTTAGGAAACGTTTGAGTCTTTCAGGAAGTCGGTTAAGACTCGTTCTCTCGCTGGGATCTGATTCCAGAGTGAGCAGCTTCCTGTCTCTACTAACATAACATAACGTTGAAGCACATTCAAAGGATCATTCTCACATTTCTTGCACTACTTTTAGTTTTTAGTTTAGCCAGCATTCCTGCAGCTATAAACAAACTAGCTGAGAAACACGTGGCAGTCTTTTGAAGTCATGAAACACCTGCAGGACAAGTAATGAATAAGAACAGGAGGAGTCCATTAACACCCAATCACCCCTTTATTGACTGATTCAGTTTGTCAGTTTGATCATCTCCAACATGTCAACCTTCAGCTTCACTGTCATTATATAACACAGGAAGTAGGAGTGAGCTGCAGCGCCTCCATCGTACACTCACATGAGACATGAAACACTTGAACACACAGAGTTTATCAGAGTAGAAGTGAAAACATTTTGACTATAAGAGAAAAATCAGCTGAAAAACAAACTGTTCAACATTTCAAATATGTCCACTGTTTACACTCAAATCTCAACATTCATCAGCGTGTTATATATATGTTGTCTTTGACTACTTATATTTACAACAATTATCAGAGCCAGAGAAATCTTTACTTTGACTGTCTTAGCGGCCTTTGACTTTGGCAGCGACATGTTTATCGTTGCCATGGAAACACCAGATGTTGTGCCAAACACGGCTGCAGATGAGGCCCTTTAGTCCACCTATTTGTTTATTTTATATACTCTACTAATCCCCTAAATTCTGGTTTACACTTTATATTATTAGAGACATGTGTCACGGTGAGAATGAGGAGGTGGAGGACCCAATTGCAGATAATAAAAAAGGATTTATTTAAACTAAAAAAGGCAAGGCCAAACAAAACTTACTACACAAGAAAAATCCAAAAAGGTAGCCACGAGGAATCACTGGGAGACAAATACGACGACATTCTACAAACAACAAACGACAATGAACCGACACAGAGGGGAAGAAACACAGAGACTAAATAGACACAGGGGTAATCAACACAGGTGAGACTAGTTAGACAGGTGAAACAAACAAAACACAGGTGAGGACAATCAGGGCAATCAGAACAGGGGAAACACAGAGACAGGCATTAAGACAACACTTAAGACAACAAAATAAATCATAGAACACTGAAAGCACACAGAATGTAACAAAACACAGAGAGACACAAGGAGAAGAAAATACAAAATAAAACAGGAAACACTAAAGACAACACTAGGAAACATTAACACACAGGGAAACAAGCAACACTAGGGAAAAAGAGAAATAAAACCAAAAACTAAACTAAACTCCAAAATACAAACTAAACAAAGACCAAATCATGACACATGCTTCTTACACTCACAGACCTGAAACACACGGAGAGTTTAAACACAGAATTCAATCTGCCGTCCCTGAAATGACTTCTGTCTATTTCAGTTTACACAACTCAGCAGAGGATCTTTCTGAATCATCATCTGAATCATTAAACAAATAATAAATCCCAAGTCCAGCATGTAGAGGCTGAGTGAATGTGGTCTGGACTCTGTGGAGGAGAGTCATGGTTTCAGAGATGCTGTAGAAGGACAGAATACCTGCTCTGTGATCCAGGTACACTCCTACTCTGGAGGACGGAGGACCTGAGACAGGAGTGAGGACATTGTTGTAACAAAAGTTATAACTGTTGTTGAAACAGAATAACCTCCAAGATTTGTCATTACATCCAAATCTACACTCATTTGAACTCCCTGCTCTGCTGATATTCTTGTATGTGACGGCTACATTAACTCCTCTTCCTCTCCACTTCACCTCCCAGTAACAACGTCCAGTCAGACTCTCTTTACTCAGGACCTGCTCATAATCAGTGAATCTGTCTGGGTGACTAGAATAATGATGGGTCTGTCTCGTTAATGTTGCTTTTCTGTTCCCATCAGATAATAACAGATGTGTGTTTACTGTGTTTGGATCCAGTGTGATGTCACATGAATATTTTAAGAACTCAGCTCTGGTCTTGGGCTCTGGTTCTGGTTCTGGTCCTGACAGTAAAACATCCACTTCAGTCACTGTCTGTGAGATGTTTGTCCATTTCTCTCTCAGGACGTCCTGTAGTTTATCTCTGACTTCTGACACAGCTGCTGTCACGTCCTCAAAGTACCTCAGAGGACGGATCTTGATGCTGGATGAGTGTGTAGATTCACTGAGTGGTGACAGTGAGGGGTAGTCGTGTAGAAACTGGTTGTGGTCCTGTGTGTGTGACAGCTTCTCCATCTCAGCGTCTCTCCTCTTCAGCTCAGTGATCTCCTGCTCCAGCTTCTCCTGAAGCTCTCTGACTCGACTCACTTCAGTTTGCTGCTGGGATCTGACCTGCTGCTTCACATCAGAGCGTCTTTTCTCCATGAGACGGATCAGCTCAGTGAAGATCTTCTCACTGTTCCCCACTGTTTTATCAGCGGAGCCATTGATAGCCTCCACCTCCTGTTGGAGCAGCTTCACATCTTTCTCTGTGTCCTGGATTCTCTGCTGGATGTTTTGTCGACTCACCTCCAGCTCTCTCTGCCTCTCGCTCCTTTCTGCTGCAGCTGAGACTGTGTCGTGACCTTTGTGTTCGTCCACAGAGCAGAGATAACAGATGGACTGCTGATCAGTACGACAGAACATCTTCATCACCTCATCATGACGAGAGCACACGTTCTCCTGGAGCTTCTTGGAGGGCTCCACCAGCTTGTGTTTTGCATAGGCAGGTGAATCATAATGAGGCTGGAGGTGTTTCTCACAAAATGAGATCAAACAGAAGAGACAGGACTTACAGGCTTTCAGTTTCCTCCCGGTGCAGACATCACAGGCCACGTCTTCAGATCCAGCATAGCAGTGATCAACAGGAGCAGCTTGGAGTCCAGTCTTCTTCAGCTCCTCCACTAAATCTGCCAACATGGTGTTTTTCCTCAGGACAGGCCTCGCTGTGAAGGTCTCTCTGCATTGAGGACAGCTGTAGACTCTCTTATCATCCTCTGTATCCCAGTGGCCTTTAATACAGTTCAAGCAGTAACTGTGTCCACAGGTAAGAGTCCCCGGATCCTTCAGGAGATCCAGACAGATGGAACAAGAGAAGGTTTCCCGGTCCAGCTGAACTCCTTTCTGCGCCATTTCTCCTCTCGGTAACAACGACTGTCTGAGATTCACTTCCTCATAACTGAAACAAGTTTCACCTCTGATCTACAAAGCATGTGTTTGTTCAGTGACTGTGCAGCTCTTGTTGGTTACACCCATCCATAAACTGTAGATCTAAAGGGGAGGGAACCAGGAAATATGAGGACAGAGTGCAGCAGGCTGTGTGTGAGAGCAGGAAGAAGAGGGAGGGCTGATCGAACTACGATTCATTCCAGGAAGAGGAGCAAAGCTGATAGATTCAACTTAGTTTCCTCGTTTTCAGAGAAGCCTCGGTTAAAAGCTGCTCCACATTTGAGAACATAAAGTTTTAGGACTCTTAAATTTCTGTTACATTTTCTTTTTCGGTATAATCCTGATTCAGTGGTAGATTAAAGTGTTTAAAGGTCACATATCCTCCTCCTCTTCAGTGTAAATAAGTCTCAGAGCTCCTCTAAACATGTGTGTGAAGTGTCTTGTTCTAAATCCACTCTGATCCTGTATTTGATCATGCCTATAAACCCCTCTATTTCAGCCCTGCTCAGAACAGGCTGTTTCTGTGTCTGTAGCTTTAAATGTAAATGAGCTGTGTCTGACCACGCCCCTCTCTGGAAGGGCTTGGGTGGCTCGGGCTTTCTCGCTCCATGTCCTATTGTTTACGGTGAGAAGGCAGACTCAGAGGACAGAACCTTATTGTCAATAACTCTTATCCTTCATCAAATCAAAACTGATGAGTCATCAAAACATTCACCCCCCGTACAGTGTGTGCTGATCGAGACATGAACTAATCAGACCTGTTTGGTTTTTTGAACCAGGCTGTAAACATGTTAATGTCTGCTGTAAAAACAGGCTTTTTAGAATGGGTGTGTATGTGACTTCCTGTGCTTCTGCAGCCAGCCTCTAGTGGACACTCCAGGAACTGCAGGATTTTGCACTTCAGCATCGGCTTCTTTTATCAACACTGAAGGTTGCTGCTTGACCTGCCATCTTTGTGTTTATTAGCTCATCACCCTCTTTCAATGCACAGATACATCTGACGCTGTCACAGATTAGCTTTAATAGTTGAACTAGTCAGAAACGTCTCTTTAGGACGTTGATCCTCTCCAGTGTTTGAAGCTCCTAAAACTCGACTTTAATGGCACATTATAATAATCAGCCTGACATAAGAATAGAACCTCCACAGTCCTAGTTTGAAGCATTATGCCACTGAACCAAGCAGCTGCATTTGATGATTGGAGGGAAAGAACGAGCTGGAACTAAAGTGTAATTCTTTAAAAACCATTTGAATGCAACCTAATTGGTCTAACCTTAAGGAACAAGCTAACGAGCGTCTGTAAGGAATAATTCACACACTTA
Source organism: Tautogolabrus adspersus (assembly GCA_020745685.1). Taxonomy (NCBI): domain Eukaryota; kingdom Metazoa; phylum Chordata; class Actinopteri; order Labriformes; family Labridae; genus Tautogolabrus; species Tautogolabrus adspersus. The sequence continues at coordinate 30,966,808 of CM036543.1, forward strand.
AACAGCCTCCAGAGATTATGTTGTTCCTCTGCTGAGAGTCAGGATGCTAATTTTCTCCATTTAACACGAGCGAGACGAGCAGCAGCCCGCTGTCATGCAGACGGTCAGGGTGACTGAACCTCCTGAGGAACAAGACTGACTCAGTCAAGTGACTCTTTGCACTTTCAGGTGGATCGTTTCAGTTCTGAGGAGAACAGAGCAGAGTCAGTGTTTGATTCTGAATGTCAAGTATTAAGTGTCTCGAGCATTGCCTGGAGTGGGCGCGATCAGCTCCAGAGTTCGTGATGCAGACTGAACTCTGGTTTGCAAAATGTGGCTAACGTTACGATAGCATTGCTAACAACAGCAGCCTTCAGTCCTCCTTGCAGGTTGATATAACCTGCACAAACTAGTTTGGCAGCAGGAAACAACAACTGCTTGTGCAAACCAAAAATGCAGATAATTCAAGTGAAAACAGTTGAAAATAAAACACTCAACACACAGCTCTCGCTCTCAAACTGTCTTACCTTCAGCATCCTGTGTAACAAACACGATAAGCTTTTTTTAAACTCGTCCATCCATCCATGGCTGACTCACCTGTCTCTTGGTGTGCTCGCTGACCTCACCCGGCATGTCGTGGGCGCTCTTGACGAGCGTGCGGGCGATGTGGTAGTAGTACACCGAGATGATGGCGAGAGGGATTAGGAAGTAAACCAGAAAGATCATCACCGAGTGGATCTTTGGATGCATCTGATTGGACATAGGGTAGGGCACGCAGTTCACAAAGGTGACGTTCGTGTTTTCCCTTTGACCCTGAGAGGAGAGGAGGGAAGAGGAGAGGAGAGGAGAGGAGAGGAGAGGAGAGGAGAGGAGAGGAGAGGAGAGGAGAGGAGAGGAGAGGAGACCAGGAGAGGAGAGGAGGGAGAGGAGACCAGGAGAGGAGGGAAGAGGAGGAGAGGAGAGGAGAGGATGGAAGGAAGAAGATGAGAAGAAGAGGGTGATGAGAGGAGGAGTGATATGAAGTGAAAGGTGAATGGTTTAGGTTGAGGAGAAAGAAATAAGTCGATAGAAAGAAATTAAGTTCAGAAAGGGGAGAGAACGAAAGAAAGGTGGAAAAAGGAGGAGAAACGGAGGTAAATTAAATGTACAGGTACGCAGGAAGAGAGAGAACAGAGAGTACAGGACAGAGAGAGGAGAGCAGAGATGTAACAACACATTAGAAAAGATCATCAAACAGATCGCAGCGTTAAATGGTCGCTCTCGTCGCTCATAAATCTGCCTGGAACACAGTTTATAGCCGTCAGGGGTGAAGCCAGCGAGACGGGAAACCTGCAGAGACGACGCGGCAGCGCTGCATTCAGTCTGAGAGGACACAAGGTCACAAACACACTCGACTCTGTACAGCCACACCACACGTTTCTGATCGCTCAAGACGACGTCTTTATCAACAGTGGATTCAGAAATCTGTGCGAGTTAATGTGACGAGCAACTTAACGCTTTGAGAAAGAGGCGGGAAACAGAAAGGACACGCAGAAGATGTTGAATAATGTCACATGCGGCCCTCTTTGCACACCCAATTTCCACATCCTCCGTGTGCGCCGCGGTCCGTCAGCGTTCGCTGCAAGCACGTGTCAAGCTGGACAGGGCATATGGACCCAGACAGGAAGTCTGACAAGGAAATGCACAGAGCATCCGGTCAATTTCAAAATAAAACACAACATACAGACTCCTGATCGTATTTTCCATCACTTTATCAACATGACGTCAAAACAGAGAACAACAAAGCAAACTGTGGCGCTGTCGGAGTATGTGGAAACAGGGGGGTCAGGGAGGAGGAGGGGTATTTAGAGGAGCCACGTAGGAGAGCTATCTGGCACACACACCCTTTTTACCCTTACACTTTTCCCCCAGTTTAGGTTCCTGTTGTCCCACGCATGTCTAGATCGCTTGGCTGTGTTTTTATAGTTTGGGTTGGAGATCACTTGGCGTCCTATTGTCGGTCATTTTGTTCTTTTCTTTTCTGGTAGTGTAAAAAAAGGCCCCTGTCCCTTTAAGACTCTTGCTCTTTGACTCTGCCGCAGTATACTTGCTTTTAACTACGCGTGCACAAACGCAGAGTATCCTGCGCTGCTACACATCTGCTAGATGCGTATAACCACTAGTAGTGAAGTTTGGTGATGAGACCGGAAATGAAATCATCGGAGACACCAGAGAGCTGTTACGAAAAGTTTTGAAGAAAAGTTAACAGATTGAATCTGCAACTACCCGCACTATGATGAGTCATTGTCGTTGCATAGCAACAAACATGCGTGCCAAAACAGCTGGCGACCGATCATCTCTACTTCGGTGTTTTACGCCGTCTGATTTATGTGGAGCTCCCTCTAGAGGAATCCTCCAGTAACACACGTTTTACAAAGACAATACGTGAACAGTTATGTTCAGTACTTAGTTTTACAGGGAGGTGCCGAGAGCGACGAGCCATTACGTGGTCGGCTCGACACGTTCCCATCTTTGTTCTTCTCGGTCTCCAGCCCCTTCTTGTTTCTTTGGTTAAACTTTGGATCTGTGGCGTGGCGTCCTCGTATGTTTTCCGTCTCCATGTTTTGAGCCTTCATTTGATTGTTTTTGTAAAAGAGGCCGTAACACATACAGTCCAGTTTTATTTGTGTTTTTTTTTTACCTGCAAGGTGACAACTTGAGAGAAAATGGCCTCGGGGACAGCCAGCAGGACGGACAGCAGCCAGATAGAAACCGCCTTCAGACACGTCCAGAAGACGGCGCTGGACGTCTGGATGTCCATCGGGTTCACTATCGCCTTATACCTGACGGAGAGACACAGAGAAATATTAAAAACCTCTTAGGGGGTTTTCACACATGAGGCTTGACAACACCTCCTTCTATTAGCTCCTCCTCTATTTAAGCTGCAAAGTTTCCTCTCTCTCCCTCTCTGCTCTGTCATCGTCAGCTCTGACCTGCACCCGTGCTGCACTCTCGCTCAGCCCCGCCTCCACCCCGGCATCCACCTGCCCTATTCACACACGCCCTAGTCTTACTTTGCATTGTGGGACGCCTCTATGACAATCGTATTAACCTACCAACACAATGAATTCTGCAAGAATTTCTGACTGACATCTGATGGCCCAAAGAGCAGACGTCACGAGTCCCTCTGTCCCAGCTGTCTGAGTAGCGGGCAGAGCCGCTGTGAATACCTCTGAATCTAGACGGCTGACTTGCAGCTTGTTATAAGTGGAAAAGCTGGATATGAACTCTTTGAGCTTAATGAGTTGTTGCACTAGTCGATGATTTCGAGTCCTGTGACGCTCCGCTGATGTTGACTTAGATGGAGACGGTGAGTAACGTTATACAGTTGCCATTTTTATGCCGATTAGCAGCTTTAATCGAAATAGCGTTCACGGCAAATTACTGTGGCTTTACTCCTCCTGGAGTGTCCTGCATCAAACAGTTATTTGTTCTGGTTTTTCTGCGTTGATTACCACTCTCACTGAAAACGAAGCGCTCCAGGGTTTTCGATCTGAAGCGAGCACAGACCTCCTCTTCTTGGCGATCTCTGTGTTCACAAACGTCCAAACGACCCGGGCTAAGGAGGGACACTCCCCCTCGTTTGGATCAGATTCTCCAAATGATCCAGGTCCTAAATCCACTTAGAGACCCCCACTTCATGACCACATGAGGCACTTTTAATTCTTCTGCACACACAGACACGTCGATAAGTGGATGCATGGACTGAAATCATATTAAAACATTGTACACAGTGAATCTATAATAACGTATTAGACGTCTAAAGGCTGGAGATCTCTGCATTATTCAGTGTAACCATTAGAAAACGAGGCCGCCGTTGTTCCCCTCTCGCATGAAATTTAAACATAAATCATCTCCTAATCTGAATTCTAATTTGTCTTCGGGCGGCGTTAGCGGCTGCGGGCGTTTTGTTAGTTAATGAGAAAGTCGTGCAGCAGCCGTCAGAGAGCGGGGGCTGCAGACTGAAGAACAAAGAGAGGAGACTGTAACACTTCTCCATCCTCTGATAATCAATTATTCTTCATGAGAAATGATTGAGCTGGAAATGCAACATCAGAGTTTGACAGATATTCAGATACGAGTCACAGTTTGGGGTTAAAATTAAACGAAGAGACGATCCACATTCATCCGTCACAAGCTGTTCCAGGAGTCTAACCCGTCATTTCCATACAGTCCGCGAGCTGCGCTACGTCAGACGGCTGGGTCTGATTTTATAGCGTGAGCGCAGCCATGAGCAGCTGTACTCACAGGAGAACTACAAGAACTACAAGATCACCGGAGAACTACAAGATCACAGGAGAACTACAAGAACTACAAGATCACCGGAGAACTACAAGATCACAGGAGAACTACAAGAACTACAAGATCACCGGAGAACTACAAGATCACAGGAGAACTACAAGAACTACAAGATCACCGGAGAACTACAAGAACTACAAGATCACGCGAGAATAAAGAGAACAACGTGTAAACAACATGTTGCTTTGTATGGAGTCTGTATATTGTGTTTTATTTTAAAATTGATGAGTCCGTAGGGGGTTAGCATTTTGCAGATGTAATTCGGGGCAAAACCAGGATGGGCTTTAAAAGGGATCAGTAAAATCTTAAAATCAAATCTAAAAGTGACAGGTAGCCAGTGGAGGGAAGCGAGGACAGGAGTGATGTGATGTCGTCTCTTAAAACCCGTAAGAAGCCGCGCTGCTGCGTTCTGGACCAGCTGGAGGCGGGTGAGTCATTCATTGGGAATACCAGAAAAAAGGGAGAAAGATTAGTGAGTGAATATCAGCTCAGCAGGTGGGAGAGTTGATTTGATTTTTGAAATGGATCTCATGTGGATGAATCAGGACTGGACGACTTTCTTGATGTGTTGTTCGAAGGTGAGGTCTGAATCAAACCTGATCAGACTGTGTCGTCCCCACAACCAGCGCCGTCCTCATTCATGCACGGCCTGCTCCGACCTCCACCTCAGCAGCAAGGAAGTGTTGACAACAGGAACGTGAGGAATACAAAGGAGCAATCCTTCCTGCATCTTATTCCATATGCTCTTTTGTAAAGCGTCTTGGGATAACACTTGTTATGAATTGGAGCTATACAAATTGATTGATGATTGAAAAATGACCCGTCATATTTGATCAGCTCTTCAGTCAGATTACAGTTTGATTCCTTCTCCTTCCACACAAAGAAGTAGTCCCTCTCTCCCTGCTGTCAGGGTCACACAGCGGTCTAACTTCAGCCGGCCTGAACCTCACACTCTGTCAGACACCTCTCTGACATCATTGCATATCTCACTTTTATGTTTGATGGGTGTAATGCCTTATTGATTATTTATGTGGTGTGGGAGCTAAAAGTTCTACGTCTGGTCCTCGGGCAGTTCAGTTTTTCACACATTAAATTCCAGACTCACTCGGTGATGCAGGTGTTTGTGAGGCGTTAAGATGTCGGGGAACGTCTGGGCGGTAACTGCACGTATGAGCAACGACTGCAAAGAGATTTCATCCCCCCAAAGACCCCGTCAAAGGAGTTTAACCTCAAGCTTTAAGGCCGAACGCAGCCTGAAATACGCCTGTTTAATCACATCGGGAGGTGACGTGGAGGAGAACAGTCCCTCAGGGCATGTTTGAGTCTGAACGCTTCAGATTTAAACTCAGCGCCGGGGTCAGTATCATCCGTCTGTGTCCATACGGTCAGGATGATGGTGCTCGTCCGTACAAAGAAAGAAGAAACCAATGCTTCTGCTTGTTTAACCAGTTCAACGCTGGAACAGGACGGAGTGAGAAGGATAATGTTTTAATAGTTTCACAGCTTTGTTTTGTTGTTTGCTATGGAAGCCCTGAAAGGACATGCATACATACAAAGCAGAGCTCACTGATTCTACGGATCCACTAAGACAAACCGTCGTCCTCCCCGGTGGACCTGCAGCCAAGGACGGTTGTCTGAGGAAGAGCATGTTGGCTCGAAGCGTCACTTATTAAATCCTACAGACCGGAGCTTCTTGGTGTGCAGATCTTGTTTTGCTTTCCGTAGGCAGGAACGACACACACGAGCATGAAGTCTGAGCGGTAGGAGCAGAGTCGTTTAGTTCAACCTGATTGTGGGGACAGACGTGTACGTTTTAATAAATGGTTTAATGTCCCAAAATGTTCAAAAAGTAAAAAAGACAAAATCTCACAAACGGTAGTCAATCTTTGAGAGAGCTGATATGATCAACATACGATCATATATATCAGAGTTACAAGCTTGTGCTGGATTTCCACGGGCTGTAACTCCAGTTTTCTGTGATAACAAGAAAGAGTCCGTTGTTTTCTCCAGATCTCGACTTATCGCTCTCGTTGTTTCGGGCTGGTTTTCCAATGACGAGTTTATTGAAGCCATTTTTTGAGATCTTAAGAAATGAACTCTTTATCTCGGGATCAAAACGCTTGTGAGTGTGGATGTCTCTCTGCAGTATTTGGTGCAAACGAACGTTATGATTTTCTAAACACTTGTTTGAATGCAAAGTCAGCTCTGTATGTTTAGGGGGGTAACCCTAAGATAGGGGAGAGGGACAGGAAATGATGCAAGAAGTGAGAACAAAAAACAATTTGAACCGTCTTTGTAAACCGTTTTCCAACACATGATCTCTACAAACTTGTCAATAATGGCACCGGGTCAGCCGCTCTATGCGTCAGAACACGCTGAGGACGGGGCGAGAAGTGAGAGGACAGTGGGGGGTGACACGTGGAAAATGTGACGGCCCTGTGGCCTGTCAGGTTGTGCCTTCTCTTCTCTTGTGTTGCAGGTTCATGTAATTGGTCGGCGTGGCCGTCCAATCAGCCTCATTGAGAGCACCTGGGCCCGATACTCACAGTCTCTATAAAAGTTGCCACCTCAGTCTGCTCAGAGAGACTTCCTGCATGCACCCTGTTTGCTTACGTCATCATCCTGCTCCATCCAACATGTGCACAGCACACTCATCACACACCTGCTTACTGAGGCTGCGTTCACACCTGAGCTGTCTGGTCCGTTTGAAGCAAACTCTGGTGCAGATCAAAGAACCAAGCTCTGGTCTGCTTAAAAACAGAGGTCTCGGTCCATTCTGACAAAACAAGGGAGGTGAACCCAACAGCAGTGCAGACATGTTTGCACCAAAGCTTTACCGACGTATTTGAGCAAATAGGACCGTGTGCAGGCGCTCACATCCAATCCCTGATTATTGAAAACAAGAAATGACTGAATGTTGTGTGAAATGACGTCTATCTTTGTCGCTGTGGTTTTGAAAAAAGGGGCCGGTTCTAACTCGTATCATATCCAAGTTTAAAATGGTGGTATCATGACGACCCGGGTGAGGAGGGGACTAAGTGTTTTTATTGAACTTTAAGACTAAAGCAAAGAACATGTTAAGAAGCAGTGAACAAAGTGTGAGCTGATGAAAGTCCTTCTGTGTGTGTCGTTACTCTTCATGACTCGAGGTTGATGAAACACAAAGTGAGAACCTTGAGCGCTCATTTCAAAGATTCATTCTTTCAAATAAAAAAAGGACTTAAAGGCTTCACTGTTTCTCCTTCTCAGGCCTTTGATTTCTGAGTACATGTGGAACATTAAACTACTCGAGGACACTTTCTTCTCCTCCTTTAGTCAGTTCACACGCCCTCACCTGCGAGGCAGCGACCACCGAACTTAATTATTCTGCTTTCCATCCACAGAGCGGCTGTTATGGTAGAACTGGGACGATTGGGGAACGACTTGTGGGCTGGTCCTTTTTGGGGGGTCAGTAAAGTTGGCGTGGTTGCTCAAACTTTAGAGAAGCTGTCGTCTTTTCCGCGCTGACACAAAACACTCGTACACCCTAAAGCTCAGACGGACGTTTGTGATTTTCTGATATGCCAACATCTGAACGCTGGTGTGAGAGGCCCCCTGTGAATGTTTGCCTTAGATTCGTGGCTGTGAAGCCTTAACTGCTCCAGCAAAGCTTCCTGAGACACCACAGAGAAAACTTGTTCCTGCAGCCACGTCGGCTCCATTCAGAGTTTAAGCTTCTGTGACGTCACACATTATATAATTCACCTATGAGACGTTTCATACGTTACGCTGTGAGATGCAGCACGGGGCCGATCTTCACTTGAGATGCAGAAGAGCACGCTGTGTTCATGTCACTCCTTCAACCAGCATCACAATCCGTCACCATAGCGACCGATCCACTACAAACCTAAAAAGACTTGTTTGTCACTGAGCTGTAATTGCTGCTAAGATTGCCAAGAAGGCTTTCAGCATGCCGAGGATTGTCTTGACTCTGCAGCCCTCAGTTATAACCCTGAGGGCGATGAGTCACGAATCAAGACGATCACAGATGGCACGTCATCAGAGTGAAGCCGCACCGCCACGAATACTCCAGCTTTAAGACAATAAATGGGCAGGATTTCAAAGACAGCTTTACATTTGACCACCAAATCATACCAGTTCATCCCTGTGGCCCAAGTGGTACGGAAGCCCTTAGCAGACAAACATCCATAGTCTTTATTTGACTCACTCTTCACTTGATAACAAATTTATTTCTGTTGTTTTCTTGAGAGTGTCTCGGGATAACAACGCTACTTTCCCCATGACGACTTCATCTTCAAGATCTCAAGAAACTAACTCATCACAGGAAGTGCAGCGTTCGTTTATCCCGAGATAAAGAGAAGTATTGATTGATTGATTAATCAGACTTTACTTTCAAGGTCTGAAATGTGTCTTGTATCACAGCGGCTCCATTTGCAGCATACAATTAAAGACGAGATACAAACATACAAACATTTGACTCAACATTCAAACACAACAAACACTCAGAGATCTTCAAAAGAGTGTTTCAGTCTGACTTCATTAAAACCTGGAAGCCTTGATGGTTATTGTTCAGGGTGAGGTTAGGGTCAGAGACGACGCTGTTAGTCGCCCTTAAAGGTCACATATTCAAAATCCTCTTACCCATGTTTCTCTAACTCTAATATGTGTCTCTAGTCCGTCTACAAACCCCCCAATGATGAGAAAAGTCCATCCTCTCCGTCTTTAGCCTGCTCCACTTTTCAGAAAATGTGTGCTCAAACAGGCCGTTTGGAGATTTTCCCTTCATGACATCACAAAGGGCAGTAACCCCTCCCCCAGGTGGGTGACACTCCCACAGCTAGGTGTTTGTTCTGCCCTCTGAGTCTGCCTTCTCACCGTAAACAATAGGGCATGGAGCGAGAAAGCCCGAGCCACCCAAGCCCTTCCAGAGAGGGGCGTGGTCACAGCTCATTTACATTTAAAGCTACAGACACAGAAACAGCCTGTTCTGAGCAGGGCTGAAATAGAGGGGTTTATAGGCATGATCAAATACAGGATCAGAGTGGATTTAGAACAAGACACTTCACACACATGTTTAGAGGAGCTCTGAGACTTATTTACACTGAAGAGGAGGAGGATATGTGACCTTTAACATGTTCTTACTGTAGGCTGATTCATAGAGTCTCTGGAGTGGTCGGCCTCCAATCAGAGCTTTAATTGGTGGAGCAGTTCAGTAGAGATCTCAAGAAAACCACCAACATGTACCCATTATCACAGGAAAGTCTGGTAAGATCAAATGTATGGACGCATTTCCTCTTAGAGTTTCGGTACAAGCGGATGTTTGTGCCATTGTTGAAATGTTTTCCCTCCAGGTGTTCCTCGGATATCGCTCTGACAGATATGGGACAAAACACGGACAGACAACCTGAAAACATAACGCCTGCAGCCACAGTGCGCTGGCATTTAAAGATGACATGACATCAGAGTTCAGCAGTAGGTGAACCATGGCATGCATTTCTGAGAAGTGGAAGATGTTGACGGCGCTCTTAAGTTCAGGAAACTTTGATTTACCCTTTTTAACTTGCACAGGGTCAAGCCAGGACTACGTGTACCTGAGGAAAACTGTTGTTGCTTTTTGTCGTTTTTCTGCTTTGAATCATCCATCACTCACTCTTAAGTCTCATTCCTGTCCTCTCACTCGTTCCACCTCTTCTCCCACCTCATCGTTATCGTCATCCCCGGCGTCACTCCTTCTCATATCAGCTTTCACCTCCACTCCTCCACTCCTCCCCTCTGACCGTCTCTTTCTACCGTTCACAAAAAGCCATCTGTGAGGTGATTATAAGACGCAATCATGACTCCGGGAGCTGTTTGCTTCCACTTCAGGACTCCTGCTGTCAAAGCTCTTGTGCCAGAAAGCTGAAAGGAAAATCGATTTCCACAAACAAAGCTGGTAAAAATAAAAAAAATTAAAAACCTTTCTCCCTTTGCACCTCGGCTTTGATTCCTTTCTGCTGCCAATTGTCCCTCACACCAGCTCATCTGGCGGGGCTGTGAAAGTACGTTGTTCTGTCTGTGAACAGGACGATGTGACCTCTGACTCAGGATGTCTGCACTGGTGGCTCATGATGTGAGAGATCTAAGAGGCAGTCACCCAAGATGTTACAAAACCTTTACATCTTGGGTTTTCGGAAGAATGTCCGACTTTTTGATCCAGTAGATGTCGCCCTCGCCAGCATGAAACCAAAACAAACTTCTGTTTGGCCACACCTCCTCCATACTGAATCCTCCGCCCTCCTCCAGTGACACACCTCTAACCCCCCTCCTCTCATGTTCGACGACTAAATTGTCCTTTTCTCGAGTTGCGATCACCTGTGTCCTGCATTGTTGTTTTAGCATGCTAATGTTAGCGCTCTCTAGTTAGCTCGTAGCTTCACATTGCATGTAAACTGACACAGAATGAGCGTGATCTAAAAACTCTTACGTGACATCCAAATAATCAGTGAGTATGTTCTTCTTCTTCTCTCTAGTCCTTGACTAAAACAGCTTTTATACTCAAGGGGAGGAGCCGGCCGTCCCGTCCATGTAAACACGGCTCTGACAACAACACAGCCAGCGGGACTCGAGCTTCTCACTCATTGTAGACAGTCATGACTCAGAGACACATTTACACAGGAGAGACTTGATTTCTGCACATTCTCCCTTTGACATGGTTTCTTATTCTTTTCTTCTTTCCTGTGTTTTTGTCTGAACACATCTACAACCTTCTGACTTTCTTCTTCTCAATTCAAAAGTGAACAAACAGTCGTGAATTTCTTCTTTTTCTTCTTCTAGTGATTATTGGCAAACAAGCTCCGAGGTGCATTACCTCCAACAAACACGACTGTGATAGAATTAAAGAATCGATTTAAAAGCACACAGTGAAATTCAGGCTTAAAGACGGGCACTTAAGTATGACTCACGTACTTTTTGTCTGTGCCAAATAAGAGTTTAACACATCGGAGTGTGAAGCTCAAACGCTTTATTTGAATGTTCTGCTACAAACCTTTGTAAATATACCAGAAGTGAACAAATCCCTCTAGTTTCACTCCTCCGTTAGTCAAAGGGCCATACTTTGACAGCATTAAGCGCATTTGGCCCGATGTGATTTAGAGCGTGTTCGACCACATCTTGCTACTCAGGCGGTGCACAGTCGGAGCGCTAAGTGAGGGGTAGGGTGGAGCTTCATTTGCTTTTGACATACATTTCGGCGATGGAAGAGAAAATTGACGACTGCATCAGGTGGAAAATAAGAAAGACAACTGTGCTGCTCTTAACACTGAGTGGTCACAAAAGGTTCCAACTGAAAGAGTGAAAAGGATGGATATCAAAGAGCTCAGTCAAAACAGCGACTTTTAAAATTAAAGGAGCAATATGTAACTATGACCCCTAGTGTTTAAAATGGGTACTGCAGTCCGAATTCAACACATTGCAGAGAGCTGTAGAGTGGATGCTCACGCAGGTCGCCATGTGGTGGACTCTGAAGCTTCAGTGTTTATCCAGCTCTGCATCGGTCTGTAAACCTTTCTGCGTTCTAACCTCTCTCCATTTTTCAAAAGCATCTCCAATATTGATCCTAGTTTGAGCACGTTTCTGCTCGTGGAGCTTATTAGAAACATGCAGAGGCTTTTTAGGTCGGGTACAATCACTTCTATCTGAACCAGTTCTCTTGCCCGCTTCCATCGCTGCAACACCTGTTGGTTTGACCTGATAACTGCTCTCATATCTGGCAAACCGAGGGGCGTCCAAAACGGCCGTGTGGGGGTGCCTTAAAACCGCCTACCTTCTCTGGTCCAAACAAATCCAGACCATTCAGGACCAGAATCTAAAGTTAGAAGGAGGACATACTGGCTGCTGCATTGTTGTCAGAGAAGCCAGCACTTCAACATAGCATGTTTCCTTAATGTCTGATCATAGAGTAAGCTCACTTTATCATTTCACTCTCTACACATCTCACTGATTGGACCTTAACAATAAGTGGATTAAATAACAGTCCCTTGAGGATGGATCCTCGTACAGATTTCTCTCCAACAGTCTTGGGGTCTCACGTGGGGTTTCTTGGAGGTCGTCAGATTAAAAACAGACATTTCTGTTAATTCGTTTTGGAAATGACACAGTGAGACCTAAATCATCGAGGCTCAGCACTGGGTTCATTTTGTTCCCTCGTTTTCAAACCTCAAGTGAGCTTCCTGCTGTACGTTTAGTGTTTTCCTGGAAGAAGACCACTCCGCAGCACTCCTGTTTGAGTTCTTCATCTTGTTAGGAAGAGATTGGTCTCCAGTCACCTCTCCAATCAATGTGCTAATTATTATTATTCGGCCTGTTATGCTTGTGAAGGACCTTCAGGCAACTTAGGAGAGTCTGACGGCTCCTAAGTGGCCTTCAGCCTTGTTAGGGGGCTAATTATAAACCATCAGGGTCAGACACACTGATGAATCTGAGCCCGCAGCTGTGTGATGAGGAGACGAGTATCCTGTTAACGAGCTGGTATCAGAGGACCTCTGATACCTGCTGATACCTGCTGGTCTGATACCTGCTGGTCAACACGTGAAGAGGACAAGTGACGCCTCGAGACCTGCCGTGCGCCCACATCGCCCCTCCTTTCACCTACCTCGTGAATTAAACATGGACTAAACCTGATATATATTATTTTGTTAAGTTCTTACATTACCTCAGACATGTTTATCGTTACCGTGGAAACACAGGATGTTACGTCAAAGACATCAAGTCATGTAAATTATACTCGGATACATTAGCTTGTCAGTAAACATATTCTGCTCCTCAGGTCGGTTTCACCCGCTCGTCTTGACTACGCTCAACTCCGAGTTCGTTTTCAGCCTCGACGTCATCTTTTGTTATTGTTTTGATTGAGAGCCCCCTGGTGGCCGTAACCGTAAAACACCAATCACAGCCTGTCCTCACAGCAAGCCAGCCAAGGTAAACTGATGACAGCTAACATTCAACACCGCAGCTATGCTGCTGCAAAGTTTGAGCAGCAACAGGAAAGTAAATATTCATTAGTTATTCATCTTTTGTAAATATGTTTACAGAAGGAGAGTACAATAACGTGTGCATGTGTAAATATGTACGTGTGGACGAGCCTGTGCATCCTGAATCTGTTTCTTCCTCCCTCGTCTGCTGCAGACTGCCTGCAGCTGCTGAGGTTTTCTTTCTGTGGAACCTTTCTGTATTCTGTCCTGCTTGTAAACTGCAGCCAGACGGAGTCCAAGGAAAACTTCCCCAAGGGGACGATGAAGTTTATCTTATCATATCTTAGCAGGACACTTTCTTCAGTTTGTCCTCTAAAAAACACACAAGATCTGCTGAAGTCGAAATTTCCATCTTGGAAACTCGGAGAACCTTCAGTAGTCCGAGTTCAATTCATGGCTGCTGCGTGCATCAACCGTAACGTTTCAGCTGTAACTGTTGTTTTTATTAGCAGCTTAGTTTAGTGTAACTAAATTAATCACACCGATAGTATCGTGCAAGTTCTATCTGTGGACATGTTGTCACGTTATTTCTGTGCAAACTATCGCGTAGTGTGTCGTTATCATCGGGTGTTAGCTAACAAAACAAAGGAGGAGTATACATTGCTTCTCCGACCTGTTGCAAACTCGCACCTGGAACGCGGTTAACTCGGGTGTGACGTCGTTCCCAGCTCTGAGGGGAATGGCGTGCACCAAAAGGCTCACAGACATTACTCTTGAGCGGGAACACTTCTTTTCAACACGGTACAAAGATGTGTGAAACAGAGGCAGACCAGAAGACAGACCAGAAGACAGACCAGAAGACAGACCAGCACACGGACCAGCAGACAGACCAGAAGACAGACCATCAGACAGACCATCAGACAGACCAGAAGACAGACCATCAGACAGACCAGAAGACAGACCAGAAGACAGACCAGCACACGGACCAGCACACGGACCAGCAGAAAGTCCAGCCCACGGCTGCAGAGCGAGCAGGTGCATAAATGTAAACCTGCTTTGTGTTTCCTTTCTTTTTGGATGTTAAAGTCAAGACCTGGATTCCAGCTGGAGTCGCATTGCATTAAGATTCACAAGATTTCAGCTGCTCCCATGCATGACACATAATGCCCTGACCTTTACCTTCCGAGCAGGAGACACACACACACACACACACACACGCACACACACACGGACACACACACACGGACACACACACACGCACACACACACACGCACACACACAGAGCTGCAGAGAGAAAGTGTGTGCCCTGAGGTCTGTGCTGCCGGATCCTGAATCAGAGCAGAAGAGGATCCGTCTGTGTCGGGGTTGGTTTGGTTGACTTGTGTCTCCTGTCAGCTCACATACAAACAACAACGTGATGAGGGTAAATATACAACGGGCACGCCATTTTCTGCAGCTACGACTACAGGAGGACACGGTAAGACGTCTCCACGTACGGGAGAGTAAAGGATGAATTTTCCCCCCAAACTAAACTGATTTAATTCTGGGTTGAAACTTAAATGTAATATTCAAAAGTCTCCCAAACATCTCAGAACCGTCTCTGCTGTCCGCTGATGACGCCACAACTACTCTCAGAGCAACAGCAAGTTTTCCAGTCCGGTTTCGCCGGCAGTTATAAAAGACCAACACTTTGTTTCCCTCGCACTATTCCTTTTTAGAAGAAGACGAGGGGAAATTACTTGTACACTGTTATTGAACATGCTACACACACATGGGCTGAAATACACAAACATGCACAAACAGGATGGACTAATGGAGAGATGTCAGAGTGAGGGGCTGCACATGAAAGAGTGCCTGAGCTGTTGGGGGTGTGGTGCCTTGCTCAAGGGCGGGAAGTGACCTCGCACCTCTCCAGTTACCAGACCAATTTCAGGACTTGAACCGGCAACCCTTAGGTTCCCAACCGAAGTCCCTCCCGCCTGAGCTACTGATACCCATTTACAAGGAAGTTAAGAAATGAGAATGGAGCTGGAATGGAAAGACGATGTTTTCTACATTTAAATGCAGCAAACACGTTGGAACGGGACGGATCCAATTCGACCCAGAGCAGTAAAATACTTTGACACCAAACGTGAGGATTATTGAGACAAATAATCAGTTTGCAACCAAGCAGCAACCTCCAGTGTGAAGCTGATGCTGAAGTGTAAAATCCTGCAGTTCCTGGAGTGTCCACTAGAGGCTGGCTGCAGAAGCACAGGAAGTCACATACACACCCATTCTAAAAAGCCTGTTTTTACAGCAGACATTAACATGTTTACAGCCTGGTTCAAAAAACCAAATAGGTCTGATTAGCTCATGTCTCGATCAGCACACACTGTACGGGGGGTGAATGTTTTGATGAGTCATCAGTTTTGATTTGATGAAGGATAAGAGTTATTCACAATAAGGCGTGTAGCTGACCTGATTGACAGGTGGGCGCGGTGTAACGGTTTGTCAGGAGGCTTAAAACCCGCCTCAGCTGCAGCTCTCAGCCTGTCGTTAGGTTGACTGAAAGTTAGGCTGAGACAGCATTTCCAGCATGGAGACCGCCATCGATGGGACTCCAGCGCCCCCTGCAGGAACGTCATTCAGGCTTCACACATTCTCAGCCTCAGATCAGACCATGTCCCCCCTCACCCCCTGATCATCTAGTGTGTAGCCAGCCTAACCTGGATTTGGTAGTCCATAAAAGTCAGGACCTGGATCAGGTTGATCCTTTCAGTGTCTCTTCAAAAACAGGGACAGAAGTGAGCTGGGTTAAAGCAGGTCAGCTCAGTGTGCTTAACGTGGAGGGTTATAAAAAACAGGAAGCAGAGATTAAAAAAGGGTTTACACAATCATGAATCAAATACAGGAATCAAATCAGACACACACACACACACACACACACACACACACAGAGGAACTGTTCATGTTCTCAGGAGATTAAAACATTATGAGCAGGACTTTTCAAAGAAACGAGTCTCAGACAGAGTTAAAAGGAGATATTGATGAAGGATTTCAGGACCTGAGTCTGCACACCTGATCAGGAGTTAACGTGTGACTGAGGCTGAATGTTACCTTCACCTCTCATCCTTTACTGCCAGCCTCTCTCTCTCTTTACAGCAGCCTGCTTTAACAGTCTCTCGCCCTGAGCTCCACTGCAGTCACTTCATCTTCCCTGTGCAGTCGACTGAAGTGAGAAAAGCAGCAGGATTGTGAGGAGCAGAGAGAGCCGCAGCTGGAAGTGTTCCTCACACACACACACACACACACACACACACACACACACACTCCCATGACTTGTATTGAGACGTTGGCGGTCTCAGCGCTGCTCAGCTTTTCTTTGTGACCCTGACACACTCTGAACACGACTTTTCTGCAAGAATTAGCAAAACCAAACGAGAAGGTCGGAGACACATTTTTAATTTCCACGAGGCGTGGAGCATCCGTAATGACAGCGCCACGCTTTAAATCAGCAGAAATCACATCTTGTTTCTCAACCCCTAATTACAATCTGAATCTGTCCATCCTGGAAGCTCCAAAACTCCACGAGGCCCGAGCAGCTGGTGGGTTCAAACCAAGACTTCCTGTGTACCATCCTGCTGCGACAGTCCCAACCACTGCAGCACCTCGTCCTCCTTATTACAGATACAGACGATGTGGTTTCACACAGCAGATCTGTTGCCCTGAGACGTAATGAATGACTGGATTAAATGAACCTTTGATGAACAGATTTGTCTTTGATCTAACAAGATAGTCAAATGTTTGAGGCACAAATTGCACGGCTGACGCCGACTGAACTCCCACTTGAGGAAAAACTAGATTTCCACATTTAATCAGGAAATAAACCTTCATAAGCTCATCATTACATCGTCCATATTTTGTTACCGACCTCCAGCAGTGCTCTGCGTGACTCTTATTGGATGTTTCAGAGTTTTGTCTGTTTTGCAAACAAAGCGGTAAAATCCGATTTCACCTCAGAAGCCCATTAGTGGCGGCGCCGCCCTGAGGGAGGTCTGACAGTCGGCTCCTGTTATCGTCCAGAAACACGACCAGAATCAGACATTTCCCCGCCCGCGCCGCTCTCTCTCTCTCTCTCCCTGTGTGTGTGTGTGTGTGTGTGTGTGTGTGTGTGTGTGAGTGTGTGTGTGTGTGTGTGTGTGTGTGTACAGACTGAAATGACCTCGAGCACAGACGAGACGCAGCTCGTTGTTTTTTATTCGAGGAGAGCGTGTTTGAGTGAGGCCACGGGCGGAACATTTCACAGAGAATTAAGCCGCTAATTGGTCATTAAAGGAGCGTTTCATGCATCGTCAATGCCTCATCGGCTGGGAAGGATTTTGTTTCTCTCTCCGCCCGCCGTGTGAACACAAGATGATCAGCGAACACAAACACAGGTGATAACAACTTTCACTGAGCAGGAAGTCAAACATCACACACTGAAGCTGGTTTCACATTAGGGACCCGGGGCAGGGTCCGAGTTTGACCCCAAAGTCCGGTTCATTTGATCAGTGTGAACACAAACGTACCGTACTCAGGTATTGGCCTGAATCCGCTTAAAGAGGCGGTGTCGAGCACTATTCATGTGTACGAGTTCAGTCAGCGGGAGATGTGAAAGCAACCGTGCTGAAACAAGGAAGTGGGCCGCTATATGACGTGATTCTAAACGCCTCCTGTAGCTTCAAAAACCGTCGTATCTGTGCAGCACGGCCCGTTTCATCCGTTGAGCTGCTTCAGACAAACCAAACCATGGAATCACTGCACAAAAATACAGGATAACAAGCCGCTGATAGGTCGGAGAGTTTTTAGGGTCAAATCAGTTCAGTCAGACAGCTCATGTTTGAATCCTTCAAAATATTTATTGCAGCAGAACGTAGTTTGTGTTTGGCGTCTATGCTCCGACCTCGTCACTCCTCACAGTTTACATGCAGAGATTTGAGGAGTGATGGGATGTTATCTTCAACCCTCAGTCGGAGCCTTCAGGTGGAGGCGGGGCTGAGTGAGAGTGCAGTTCAGGTGCAGGTCAGAGCTGATGATGACAGAGCAGAGAGGGAGAGAGAGGAAAACTTAGATCGCTAATTGGAGGGAGGTGTTGTCAGGTGATTGTTGAGAATGACGCACGTCGAGTATGAAGTCAGTACAGTTCGAGTTGACTGCCTGAAGAAGCTCGCAGGTGTCGCCCTGCAGAGCGTTCCACTGAGTCGTTGCTTCTACACAGAAAGCTGACCGCCCAAAGGCAGCGCGTCGGACGGGTACAGAACCATCTCTAGTTGAAGATGTTGTAGATTTGATGGACTCCTCTGAGTGGAAGTTCATTAAGTGACGTAATGGCGAAACCATTTAACATTTAATACATAAGACACACATTTAAATAAAGCTTAAAGCTCTCAAAGCTCAGGAGAAGGATGACGCTTCTCCAAACTTCTGCAATGAAAATACTGCATGGATTAAAAATGTGTTGATATAGAGTCTCCAATGATTTAGAGTGGAGAACACCCTCTCTCTCTCTCTCTCTCTCTCTCTCTCTCTCTCTCTCTCTCTCTCTCTGTCATAGGCAGATTATAAACCCTTGTGCGTCCTCGGGGTTAGTCCGGTGTCACTCGGTGAGTTGTTGGCGTCTGCAGACCCTGAGTCAGCCTCTGCACCGAGCACCGCCGTAATTAAAAAGTTGTTCTGCTCTGAAGAGCTGGCACAGCGACCACTCCGCTCCACCCGACAGAGGAGGAGATGACATCAGAGGATTTACAGCCACCTGTCGCCTCTCTCCGAGTGCGGCTCAAACCTCACCGTGTAGGTTTTCATTTTCTAATCCATGACGAGACCTTTAACTCCAAAACTGAAACGTTTGTGGAATCAGTTCAGTCGGGGATCTGAGTATTCTCTGTCGTAAATCATCTCTGTACAGATCGTCCGACGCTGCAGGCTCACTCCCTCCCATCCCCAATTCTCAAGCTTTGATTTTGTTATTTTGTACATCGTCTCGTTCAGTTATTGTGTGATTTACGGTCTTTTACAGAAGACCCTGATATATTTTAGTAGGTTTTTCTAGGAGAAAAATTAGTGAGGCACGTGAGGCACTTCGTAGGATGACTGACCCAGAACTTCCAACAGATACGTGTGCATTGCGTGTGCGCTCCGCTACGTTTCTGCTCCGTGCTCCCTCGTCCGTCAACACCCACAGGCTGCGTTCTCAGAGTGCAGCGCGGAGCAGCACCACCGAACAGCTGGAGTACCCCGACCAAGTAGTTAACGTGGTAATTACTGATTACACACGAGACAGCGTGAGATAATACGATGTATAAAACTCTATATAAACCTTATAAACACATCAACAAACACACACACGGAGTGTTTTATTCTGAAAATAAACAGGATGTTTTAATGTTGTTTCGGTGTCTGACTTCCTGTCCTGCTCGATCTGTTCTGTGGTGAATTGATGCTCTGTGCTCCGACATCCTGCAGAAACAGAAGCCTTGTGTATCTGCTGCAGAGGACTCTGGACTGACGGAGCTGAGACGCAGTGCAGTGCAGCCAGTGGAGGCACACACGTTGAATAAAGTAAAAACTGTGTTGGAGCGGAGAGGGACAGAACAAGCATCTGGTGGAATTTAGGGGTCAGGGGTCTTGAGGATGCGGAGGTAGACCAAGATGTCCAGCTGATGTGCTTGTTTCTGTATTTTAGGGGAGCAAAAGTGATGAAACGATGTCGAGCCCAAGCAGCACGGATGAAAAGGACGTCTGTTTCTGCAAAAAAAGTTGTGTATGTGAAAGTTTAGCAAGTGAATTGATTGCATGTCCCACCTGATGTGTTACGACAGTAAGAGAGGCAGCAGGGTCTCCACCTGTAGCCTGCTGTGAGTAAGAATTACAATGAAAGAGGATATTTACAGCATCATGTGTGAGTAAGAGTGTTAATCACACGCCTCATTCAGTCGATGAAATGTGAAGTCACACTGAGCTGATGTGTTGCAGAAGTGGAGTCTAGTTACGATGAAAGCGGTGCACGCCTGAAGTCGTCTTTTGTGTTAAAGGCCGTGAACGACATTAAGAGCTTCTTAAGATTTGTAGTCAATCATTTAAAGTACTAACACAAATATTAAGGTACTGATGATGGAGTCTTCACCCCAAGTGAAGGAGTTTAAGAACCTCGGGGTCTTGTTCACAGCGAGGGTAAGATGGCAGATTGACAGACGGATTGGCTCAGCGTCAGCAGTAATTGTGGGCGTTGTGCCGGACCGTTGTGATGAAGAGGGAGCTGAGCCTGAAGGCAAAGCTTTTGATTTACCCGTCGATCTTCGTTCCAACCCTCACCTTCAGTAATGATCTTCAGGTATTGACTGAAAGAATAAGATCACAGATACAAGCGGCTGAAACGAGCTTCCTCTGGAGTGTCTGGGCTCAGTCTTAGAGGGAGGAGCTCAGACATTCAGAGAGAGCTCGGAGTAGAGTCTCTACTCCTTCACATCGAAAGGAGCCGGTTGAGGGGGTTCAGGCATCTGAATAGGATCCTCCTGGATGCCTCCCTTTGGAGGTTTTCCGGGCACGTCTAACTGGGAGGAGACCCCGGGGGTACACCCAGAGTTCACTGGAGGGATAATACATCCTGTCGGGCCTGGGAACGCCTCAGAATCCTCCAGGAGGAGCTGGGAAGGCTGGGTGGACTTACTCACTTGCTGCCACCGCGACCCGACCTCGAACTAGACGAAGATAATGGATGGCTGGACAAAGAAAATAGCATATGTTGTTTTTACGTGCAGAGAAAACAACGAGCAGCCAGTTGCAACGCGGCCCTAAATAGTTGATTTGAACACAAGTCCCGCCTCTGACAAAGTCAATCATAGTTTAGTCAGAGTTCAAGGGGGGGCCCGTCCTCCTCGCCACTCCCTGTTGACACGCCCCTGCATAAATCATCATAATGCTGTACTCCTGTCACGTAAGCATGAGGATGTGTTGGTACTCTTAATGTCCTAAAGAATCACCTTCTGAATGATTCTATTTAATGAACTGTCTCTCCTTCATTCACATTCTCTTTGTATCTGTCTATCAGATTTAATTTCTCAATCTACACTTTCATCATTCTGCCATCACAGATTAGATCTCCTCTTCATCATTTCATCTCTCTGATCCTCTCTCTCTCTCTCTTTATGCAAATCAAAGTTTATATTCACGCTATGAATGAGTAAAAAGTGCTGACCGGACTCAGAAGTGGACAAAGGTCCTCAAACATCTTCAATATTTAATGTCATATGAAAACGTTTTTAAAGACATCAGAGAGACTGACAGTTTGGTGTTTTACCCTCAGAGAATATAACACTGACACCTAGTGTTTAAAATGGGTACTGCAGTCTAAACACTGCAGAGAGCTGTCTCCCCTTTCTGTGTTCTAACCTCTCTCCATTTTCAAAAGCATTTTTCATTTCTGGAGCCAGGGGTCAGAGGGGTCAGAAACATCCTCTATCCACTCACAGCGCTCTCAGTTGATAACATCACTACGGTCTTCAATGTCAATTCTCCCTCACAGACCAACCGAATCAAGAAGGGGCGGGACTTCCGATCAGCTTAGTCAACAACAATGGCGGAGGAGACACTAGTCTGACTCGTCTTTTGGAGGGAACAGTTTCAGGTGTAGAGCTGCTGCTGATGTCAGGACTCCTTTACGTTGTTTGTATGTTTCTTGGTGATATTTCTTTGAATTAAAACACATTTGAAACATTTGGAGTTAAAACACATCTTACGGACGTTACAGAGAGGGGAGTGGAGGTTAACTATCGTAACCTAGCAAGCGCCAGTTAGAAGCGCTCTGAAACTGAGGTTGTAGGCGCTACAGGAAACAGCGTTAGTGGATAATCTATCCAACCTTTGGACTGTCAAAGGTCAGAAAATGACAACATTGAAGAGCCTGAAAGCTCACACACTCGCACAAACACACACACGTCTTCTCTCAAAGTGCACAGTGAGGAAGGTATGACAGATTCTCGCCGTTTGTCTTCCTGCACTGATCCTGCAGATCTTTTTCTCTTCCTGCTCGTCTCATCGTCTCTGATCGCTGATTATCTCACACAGATCAATGCTGCTGCACAATCCGCTTCAACAGATAACATCAAGCTGCACAGAAAGGTACAGGACTCCAGAGACTCCAGAGGCCGTCTGTCTGCAGCTCTGAATAAATCACCATTTCACTGAGCATCATTTTTAAAGGACTCCCAGCTGCAGGGGTAAAAAAGTTCAAACAGATATCCAACGTTTGATACCTGCTGCGAATGATTCAGAGAAAAGCGATAAAATGATACCGAACAAATATGCATGGATCCAACAGCCAATCAAACAACAGAGACATTTATAACAGCCTGCAGCAACAATGGAGGACTCCTGAGTTTGTGAAAGTCTTCAGGCTCACTTGGAGTAACCGCTCCACCTCATCGTCCGTCCACACAAACGTTGGTGCATCACTCATTTCTATATGTTTACTCTGTGGAAGAAAGAGTACGTGCAAATGTGCATGTTTTTCAAGAGGCAACCTCCGGAGTTAAAAATGCTGAAGTGTAAAATCCTGCAGTTCCTGGAGTGTCCACTAGAGGCTGGCTGCAGAAGCACAGGAAGTCACATACACACCCATTCTAAAAAGCCTGTTTTTACAGCAGACATTAACATGTTTACAGCCTGGTTCAAAAAACCAAATAGGTCTGATTAGCTCATGTCTCGATCAGCACACACTGTACGGGGAGGAAGGATGAGAGTTATTCACAAAGCATGGAGACCGCCATTGATGGGACTCCAGCGCCCCCTGCAGGAACAGACAGGTGACGTCACTCAATCTTCAAACATTCATATTTCAGTCTACGGTGTTTTTTAATTACGTGTGTTGTTAAGTCACACCGCCAACTACTGGCTTGGCATGTAAACTACAGCGCTTTCAGCCGTGTTTGTGGATCCGTGTGCACGGCGGTTGTTCTAAACATATTGTCACCTGAACGCCGAACGTTTTTGAAAATGAAAACAGAAAAACAATTCAGTTATCAGAGGATGGTTCTCGTCTTAGCGTGGCCAAAAAAATCAATATTTCTCATAACTTGAAAAAAACGTACACTGTGACGCTCTATCGGGATGATTCACTTCTAGATTCAAGATGCATCATTTATTCGACAACACGTGAAATGTCTGCGTGTGATTGCAGCGCAGTGTAGTGTGGCGGTCAGCAGAAGTTTCCGCTCCCAGGCTCATCCCGTCTCTCGGTGTAAGCCAACACTGACAGGTGAACAGGTGAACAGGTGAGTGTGGAGCCATATAACGACTGCCATCAACGCAAAATATGAAGTACACCATAAACAATAGACTAAGGCTCCGACGTATCCTATTCATGTATTAGTTGTAGCAGAAACTCTCATCCTGCTGTCGTGTAACAGTAACATAAATATCAGTCGTTGAGAATCTTTGCCGTGAAGAAGGTAAAGAATCATCATGCTGTTTAATACTCTGACCTCTAACCCGGGGACAAGTTTCAGACTCAGGAAGAGTGGATCTTTACGCTGATGGACTTTAGTAGCTCATACAAAGACACCAGAGTGAATGTCAGTCTGTTTCACGAACACCTCAAGCTTTGAGTAAAGCCTTCAAATTCTCCTGTAATGGAAGTGTAAACACAAAGAGAAAGGGAGGGAGGACGCTGAGAGAGGAGGAGGACGAGAGGAGACGCTGCTCACACTTTTCATCTGAAGCTGCTGCACGTAAACATGTCGACTCAATCTGGAATATTCAAAGTAAAACTGAGATGTCAGCGGCTGACGAGGGTTTCAGATCTTTAGTGAAGTCGTAAACAAAGGCGCCGGGATGCAAAGAATCTGTTTCAGGGAGACGACCTGCAGAGAAATCTTTGATCTTAACGGAGAGGAGGAGCGAGTGTATTAAAAACTATTCATGCACTGAAATGGAGTCAGTCCACGTGGAGTCACGTTTCAATGATTTCAAATGCAGTTAAAACAGCGTGCCATATTCGATGTATGGAAGCCCAAAGCGGACACGCATCAATGCACTTTATCTCACTCCACTTTCCAGTGACAACAAGAGCGTGTCCATCACGACTGCAGCAGCGTATGTACTTCTTACGCAGACTGAGAGTCTATGGCGTTCAGCAGAAACGTAAGCTGCTATTCTACAATACTGTTTGTGAAAGCATGATCAGATACGAGGTAACAGCCTGCTACGGTCGCAAAACATCCATCTCTCCAAACACTCTATGAGCACTCTGTAGTTAGACAGGCTCAGAACATAGAGTCTGATCACACCCACAGTCTTCACTCTGAGTTTCAGCTTTGACCCTCTGGAAGAAGATTCAGGGTCCCTCAGACCGGGCTGAACCGCTGCAAACATTCATTTGTCCGTTAATATTCTGATTAACAGGTGATGTATGGCGTGCCCAGGGGCCGGGCAATATGCCAAAATGTTACTGCTGCAGGAAGGTGTTTTCATGTATGCGTGGAACTGTTACATGAAATGCTCTCTGTATTTTATTCTCTTGTAGCTGCAGGACAATAAGGTATATCTCATCTTATCTACTTCTTTATCTTGTTATCGAAGGATCGCAGGATATCATCTCTGGTTTCCTGTGATAACTGATTGACTGAAGCCCTATCCTCCAGGTCTCGAGACATTAACTATCATGAGAACCCCAGCGTCGCTAGATTGACGAGATGAAAAAGTGAAGAACTCTGAGAATGTTTGATAGAAGGTGTTTGCATACCCAGCTCTCTCAGGATCAGGCGAGTAGGAGATCAAACTATCACTTTGAAACATCCTGCACCCTACTCTTCGAGGCATCCTCGATTTATGAGAAAAGAAGCAGAAAGGTTTCGGTCTCTCTGAAGCTTTGCCGAGTGTGTTCTCACACACACTGAGAAGTGTGGGATCTTTTCTTCTCAAAGATCTCTGAGAATATAAACAGAGATTACTCGTCATCATGGGAAAACACAGAGCGATAAAATGGGTTATTGATGCGTGTCCACTCAGGGCCTCCGTATTTATGAGAAGAAAACAAAAGCAGAGTAAAAAGTGACTATGAGCTCTGGTAGCTTAATACATGTTCTTATATTCGTCTTGCTAAATGATTAGACCACACAGACAAATCCCTCAGAGGGATATCTCAGATCAGATCTAATAATTGACTCACTATGTCTCTTTCTGAGCTCCGCGTTTTGACTCATGTTGCTCTTTTAAAACATTCAGAAATTAAAATGACTCATGGGGAAAATTGTTAATGTCTAAATTATGAAACTAAAGAAGACATCAGGAATATTAATGTACAAAAGGCTCATATTTGGAGAAAAACAAACACATGCAGGATAAGAAAGGAGGACAGACTGATCACCTGTCCGCGCTGAGCGCCGTGAGTGTGAACACCGACACGCCGACCGAGGTGAGCTGGATGACGGGGATGAGTTTGCACGCCGCCTCGCCGAACACCCACTCCTCGGAGAAGTACCGGAAGGCGTCCACGGGCATGCAGGTGACCAGCAGCAGCAGGTCTCCCGCCGCCAGGCTGGAGATGAAGATGTTGGGCACGCTCCTCATGGCGCTGTTGGTGATGAAGATCTTCACCAGCGTAATGTTTCCCAGCAGCCCCACAGTGATGATCACGATGTACACCGAGGTCATGACGCAGCGCACCACGAAGTGCACCTTCTCCCCGCCGTCTGAGGACGCCCACCAGCCCGGCTCCTCCTCGGTGGAGTTGGGGTTTAGAGCCTCGGGGTCTCCGGGCAGACCCGCGGGGAAGTTGGAGAGGAACTCGTCGTCCATCACACCGGTGAGAGGAGCGGGAAAATCCACAGAGGAGGGGAACAAACGGGGCTGCGCTCGCTGCCGGGCGCGCAAAGAGGATGTTCCGCGCGTAAAGACGCGAACACTGTACACAAAACAGCAAGCGTTTTTATTCCGAGAACTGAAGAGAGAGAAACTTTATCCTACAAGCACTGACTGTCTGACCGACCACTGATCATCCCTACATCAGTCTGACTGAGACACTGGATGAGAGAGGGAGGGAGGGAGGGAGGGAGGGAGAGAAGAGTTAGAGACGACTGACGCGCAAAGAGAGGGAGGCACTTCTATGACACTCTCTCTCTCTCTCTCTCTCTCTCTCTCTCTCTCTCTCTCTCTCTCTCTCTCTCATTTAAGTCCAAGCTCTTTATTGGCAGGAACGTTTAATAGAGCAATTTTAGGCTTTGATTCATATACAAAACATTTAAAACAAATACAATGATATCAAAAAAGTTAAAATATTTAAACGAAACACAAAAAAATATCACTGAGTTGTGTGTGTGTGTGTGTGTGTGTGTGTGTGTGTGTGTGTGTGTGTGTGTGTGTGTGTGTGTGTGTGTGTGTGTGTGTGTGTGTGAGAGAGAGAGCAGGAGATGAAGATAGATAAATGATCTTTTCTGCAGTCCTGATTGTCCGTTGCAGTCTGTGTCTGTCCAGTTTGGTTGCAGATCCAAACCAGACAGTGATGGAGGTGCAGAGAACAGACTGGATGATGGAGGTGTAAAACATGATCAGCAGCTCCTGGGGCAGGTTGAACTTCCTGAGCTGACGCAGGAAGTACATCCTCTGCTGGGCCTTCTTCCTGGTGCTGTCTATGTGGGAGGTCCACTTCAGGTCCCGTGAGATTGTGGATCCCAGGAACCTGAAAGAGTCCACAGTAGACACTGTGCTGTTCAGAATGGTGAGGGGGGGCTTCTCCTGAAGTCCACTGTCATCTCCACAGTCTTGAGCGGGTTCAGCTCCAGATGGTTCTGACTGCACCAGAGAGCCAGCTGTTCCACCTCCCGTCTGTAGGCAGACTCATCACCGTCCTGGATGAGACCGATGACGGTGGTGTCGTCTGCGAACTTCAGGAGTTTCACAGAAGGGTCCCCTGAGGTGCAGTCGTTGGTGTAGAGGGAGAAGAGCAGAGGGGAGAGAACACACCCCTGGGGGACGCCAATGCTGATGGTCAGGGTGCTGGATGTGATGAAGCCCTGCCTCACCTGCTGCCCCACCTGTCAGTCAGGGAGTTAGTTATCCACTGACAGGTGAGGCTGGCACTGTGATCAAAAGCACAGTGATGGCAGAGTAAGCATGTGCACAGTTAAGGTAGAAAGGCAAGCAAGAAAGCCCGTTTATTTTATTCCGCCCAGTGTAAAGGTAAACGTGTTAGAGTTTTTCCCAAACGTTTAAACACATTTGCAGAAAGTGTGGCTCTAAACACAAACTGCAGGGGAGATACTGTTACTACTTCACAAAACTCTACAAAAGGTCTTACAAAATGAAACAGCACTGACAAAAAAAATCTGATCATTCTGCACCTTTAGACATCACCTGAGGCCTCGTTTAAGGCGTGTAGCTGACCTGATTGACAGGTGGGCGCGGTGTAACGGTAACCCGCCTCAGCTCCAGCTCTCAGCCTGTCGTTAGGTTGACTGAAAGTTAGGCTGAGACAGCATTTCCAGCATGGAGACCGCCATTGATGGGACTCCAGCGCCCCCTGCAGGAACAGACGGGTGACATCATTCAGGCTTCGTCGATTCATATTTACAGTCTATGCTTTACAATGCTTTATCCTCATTCTTGCCTCCATTGCTTTGAAATGCTTTCTGTCAGTATTTGAGTTATTAAGTGCTGTCTTGATGTGAATAAAATTCAACAACCTAAAGATAGATGGATCAGAGAAGTGTGATGGGCTGGAAAGATGACAAAGGAGGATGATTTGGATTAGAGAGAGGGAGGATATATGGTGTGAAATATTGAGGCTGACCTGCACAGATCTCGGTCTGAAACCAGCTCCGACTCAGACTCGGAGCCAGACCTGATCCCCAGCGTCACTGTGAGACGGTATGAGTGATGTGTTGCACATGTCCACAGGACAAAGGGGAGAAACAGAAGAAACAGAGAGAAGGAATGGCGTGAAGATTGATGGGACTGTGAACATATTGAGATAATAAAAAAGAGAGAAAGTGGAAGATTGATGGAGAAATACTCGGGATGATGGAGCGAATGAGTGAGCAAGAGCTAAAGACGATCAAGGAGTGCTATTCAAACAGTCTGAAATGTTCATAATGCATTAAATTATCAGCGTGTGTGTGTGTGTGTGTGTGTGTGTGTGTGTGTGTGTGTGTGTGCGTGTGCGTGTGTGCGTGTGTGCGTGTGTGTGTGTGCGTGCGTGCGTGTGTGTGTAGAAGAGACGTTTGGTTTGGTTCATTTTTATTCACAGCAGCAGCCTCAGCTTCTTTCTGATTGCACGCTGGAATACAATCTGCTTCCATTAATCTAAAGTAAATATTCTGTATGTTCTTAAACATGTTCAGCTCATTCAAATCACTCCGTGTACGGGCGCTGGTGGCCTAGTGGTTAGTACGTGTGCCCAGTGTTGTAGAACTCAAAATCGGTCTTGGTCTCAAGACCACTTTTGAAGGTCTCGGTCTCGTCTCGAAACCGAAAGCATTTTTACTCGGCCTTGTCTCGGTTTCAGACTGGACGGACCCCCGATTTTATATCAGGACC
Source organism: Tautogolabrus adspersus (assembly GCA_020745685.1). NCBI lineage: Eukaryota > Metazoa > Chordata > Actinopteri > Labriformes > Labridae > Tautogolabrus > Tautogolabrus adspersus. Next base: position 30,995,623 of record CM036543.1, read on the forward strand.
TCCACTGATCGGATATTTTTACACGTCATCACTGTGATTAGAAGGAAAACGCCTCTTTTTAAAAGAACAAATAACTTCAATTCATTCATAATTTGCTTTTTACCCCCTGGTTACAACCTTCCCAGCGTTACGGTCTAAGTGAGGGACACGCCCCCTGCACACAAGATGATGATTTGTCAGTGATATTTATGGTAGACTGGGTTTGGATAGGCAATTAATTCTAAATGAGCCGTAGAAAGCTTTTTTTGTAGTGAGAATATCCACACATCATATGAAGCAAATAACTCAATCAAAAAATGAAACAAAGAATTGAAGAATGTTTTTAATCAATCATCTCAAGACAAAACAGATAAGATAACGACTGGTCATCTGGACAGACAAACAGTAGACAGAGTTTTGTTTCAATATGTTTGCATTGGTCATAAAGTGTGCCTCTTTGTCTTTGACAAAGCTGTGAAATGAGCGACACAATGAGAGACACATGAATGAGTCTTAGCACCATTTTCACGACCATCCTGTGACAAACATCGGTGAAAATCTAAGATATTAACAAATTTATATTCATTTATTGTTTGTAGTCTTTAAAGGAGCAATATGTAACTCTGACCCCTAGTGTTTAAAATGGGTACTGCAGTCCGAATTCTAAACATTACAGAGAGCTGTCCCCCCCCCCCCCCCCCCCCTCTCTAGAGTGGATGCTCACGCAGGTCACCATGTGGTGGACACTGAAGCTTCAGTGTTTATCCAGCTCTGCATCGGTCTGTAAACCTTTCTGCGTTCTAACCTCTCTCCATTTTTCAAAAGCATCTCCAATATTGATCCTAGTTTGAGCACGTTTCTGCTCGTGGAGCTTATTAGAAACATGCAGAGGCTTTTTAGGTCGGGTACAATCACTTCTATCTGAACCAGTTCTCTTGCCCGCTTCCATCGCTGCAACACCTGTTGGTTTGACCTGATAACTGCTCTCATATCTGGCAAACCGAGGGGCGTCCAAAACAGCCGTGTGGGGGTGCCTTAAAACCGCCTACCTTCTCTGGTCCAAACAAATCCAGACCATTCAGGACCAGAATCTAAAGTTAGAAGGAGGACATACTGGCTGCTGCATTGTTGTCAGAGAAGCCAGCACTTCAACATAGCATGTTTCCTTAATGTCTGATCATATAGGAAGGTCTCTTTATCGTTTCAGTCTCTACACATCTAACATATTGCCCCTTTAATGCATCATTGTTGATTTATGTTTCCAATCGACGCTGATATAAGGGTTAAAAGAAGCGTCACATCTTCTTAAATATCCGTCCCTGAATTGGAAAAAGGTTCTCAATAAGAGTCCAAACTCCCAATGTACAAGTTCACTGCTGAACCTTTTCAACTCAGAACAGTTTTCTTTTGAGTATTTCCAGTGTTTGGGGTTCGGTGGCGCAAATTAAAAAAAATATATCATACTGCATAAATACAAAAAAAAATCAAGTCACTACAGTTATTCACTAAAATCTTATCAACGACTCAAACTTTCAAAATATACCCATCTGCTTTTTCAAGTTTCTAACTATGAATCAATCATTCTAAGACGCTTAACGCAGGTTCATGTACAAATATTAAGTACCTTACCAAGACTCGCCTGTACGTTCAAGGGGCGGTCGATCTTTGTGATAAGCCAAACAAACCTGTAACTTCTCCAACCCACTGAGGTTTTAGTTAGCTCTGACATTGCTGTCAAAGTTGAAGATGCTAATGGCACTAACATAGTAGCCTGGCCACACCATTGAATTGCAAAGCTAGTCCATCCCTGGTTCACCCATGAAAAAGGCTGTAGCCTACTAGACCTAAAATGGGGTGGTGAAAGCCTGCAAGAGTGGTTGGGAAGGAACTGTAGCCTTGAAGGTAGCTGCTAACCTACTACCTAGCTGAAAATAGACTAGCGCTAGTTGGTCACAGAAAATACTCAATGCTAGTTGGTGAGCTAGTTTTGTCGCTGGTGGAACAACCTGAGATACCCTTCTTACTGGTGTCTGACAATGATATAGCCTCTGGAAGCAACAGACACATTTTGGGGGCTTCCTGAGAAGCCAGTGGTAAGTCAGCCAGGACTCCCTTTCCATGTGTTCCCATCGTTCACGTTCGACTAGCCCTTTGAAAAGCCATGATGGAGCAAAAGTGGATTGTTAGTTGCACCATCATGCAGATATCTGTTTTTAAGAGTTTGACAAAAGCGTAATCCTTGTTAGATGGCCGCTAATAGGTTGTGGGATTGAAATCTGGGCAATGTGCTCCTCCTGTTTGTCCTCAACGCAGTATGGAATTCTACTTCTTTATTGAATTTAAACGAGGCATAAGTCTTGGCAGTAGAACTTTAAGAGGCAACTTTTAGAACCATCCTTCACTAACAGTTAGCAGAACGCAGACGAACCCAAACCATGGGAGTCACATTCCTGTTTCAAACCCTCTTAAACCCTATAGAGAAACAATCGCTTTGGCACTCTTGGTCGGGATCCGTTGAGGGGATCCCTCAGAGCAGGAAAAGATCGTCTGAGGGTTGAAAAGGATTCAAAGTGAGGATTTGATCCACTTTTGTCTGGTAATGCAATTTTGTACCTGAGATGATAAACAGATTGCTGAAAACTTCACAACAAAAGTTGGATGGATGTCTGATTAAAAAAAACTTTACAAAACATTAGAGGTAATCATTTTCAAAGTACACTGACAGTAACGCCAAAGGCAAAATCACATAAAGTATTTTCTGAAATAGTACAAGCTTATTTGTTTGCACAACTGTGTTGAAATCCAGGCACAAAAATGTGCAGTATCCATATCGTAAATTAATGATTTTTTTCCCAGATACTTCATAACATTTCAACTTTAATATCTTTAAATGTTTTTAACACATGTGTATACCCAACTTAAAAAATAGATGAAAGTCACTAATTGTTCAGACTATAAGTGTTTGAACTTGTTTTAAATAGATATGCTATTAAATAAACTAATCGAATGTTCAGTTTGCATCTTTGGGGAGATCTTTGACCCCAAAAGTAATCTTCTGAATTGCAGCCAATTTTATTAATGGTGCCAGTGTCTAAATTCATAGTTTCTTGCAGACTCCTTTACATCTCATGGAAGAGAACTGAACCATTTCTGGCTCGTGAGATGAATTGCCTGTGTGAGAAGGCCTATCTCTGTTCTGCAGGTCATGTTGAAGGTTTTTTAAGACCCAACAGGCTAGAACAGGTATTACAAGAGGCAGACAACCTCAACAAGTGTCCGCAACAAAGTCGTGGCGCTCATGTTGAGGGAAGTAAAGGTCATAACAGGCTGAAGGTAGGAACAGACACTTATTCAAACTGTCACACATGGAAGTGTCAGGAGCAATCGCACCTGCAATTCACTCGCCTGTGGTTAGGGTTACTGAATCACAGAGGCCTCAGGATGGCGTAAGTGAGAACCCATTGCCAGCTCTGATTTCTGCCTGTCATATTTGATCATCACCTGGGAGACAAGCTAGACTACAGTGTCTTTCTGAACTTTTATACACAATCAAATAACAAGCTTAATAGTATGATTGCTTGCTGTCATTACATAACAATAAGACTTTTAGTCAAAGCCTTCTTCTGCACCTCTAGAGCGCTAACGGTCAATTAATGGCGGCCCCTGATGGGTCAAATCCAAAGAAGAAGCTTCTAGTTATTTCTTATGTAAGACTGCGTACAACTCCAGGACACTACAGTGGTTACGGGCCACCAAGGTCATGACAAACTGGGCTGTCCTCGGGTTTTAATTCCACCAAGGTCACAGGTTCTAGCAGCACCTTGAAGATGACTACTGTCTTTCAGCCATCTTGTGGTGAAAAACCCCAGAACTCTTTCCATGTCGTCCACCAACGGTTCACAGTCAGGGATGCATATTCTCTTACCATCACGTCCATACAACATCTTTGGACACATGCAGTACGGACACACTCATATCTGAAATACAGCTAGGATTGATCACTCAATAGTTTAGGTCAAATAACACCTAGAGAATATTTCAGACCAACCACAGTTATGGTTTTGCTCTTTTGCTAGCTTCCTGCTAACCAAAAGCCTGATAAAACGGGCTAAAATAGCTTCACAAATGTTTAACCTTTGTCATTGTGTGTGCTTGCGTTTTTGTGTCATTGGTTGTTGAGATAACCGAGCCGCCGGCAGAGTATCTCAAAGATTTCGGCAATACAGAGAAGTATGGTGATCACAGTGAAGGTGTACATGGCACTGAGGAAGATAGTTTTTTCAAAGTGTTCGGGTACCATGCACTTAGTCACATTGAAGGCCTTTTCCAGAGCACTGGCATCACACATGTACAGTGGGTGAACCTAGGGGGAAAGGAAAGAAACATGAGGTGGTAATACTTCTGATCCAAACATTCAACAACTGATGTACAACCCTTGCTTGCTTGTGTGATTGATATACAAGTTGGATCCTAGGTTCAGCTAGTGCTTGCTGGCACCCCATGCGCATGTGCAATCTTGTGTGTAAGAGGCAAATTAAACATGGTAATTTAGTAACATGATGTAACTGTCACGTTCCAGGAACTACCTTGCAATTCCACTGCAGGACCTTTCGCCAAGGTCTCTGGACTTTAAAAGTACTCAGTGCTTTCCAACTGTGATGACCAGGGTCTAAATAAAGTCCTAGGACTTAACTTTACCTAGCAAACGATCCCTGCTTTGGGTGTTGTTCCTTCTGAGAGTAGAGGGATTTTGTGGTGGGCCCTTTTGCAATGAGCATTTTTGATTAATTGAATACTTCAATCATTCAGAAGACTCTTTCATACATAAGAAGACTAATTTGCCTAATGCATTGGGTTCTTAACACCTCTTTGGTAATCAAGACAAATTCGGGGTGGAGAAACCTTTGAAGTGCTTGAAGAGGTCTCTTTGGACTTCAAGTCCTAAATACCTTTGGTGGAAATACAGCTTATGTAGGAGTTCTGTGAGTCACCATTTTAAGAAAGAAGAGGACTTTAAGAACCCCATCCATCCATTATCTATATTGCTTTTCCCGTCCAGGGGCTGGAGCCGATCCCACCTACTGTTTCACTCTGTTGTTAAGACATGCTGCACATCTAGGCCAAATGAACACACATGAATAAACAGGACCATAAGGCTTTGCACTAATGGACAGATGTCAAAGTGAAGGGCTCCAAAAAGATGAGTGCTCCAAGCAGTTGGGGGTTCGGTACTTTGCACAAAAATTAACAGGCCACCCTCCAGCTACCAGCCCAATTTCCAGACATGGTCTCTAACAGGACTTGACCTGGCAACTTAACGGTACCCAAGCAAAGTACCTACAGACTGAGCTACTGCTACCCCACAAGCTGTTTTTATTTAAACCAGACAGGGTAGATACATGGAACCATGGTGGCTGTCAGCAGTACTCCTCAGGCCACCTATTTAGTGCAGGATTCTTCATCTTGTTCACTGTTGACAGATTGGACTTAATGGCTACCAGGCAAGAAAAAAACATCCTAAAGGTTGGTGTGGAACAAGACTGCATCCACAACCTCGCTAATGTTGCTCAAATTGGTTTATTTCTTCTCAAAGTTTGATCATGAGAATCTCTTATTGAGTTGCTCCATCACTGCTTGAAGAGAAATGTGTTAAAGGGATTGGGGCACCCAAAGGTCCCAGTTTTCGTGAGGTCTTTTAGGTATGCTTATAAGGAATGAAACCATTGGATACACTGGAAGGATAGTATCTTCGGCTTGCCTATTTAAGAATTCTAAATAAGCAAATCAACATCTGAATCATTAGAAATCATCAAACCTGGAAGCCAAAGAGGTGACTTTGTAGCCAGAAGGCGATGACTTCCAGAATGATGCGTAGAAGAACAGAAATGATGTAGAAGACAGTGTAGATGGGTCGTTCAAGTATCTCCTCCTGGTCAATGTTTTTACAGGCTGCATAGAGGTGGAACACCGCCCCAGGAACCAGCACTGTCACCAGTTGTAACGCCCAAAAGACCTGGAGAGGACAGAAAGACGGGAGGGAAGGAGTGTAATATAGTCCTGGAATATATTAGGAAGGCAGCAAGACAGAAAATCCATTAAGTGGAGTGGGTGAGTGAAGGGAATTGCTTTTGGTTATATATTGGCCAGCCGGATATTTCAGATACGTAAAATGAAATATTTTGGTGTCTGATAACTGAGGCTGATGGGAGCCCAGCGGAGCTCAGTTATAGCTGAAACTTTTGACATACCAAACTGCATTTTACCAGTATGAAACATAAAGAAACCTTTTTGCTGATGTTTAACAAAATGGCGGGTGTTGATATGCAATTTGTGGTGCTCAGGTCGAAAAATAAAAAGTATTGTGTGTGCTCCAGAGACTTTCTGCCATTCTGTCTCAGAGGATGAGCTTCACGTGCACAAGCAATAATCTGCCGTGCGTACGAAATAACGTTCTCGTGAACACACAAAACTTTCTCTAGAGCACAAGAAATGTTCTCGTGAGCATGCGTTAGTTTCTTGTACACACCAGAAACCTTTTGTTTCAGTCCACGTCCCTAAAGGACGTCATACACGCTGATCCAGCGATATCCGAGGTTAGCTTATGTTAGCTAATGTCAGCAGATATAATGTCTGGATTCAGCTTGTGCTTATCTTGCAAAGTTAAGATCGGCTGTCTTTACGTTCATACTTTAAATGATTACAGAAGAATCAAGGGGTTATACCAGAACATATCTGCATGATTAATCTGTTTAGTTGTTTGGGGTTTTTGAATTTTACCTGAGGTGTTATGGGTCTAAACTGGTTGTAGCAGTACAGGTTGAGTTCTCTGCGATCGGGGTCGCAGCTGAAGTGCAGCGCCTCATTCCCATAGACAGCGAAGCCAAGGACACCCAGGAAGAACATCCGCACCGAGCCGAAGAACAAGGTGTGGAACTGGCCAATCACCGTCGGAGGCCTGAGCTGGAACGCACACACACAGATGCACAGAGATATACAGGTAAGCAGGCAGTTAGCACAGACCTCGTTACACAATGAAACCCACGTCAGCACAAGACGCGGATACTCATGTACACATATACTAAAATGTTATATGTCATCCACAGATAAACAGCCAAAAAAGGGAGAGTTACGCATGAGGCTAACACCAAGCGTTCAGGTCTTCATGGCACCAACATGAGACACACAGATGTGTGTGCACAGATACACACACACACACACACACAGTGAGAGACAAAGAGAAAATAGCTTTTGTCAGCCAGATAAATGCAGCTGCAACACCGAGGCCCTGAGCTCTGAGTGCTAACACAAAACCCATTCAGAGGAAACATTTCCCATCGCCTCCCGTCACCTCTCCTGACAGGAAAAGGCCTTAATGACACTCTCAGAAAATAATATGTCACCGTGCAACACAGAGACGGAAATAAGAGGAGACGGATTAACCAGCTGAGGACGAAAACAGATCAGTGTCTTTTAATTTTAAGCCTCCTGAGGGAGAATTGTTGAACGTTGCTGCTGTCGAATCTTGAGAGATAAAAAAGTTCCTGAATTAAATGAACAATCACAGCTCTGCAATCAGCCACTAAGATCTACTTACGCATCCTTCATAGAAGTTTTTGATGTAGTTTAAAGACATTGTTGGCCCGTCGGTTTAGCTCCGGGGCTGCTCTGGGCCTTCATGGCCGGTTCGATGCTGCCAGTCAAAGGCCACCAACAGTAGGGCTAAAACTCTCCAACTGACCCCTCTCCCTCTCTCTCTCTCCCTGCCATGAAAGCCCGTGTCAATGCATATTTTTTTTCCCCTTTATCCCTCCATCAATTGACTCGCTCAGTAGAAAAAGCACAACAGAGACAGAGGGGCCAACAATGGCCGGGGAGGGCATGTGGTCCCTGCATTATAATCCCTATAGAACTATGTCAGCAAAAAACACAACCTCCTGTCACACACAATGCAGAGACAGAGATGGCAAACATGCAACAAAATACAAAGCACCCAGCTTGGAAAAGGAGCTCAACTGAACGTTTTTCATCCATTTTTGCAATTTATCCCGAAGATTTGACGCTTTGTTCAGAAAGTCCGTCGTCTCCGCTCAGTTTCAATTCAAATAAATCGTCCTAACGTATCATTCCTACTCCTGCAGACGCAAAGCTTTCACTCAGCCTTGTTAGAGTTCTGATAAAAGAAGTACTTTAACATTATGAAAAGTTCAAGATGAAAAAAACAAGAGTGATGAGAACACACCCTGCATTGTAAATACTTCTGGAAGTGCATTGACGGAGCTGCTGTTGTCTCAAACACAGTCCCAGCGACAGAAAGCAAACTGTCAAACTCCCAAGAGTCAAAACTGGACAAAATGAAAGAAAATGGAAGTCCACACACCAACCGTAATCCAGGCGGCGTGTTGTTCATTCCCCCCTCTTTTTTCCACTCACAGATCCTAAACTCATGCCAGTTGCGGGTCCTCGCGGGGACAGAGAGCAGAGTCAAGTGAGACGGAATGAACTCGGGCGTTTTCCGGTCTTCGCTTTCACAATAAACACGGGCGCTTGGCGAGAGGAGAGAAAAAAAGGAATGGGCTCGGAGAAAAATGTGAGAAACGTGAGAAACATCAGAAATGAGAAATAAAAATGGAACAAAGATAATCTTTAAAAAAAAAACTGGTTATGCAGCTGTTTAGTGCTGATACATAGGACAGGGGCGTGTCCAGAGGTGTGGCCTGGGGGGGCATGGGCCCACCCTTGAAAGCTGATTGACCAGCCGAGGTACCACCCCAAATTCCAAGACAATGATTGGCCGTTTGCTTTGTCAGAGGCAGGACAATTATTTGGGCCGTTTGTAGCTGGCTGCCAGTTTTTGCATTTAAATGAAGCACATTTTCTTTTGTTGGTCTTTGGCTCATCCCTTCCATAAGACAGGTGCCTAGGAGAGGGTATGAGTCCAGCAAACTTCTGCACCAAGTGGAACTTGCAAAAATTACATTAATTGGCAACGAGAATTGTCGCCTCTGTACATTGGGCGCACTTCATAACCGTTAGCTTATCCGGTGCCTCATGTTTTGTATAAAATTTTGACGTGGACGTTAATTTGAAAAGTGAATTTCGAAACATGTAACTTCTTGGCAAATTTGTTTCCTTTAATGTCATTTCGTTACTTGAATTCACTTTCAGCTGACCTCGTTTGCTCCTGAGTTTCAGCACAGACACTCAAGTGTAATTTAGAGTTTCCTCGGGAAGGTAGGCGTTTTTAAGTCACCCCCATACGGCCGTTTAAGGAGACTCTCTGCCATCTGTGACAGAAAACAGTGTGAAGACAAATCATCTGTGCCAGTCACGGTCAACTCTCCGAGTCCGTGTGTGCTACTCAAAGTGCCAGAATCAAACTGCTCCAGATGGCAACTCTAATCCTCTAACCTCCCGGCACAGGGGCGGAAATAAAAAAAATAAAAAGTTTGTCAGGAGGACTAAAGTAAAAAAACATCATGAATCATGTTCTGAGTTTACTGAGAGCGTGCTTTATCTCTGTCAGGCCACCGGAGTATCCAGCAGGTGCACGTGTTGTTTGATTCAGACCAGGTGTTAGTCACCTAAAAGCTCTTCCGAGACAAACACTGACCCCGAGCTGTTAGAGCCTCCACCTACAGCAGCTCTGTGTCCCCTGTTACCTTTCAGTAAGTGCTTTTAACTCATTTTCATCTCGACAAAAAGCAGCGCTGACAGTTTTCAGAAGTTTTTTATGGAGTAAAACTGGAACAGGAAACAGAATCCGCCTCATTTCTGACTACAAACATCGGCTTTTTGTTTGTATATTCTTGTCGATGGAAGCTTGCAGGATGAGAGCGTGTCCTCTCCCATAGTGTTGGAGCCGTGAAGGAAACCTGGACGTTTAATGATACGCTGAATTAATCCACACAAAGTAACCGGCCGTGTGCAGGTGTAAACTGAAGATAAGCCCACGTTGTGTGTGTGTGTGTCTGTGTGTGTGTGTGTTTATCCCGCTCTGCTGTGGATTCTGGGTTCTCTCTGGACCTCTGAATGTGCGTTCAATCTCATTTCTCGCATACCCACTGCAGCTGGAGAACATCCACTGAAAAGGCCCGGTGCCTACAATCTTCATGATGCATCTCAGCCTTTTGCAGGATCTGAAAGGTGCCTGGAGAGAAGTATAGAAACCATCACATCATAAAGTCTTGTGGTTTATCTTCGCTCTCCTGTTAAATATCAATGATTGAAACGTAGGTTTGAAAAGATTTTATGGTGAAACACGTGTTAAATGCAGATTTTCTTTGGCTGTATAAAATCATCAGAACAGTCAAAAAAAGAGATCACATCACTCCAATTCTCGCCTCCTTACACTGGCTACCAGTCAAGCTGAGGGTTGATTTTAAAGGTCACATATCCTCCTCCTCTTCAACCAGTTTAAATAAGTCTCAGAGCTCCTCAAAACTTGTCTGTGAAGTGGTTAGGGTTAGGAACTCGAGGAACTGCAGGATTTTATACTTCAGCATCGGCTTCATTTTGCTACTTTGGAGGTTGCCGCTTGATTTAAACCTAAAAAATTCAGCTTTTAAATATCCAGACTTTTTATCGGATCCTGAATGAGTCAAATATTTAAACAAATCAAAGTCATTCAGAGTTTTTCTGGACATCCAGTAAAAACATTGTTTTCAAGCCGATGTAATTAAAGTCCAAACTTGTAATCTTATTTTTGTTCAGCCCCAGTGTCCTGGACTCTGCAGGGGAGGAGCCTCCTGCAGGTTAGGAAACAAAAAGGTGTAACATGATCCATCAGCAAACATCTCAAAGTGACCCTGAACGCTCTTTAAAACCTGCAGAGTGACGGAGCAAACATCAGCTCTTTGTTTGAATCTGTCTCTTTAGGAAACGTTTGAGTCTTTCAGGAAGTCGGTTAAGACTCGTCCTCTCGCTGGGATCTGATTCCAGAGTGAGCAGCTTCCTGTCTCTACTAACATAACATAACGTTGAAGCACATTCAAAGGATCATTCTCACATTTCTTGCACTACTTTTAGTTTTTAGTTTAGCCAGCATTCCTGCAGCTATAAACAAACTAGCTGAGAAACACGTGGCAGTCTTTTGAAGTCATGAAACACCTGCAGGACAAGTAATGAATAAGAACAGGAGGAGTCCATTAACACCCAATCATCCCTTTATTGACTGATTCAGTTTGTCAGTTTGATCATCTCCAACATGTCAACCTTCAGCTTCACTGTCATTATATAACACAGGAAGTAGGAGTGAGCTGCAGCGCCTCCATCGTACACTCACATGAGACATGAAACACTTGAACACACAGAGTTTATCAGAGTAGAAGTGAAAACATTTTGACTATAAGAGAAAAATCAGCTGAAAAACAAACTGTTCAACATTTCAAATATGTCCACTGTTTACACTCAAATCTCAACATTCATCAGCGTGTTATATATATGTTGTCTTTGACTACTTATATTTACAACAATGATCAGAGCCAGAGAAATCTTTACTTTGACTGTCTTAGCGGCCTTTGTCTTTGGCAGCGACATGTTTATCGTTGCCATGGAAACACCAGATGTTGTGCCAAACACGGCTGCAGATGAGGCCCTTTAGTCCACCTATTTTTTTATTTGATATACTCTACTAATCCCCTAAATTCTGGTTTACACTTTATATTATTAGAGACATGCTTCTTACACACACAGACCTGAAACACACGGAGAGTTTAAACACAGAATTCAATCTGCCGTCCCTGAAATGACTTCTGTCTATTTCAGTTTACACAACTCAGCAGAGGATCTTTCTGAATCAAAAAAGGAATAATACATCCCGAGTCCAGCATGTAGAGGCTGAGTGAATGTGGTCTGGACTCTGTGGAGGAGAGTCATGGTTTCAGAGATGCTGTAGAAGGACAGAATACCTGCTCTGTGATCCAGGTACACTCCTACTCTGGAGGACTGAGGACCTGAGACAGGAGTCCTGACATTGTTGTAACAAAAGTAATAACTGTTGTTGGAACAATATAACGACCAAGATTTGTCATTATATCCAAACATACACTCATCTTCACTCCCTGCTCTGCTGATATTCTTGTATGCGACTGCTACATCAACTCCTCCTCTCCACTTCACCTCCCAGTAACAACGTCCAGTCAGACTCTCTTTACTCAGGACCTGATTACATCCAGTGAATCTGTCTGGGTGAGTAGAATAAGGATGGGTCTGATTCGTTAATGTTGCTTTTCTGTTTCCATCAGATAATAACAGCTCTGTGTTTGCTGTGTTTGGATCCAGTGTGATGTCACATGAATATTGTAAGAACTCAGCTCTGGTCTTGGGCTCTGGTTCTGGTTCTGGTTCTGGCAGTAAAACATCCACTTCAGTCCCTGTCTGTGAGATGTTTGTCCATTTCTCTCTCAGGACGTCCTGTAGTTTATCTCTGACTTCTGACACAGCTGCTGTCACGTCCTCAAAGTACCTCAGAGGACGGATGTTGATGCTGGATGAGTGTGTAGATTCACTGAGTGGTGACAGTGAGGGGTAGTCGTGTAGAAACTGGTTGTGGTCCTGTGTGTGTGACAGCTTCTCCATCTCAGCGTCTCTCCTCTTCAGCTCAGTGATCTCCTGCTCCAGCTTCTCCTGAAGCTCTCTGACTCGACTCACTTCAGTTTGCTGCTGGGATCTGACCTGCTGCTTCACATCAGAGCGTCTTTTCTCCATGAGACGGATCAGCTCAGTGAAGATCTTCTCACTGCCCTCCACTGTTTTATCAGCCGAGTCATTGATAGCCTCCACCTCCTGTTGGAGCAGCTTCACATCTTTCTCTGTGTCCTGGATTCTCTGCTGGATGTTTTGTCGACTCACCTCCAGCTCTCTCTGCCTCTCGCTCCTTTCTGCTGCAGCTGAGACTGTGTCGTGACCTTTGTGTTCGTCCACAGAGCAGAGATAACAGATAGACTGCTGATCAGTACGACAGAACATCTTCATCACCTCATCATGACGAGAGCACACGTTCTCCTGGAGCTTCTTGGAGGGCTCCACCAGCTTGTGTTTCTTGAATGGAGCTGCTTCATAATGAGGCTGGAGGTGTTTCTCACAGTAAGAGGCCACACACTGCAGACAGGACTTACAGGCTTTCAGTTTTCTCCCGGTGCAGAAATCACAGGCCACGTCTTCAGATCCAGCATAGCAGTGATCAACAGGAGCAGCTTGGAGTCCAGTCTTCTTCAGCTCCTCCACTAAATCTGCCAACATGGTGTTTTTCCTCAGGACAGGCCTCGGTGTGAAGGTCTCTCTGCATTGAGGACAGCTGTAGACTCTCTTATCATCCTCTGTATCCCAGTGGCCTTTAATACAGTTCATACAGTAACTGTGTCCACAGGTAAGAGTCCCCGGATCCTTCAGGAGATCCAGACAGATGGAACAAGAGAAGGTTTCCCGGTCCAGCTGAACTCCTTTCTGCGCCATTTCTCCTCTCGGTAACAACGACTGTCTGAGATTCACTTCCTCATAACTGAAACAAGTTTCACCTCTGATCTACAAAGCATGTGTTTGTTCAGTGACTGTGCAGCTCTTGTTGGTTACACCCATCCATAAACTGTAGATCTAAAGGGGAGGGAACCAGGAAATATGAGGACAGGGTGCAGCAGGCTGTGTGTGAGAGCAGGAAGAAGAGGGAGGGCTGATCCAACTAAGATTCATTCCAGGAAGAGGAGCAAAGCTGATAGATTCAACTTAGTTTCCTCGTTTTCAGAGAAGCCTCGGTTAAAAGCTGCTCCACATTTGAGAACATAAAGTTTTAGGACTCTTCAATTTCTGTTACATTTTCTTTGTTGGTATAATCCTGATTCAGTGGTAGATTAAAGTGTTTAAAGGTCACATATCCTCCTCCTCTTCAGTGTAAATAAGTCTCAGAGCTCCTCAAAACATGTGTGTGAAGTGTCTTGTTCTAAATCCACTCTGATCCTGTATTTGATCATGCCTATAAACCCCTCTATTTCAGCCCTGCTCAGAACAGGCTGTTTCTGTGTCTGTAGCTTTAAATGTAAATGAGCTGTGTCTGACCACGCCCCTCTCTGGAAGGGCTTGGGTGGCTCGGGCTTTCTCGCTCCATGTCCTATTGTTTACGGGGAGAAGGCAGACTCAGAGGGCAGAACAAACACCTAGCTGTGGGAGTGTCATCCACCTGGGGGAGGGGTTACTGCCCTTTGTGATGTCATGAAGGGAAAATCTCCGGCCTGTTTGAGCACACATTTTCTGAAAAGTGGAGCAGGCAAAAGACGGAGAGGATGGACTTTTCTCATCATTGGGGGGATGATAGACAGACTAGAGACACATATTAGAGTTAGAGAAACATGAGGAAGAGGATTTTGACCTTTAAAATACTGTAGACTGTTGTCCAAGGTGTTAAATGGACTTGCCCCCGCTTACCTTTCAGAACTCCTGTCCCCATATCAGCCAGTCAGAGCTCTAAGGTCATCTGACTAGCACCTTCAGTCCATGCCTAGATCCAGGGCAAGGAGTTATGGGGATCAGGCTTTTTCTATTGCTGGACCAAAATTGTTGAACTCTATACCTCTCAACATCCGTCTCTCTGTCACTATTGACTAACATCCTTCCTCAGCAGCTGTCTGACATTTTTAATCCAACTATGAAAGCTGCTATCACAGTTAGCAGACAGCAACAGACGCAGAGATGCCACCATGGTAATGGCCGCCACCACAAGATGGCAGGACCCACAAACCGGCCGCAGGAATTGGTCTATAGGGAGGGGTTTATTGGATGCTTTTGTGACAACCTGCTAATCAAGAGTCACTTAGATATAAATATATTTTTACCAAGATTTTATTTTGGTACTTTTATGCCTTTATTCAGAGATAGGACAGCCTATTATAGCCAATGAGAGCCTGTGTATAAAGCATAGAGTGTTAATATGAATGTTTGAAGCCTGAGTGACGTCACCCGTCTGTCCCTGCAGGGGGCGCTGGAGTCCCATCGATGGCGGTCTCCATGCTGGAAATGCTGTCTCAGTCTAACTTTCAGTCAACCTAACGACAGACTGAGAGCTGGAGCTGAGGCGGGTTTTAAGCCTCCTGACAAACCGTTACACTGCGCCCACCTGTCAATCAGGTCAGCTACACGCCTTATTGTGAATAACTCTTATCATTCATCAAATCAAAACTGATGAGTCATCAAAACATTCACCCCCCCGTACAGTGTGTGCTGATCGAGACATGAGCTAATCAGACTTCCTGTGCTTCTGCAGCCAGCCTCTAGTGGACACTCCAGGAACTGCAGGATTTTACACTTCAGCATTGGCTTCATGTTTCAACACTGCTTTGTTGACAAGCAGCCCCTCTACACAAACACTGTATGTACAGAGAAAAAGTGATGCATAAATCTGTCCCAACATGTCTGTAGCTATTTTTTTTCAGTTCAAAATGTGGTTTACATGTTGTACAAATCATCAGATTCTACTTTTATTTACCTTTTAAACTTAAAGGTCAACCTCTGCACACTTTCTAACTTGCAAACAAACATTTATTGGCGATGTTTCAGTGCTTGACCTTCATCAGTCGTTTGTTTGCAAGTCAGACGGGGTGCAGGAGTTTACCTTTAAGTTTTTGATGGACACATTGCTCTCCTACGCACCTTTCTTGTGAAATGGATGTGTGAAGGTTTTTCTACTTCGATTTACATTTCAAACAACATCCCAACTTTTCAGGAAATGGGGTTTGTACATAAAGCGTTCAAGATTAGCTCCTCATCAACCAGCTGAACGCATCAAAAACAGCCGACTAATGTTGTTTTAAAGCATTTATTCTACTTTAAGTTCAATCAGGAGAGACGAGTGAATCAAGAAAATGAGTTATGACAATGGATATCATGGAAATGTGACTTGACAGAAGGTTCTTTGGCACTTGGACTCTATGGGGGGGGGGGGGGTTGATTTGTTTGGAAAAGAGTGTCAACAGAATATTTTGGGCTATTTTTTTGCCGTTATTGACAGAACAGCCAAAGAGAGAACGTTTGGGAGGAGAGAGTCTGGGAGTGACCTGCAGCAAAGGGCTGAGGTCGGATTCAAACCCACAGCCACAGGACTATAGCCTCTGCACATTGTGCACAGGACAAAGCCACTAGGCCATCTGGCGCCCCTAACAACAAATTACATAGCCACAGACGTCAGACGATTATAATTTATCTCGTCTAAACGTCTCCTGCACCTGTGATTCTGGATACATTGGATAAAAGAAACCCATTTGTCTTTAAAAAAAAATACTTTATTTAACAACAACGTACACATTGAGTCAAACAAACATTGGCAATTGGCATTAGAGAGGGGGGGAACAGAAGCTCAGTTTTTAGGGACTTGGGTTAGAAACCAGGTCGCTGGTTCAAGTCCCGGTGAGGACCAAAATATGGAAGTTGGTCTGGTAGGTGGAGAGGTGCCAGGTCCCTTCCCGAGTACTGCAGATGTGCCCTTGAACAAGGCACCGAACCCCCAACCGCTCTGGCATGCTCCATGTGTAGCCTCTCACACTGACATCTCTCCATTAGTACATGTCCACACATCCTGTTTGTGCGTGTCCACACATCCTATTTGTGCGTGTCCACAGGTCCTGTTTGTGCTATCCACATATCCTGTTTGTGCGTGTCCACAGGTCCTGTTTGTGCTATCCACATATCCTGTTTGTGCGTGTCCACAGGTCCTGTTTGTGCTATCCACATATCCTGTTTGTGCGTGTCCACAGGTCCTGTTTGTGCGTGTCCACATATCCTGTTTGTGCGTGTCCACAGGTCCTGTTTGTGCTATCCACATATCCTGTTTGTGCGTGTCCACAGGTCCTGTTTGTGCTATCCACATATCCTGTTTGTGCGTGTCCACATATCCTGTTTGTGCGTGTCCACATATCCTGTTTGTGCGTGTCCACAGGTCCTGTTTGTGCTATCCACATATCCTGTTTGTGCGTGTCCACACATCCTGTTTGTGCGTGTCCACATATCCTGTTTGTGCGTGTCCACAGGTCCTGTTTGTGCGTGTCCACAGATCCTGTTTGTGCGTGTCCACAGGTCCTGTTTGTGCGTGTCCACAGATCCTGTTTGTGCGTGTCCACAGGTACTGTTTGTGCGTGTCCACAGATCCTGTTTGTGCGTGTCCACAGGTCCTGTTTGTGCGTGTCCACAGATCCTGTTTGTGCGTGTCCACAGATCCTGTTTGTGCGTGTCCACAGGTCCTGTTTGTGCGTGTCCACAGGTACTGTTTGTGCGTGTCCACAGGTCCTGTTTGTGTGTGTCCACAGGTCCTGTTTGTGCGTGTCCACAGGTCCTGTTTGTGCCTGTCCACGGGTCCTGTTTGTGCGTGTCCACAGATCCTGTTTGTGCGTGTCCACACATCCTGTTTGTGCGTGTCCACAGATCCTGTTTGTGCGTGTCCACACATCCTGTTTGTGCTTGTCCACAGGTACTGTTTGTGCGTGTCCACAGGTCCCGTTTGTGCGTGTCCACAGGTCCTGTTTGTGCGTGTCCACAGGTACTGTTTGTGCGTGTCCACAGATCCTGTTTGTGCGTGTCCACAGGTCCTGTTTGTGCCTGTCCACAGGTCCTGTTTGTGCATGTCCACAGATCCTGTTTGTGCGTGTCCACAGGTCCTGTTTGTGCATGTCCACAGATCCTGTTTGTGCCTGTCCACAGGTCCTGTTTGTGCGTGTCCACAGATCCTGTTTGTGTGTGTCCACAGATCCTGTTTGTGCGTGTCCACAGGTCCTGTTTGTGCCTGTCCACAGGTCCTGTTTGTGCATGTCCACAGATCCTGTTTGTGCGTGTCCACAGGTCCTGTTTGTGCATGTCCACAGATCCTGTTTGTGCGTGTCCACAGGTCCTGTTTGTGCGTGTCCACAGGTCCTGTTTGTACGTGTGTGTGTATTTCGGGTGTGTATGTGTGTGAGAAGCATGTCTCTCAATAACAGAGTGTAAACCAGAATTTCCCTTAGTGATTAATAAAGTAGAACATTGACAAATACATGAAGGATGCTATAAAATAGAAAATGTAAAAAAAAAGATTAAAACGTAAAAATATATACAAATACATATAGCCTACCATATAATAACATAATAATATGTAACAGTCTATATGACAAACAGACAAAGAACCTGTCATTAAACCAGGAGTGGCAGCAGTGACGTCATCTGTCCCGCGGAGGCTGCCGCTCCTATTGGATACAGACGCGGAAGTAAAGGAGACACTTGCTAACAACAACAAGGAGCTTCTTTCTGCTCCTGTCATTGATGAACTTTAGTCTCCGGGAGGATTCGTGAACAGACATGGCGCTACCGCCTCAGCTCAAATCCATCCAGCACCACATGAGGACGGCTCAGGAGCACGAGAAGCGGGACCCGGTCGTCGCTTACTACTGTGAGTGTGTGTGTGTGTGCTAGCTGAGGTTAGCCGTGTTAGCATCCCAGCTGTGTTTACCTGTGTGTTAGCTTTGAGTTACCTTCATCAGTGTTTACAGACAACACCTGTTTGTCATCATTTACGAGACAATAACACCCGAGGTTAAATTGATACAGACGCATTAATATCGAGCTTTTAAATCTGTTAGCATCAATGCTAACTCTGACAGTTCAAACTTCACAGACGTTAGCCTGCTATCGTTTTGTGACGTCATGACAACAGACTTACTCCTGGACTGTTTTACTCTCTTTAAAGCAGATATTTCGATGTATTGGAAGTCGTACGACATAAGTATTAAAGACTTAAAGCCCTTCTTTCGTCCAGCTCACTTTAGCATCAGTTAGTTTCTACTTTGGGGCTAAACATGCTAAATTAATCTATGTTGGCTATCTGCCATATTTAATAAATCGACACTAACGGCCGGAAGTAGTTGCAGCACCTGATCCTTTGCTGGTGTAAGTACCTGGTTCAGCCTGTTTCTCTCAGTGTCACAGTTAGACATGAAGTCTGGCTCAGGTGTAAAGAATGAGCTCCACCCTGCAGTCAGAGGATCAACACTACAAGGTGACTCTGAATGGTAGGAGGGGTTTTTTTCATAGTCATGGTAGTTGTGTAACTTTAGTGTTGTATTGTTTACATCTGCGGAGCGGCTGAAGTCCCCAAAAGTTACAAAAATAAATCTTGTGCGTATAAGATATAGCTCAACAGTGACCGTCCACTTTTTCTGAGGCTCTGGTTCGGGAAGTAAATTTCCTCGTTCAAATCCTCCATCGACATTTCAATGGAGAAAGCTTCTGTATATAATATTAAACCAGCGAGGAGGTTCCTGGTTCGAGTCCCCGTCTGACAGGAGCCTCTCTGTGTGGAGTTTGCATGTTGATATTATCCATAGTTAGGCGTGACCTGATTGACAGGCGAGCGCGGTGTAGCGGTTTGTCAGGAGGCTTAAAACCCGCCTCAGCTCCAGCTCTCAGCTTGTCGTTAGGTTGACTCAAAGTTAGGGCGAGACAGCATTTCCAGCATGGCGGCAGCTGCCGATGCCGATGAGCCTCCGGAGCCACCTGCCGTAACAGATGGGTGATGTCGCTCAGGCTTCGTCCATTAATATTTATAGTCTATGGTTAACACTTGATCCGATCCTTTCTTACTGATTGGGGTAAACTTTTCTTTCTGCGAATGCCTGCCTCTCTCGTAAAGGGAGCACGTCCGAAGCTCCTGCAGACCTGAACTCTCCCCCTGTTTATCGATTGCAGGGCGATTATGTTCTGCTGAGCTCGCAGATAAATCAAGAAGAGAAGAAGAAAAAAGTACGAAAAACGTCAAACACAATACAGACATCCAAAGTCACAGACGTAAGAGGGAGGAATGAAATCTGTCGCACAGCGAGGGGGAGAGTGGAGGAGCAACATCTGGAGACGAGCAGTGACAGCGGTGTTTGTTTACAACACAGACGGAGTCGATCTGCACGCTGTGTGTTTATCAAAAACTATATTTGGAAGAAAATCACTCAGGAGTAAACACACAGCAGGCCTCGAGTTCTGCTAGTAATGGATCTCACTCCGGGGAGAAACTTTATTGACACAAGTCCGTCGACAGAAACACGTAGCTGATGTACCAAAGAACAGAGATCCATTTCAAAAGTTAGAGTACATTTTTATTTATGTCAGCAGGAAGGGAAAGATTCTTCTTCTGCGGTTTCTGACAGATTAGACGGACAGGAAGTTCTGAACATGTCACAGTGGTTTTATTCTGATTAGACGCCTGATGCATTTAAACACGTCATAATCACTTTATTAGCGTCCATGTAAACAGTGAAGTTGGAATCCCCAGTCGGACTTCTGTTAATCAAATTACAACTTTTTTGCACCTTTAAACAATAAACATAGGTACTGAGAGCACCGGAAATATTTCTTAACAAATGTAAGTTTCTTCCAGAAATAGCGTCAGTTTCAGCGGTGATATGATGGAGCAGCAGGAAGTAAATAAGGTCCTGGTTGTTGGTCATTTCTGTGAAATAACATTTGAACATTTGTGAGTGGAATATAAAAAGTTGAGATGATTTTAAACATGATGTTTATGATCCTGATGGAAGTTTTGGTGCATCACGTTTCCTGCAGCTCAGCCTCGTCTGTGGTGAAGTAGGGCAGACTATCATTTCTGACGTCTGATTGATAATATAACTCACACAGGCCTCCGTTCAGCGGGGGTCCGAGTCTGACCTACTTCAGCTGTGACATGGACAGGAAACCTGTCGGATGAAAACAGCGCAGCCACCGTGTTGACAGAGATGTGAGCCCGTTTGTTCTGACAGCCGAGGGGAAGACTCCCTTTACTCTGTCAGTGTTTGCTCTTTTGATTCCAGATTATAAAGTCTTTATTTTGTTGTTTTAAACCGAGTGACATGTGGGGAAAGAGCAACTAAACACGGCTAACTTCTGTTCCATTCAAACAGGAAGTTATTTGTTATTGGACAGGAAAAGATGCATTATTAACAGCATATAAATACATGCTGTTTCCCAGTGTGTATTGGCTGTCACCAAGCTGGCTTCTGAATCACCTGTGAATATACAGCATGCATCATGTGACCTGCAGGAAACGCATGAAGAAGTCAAATTTAAACATCAGTTAACCGCAAAAGAAACGATTAGATTAACAACAAACGTTAAGCTAACGTAACACTAGCCCCAGGCTGGTTAGCAACGTACAACTGTGATCTTAACTGGGATGCAAATTATCCATCCATTATGTATACTGCTTTTCCAGTTTGGGGTTGCGGAGGGCTGGAACTGATCCCAGCCCTCATTGGGCGACAGGGGTGTACACTGAACTTGTCGCCAGTCAATCAAAAAGCTGAAATATAGAGACATTTAGAGTAACCAATAGACCTAACAAGCATGTCTTCAGACTGTGGGAGGACGCTGTAGTACCCACACATGCACGGGGACAACATGCAGACTCCACACAGGAAGGCTCCTGTCCACAGAGTGATTCAAGCCAAGAAGCTTCTCGCTGTGAGGCGATCGCACTGACCACTGCATCGCCATGCAGCCCATGCAAATTGTAGAGAATCAAAAAGATTAACAACAGAGTGCTTGCCATGTTGGCAGCCAGACGCTCTCCTCATCAAAACAAACAGACGAGATGATTAAAACGGTGAAAACACCTGATGAAGAAGATTCCTCTCAGTCTGCAGAGGGATTTGAGGGGCTCCACGCCAAGCTGCTGCTGCCAATTGCCGACTATAATTCTTCATCCAGTAATTTAACACGGTGATAAAAGACAGTGGCATGACATGAAACAATAAGAAAGTAGTCAGCTGGAAATGTATACGAATGGAAAACTCTGAAAAAGGCATGATTACAGGCAAAATGTGAGACTCATTTACTGCTAGATTCCCCCAGATGCGTGTTCAGTCTCCGCTCTGTCACAGAAGCAGAGCTGATAGGGTTTTACTTTGGTTAAATGGGACATATTATGAAGAATCCACTTCTACAGTGTTTTTGAACATATAAAAAATCCCCTCCCCTCCCTTGGTATCTCCACCCATTGACTCCATCCCCAGCCTAGAGCAAAACTTTTGAGCAGGTCCGCCATTTTTATTCTCGCTAGCGAAGTAGTGATGTCTACTGGGAAAACTCAGGGGGGGCTCATTGCATTAAAAGAGACACACACACCAAAACGGAGCGTTCTGAGAGAGCTGGTTTCTACAGGGTCACAAACCTCCTCTGGTGCTTGATTCATGTTATATTTTAAAGCACAGCACAGATGTTTCATTTAGACCACAGGGGACTGTTTGAAAAGGTGGAGAAGGGGGATAATATGTCCTCTTTAAAGTGTGTGCTTCCAATGTCTCAGCTCCGTCAGTCCAGAGTCCTCTGCAGCAGATACACAAGGTTTCTATTTCTGCAGGATGCCGGAGCACGATACATCAATTTACCACAGAGCAGATCGAGCGGGACAGGAAGTCAGACACAGCAACAACATTTAAACATCCGGTTTATTTTCAGAATAAAACACTCCGTTTTGATGCTAGATAATTTTAGCGGAGTGGAGCTGACACGCATCTGGTTGAAGTTGGGGGTTAGGCTGATATTGGAGTTTGGTGAGGTGCTCAGCTGCACTGCGATCAGTGTGAGGGTTTTCGTTTAATTTGAGTTGAGGGATATTTATTCTACGCCGTCATCACTTTTCACTGTTATCAGCTAATCTTGACTTTAATTAGAATAATTGACCTCCAGGACTGTACGGTTCAGAAGGCTCAGTTGGAGTAGTGCTGTGATGTACTTGTGGTTACTTTGGGTTTGTGATGTCTCTGGAAAGTTTGATGCAGCCTTCCTCTGGAAACACAACCAATCAGAGACTCTGCATGGCTCATTAATGATCCCTGATTGGCTCCAGATGACTGAGGGTGAGAGCGACAGAGAGGGGGATACGATTGTAATGAGAGCGCTGATGTGGAGTGCACAAACCAAGCTGGCCGTATGCTGCATGAGAGGCTGTTTGTAATTATCCATTAAGGTTTGGTTATTTATTGTAGATTTTTTTACACATTTTGACTGTAATCTAAAAACAGTTTTCTGTAGAGAAACAGGTCATGGTCATGACTCCAGTTAAGTGTCAGAGCGAGCTGTGCTGTTACTTTTCTTTGGATATTTTCAACATATTTTCACTTTTATTGGCTAAACATCCAGTGCTCTCGACTTGAAGCTCTAAAAGCTACTCATAAAATGAACTTGGCAGGCTGGAGATTTCCATATTGACTTTTATAAATCTTGTTTTGAGCAGCATGATGACAGTGTTTGCTTTTAACCTCCTTGCTGAAAGCAAACACTGTGTGAGATGAGCTTTATTCACTCGAGGTTCTTCTTTGTGGTCGCTGTAAATTAGAACATTTTCTTGGCCTCAAATCAGAGAGTGTTTGCAAAATTCATGTTTATGTTAGCAGAGGGTACGACCTTCAAATTTATGGTTGGACACTTTCCAATTTGTTGGTCCATTAGTTTTATTTTACCGTCGAAGATAAAACTGTAATGTTTGACCGTCATGTGTACACTGTCTGAAGCCTTAAATGTCCCATCCATCCATCCATCCATCCATCCATTCATCCATTTATCCATCCATCCATCCATCCATTCATCCATTTATTCATCCATCCATCCATCCATCCATCCATTCATCCATCCATCCATCCATCCATCCATTCATCCATTCATTCATCCATCCATCCATCCATCCATCCATCCATCCAACCATCCATCCATCCATCCATTCATCCATCCATCCATCCATCCATCCATCCATTCATCCATCCATCCATCCATCCATCCATCCATCCATCCATCCATCCATCCATCCATCCATCCATCCATCCATCCATCCATCCATCCATCCATCCATCCATTCATCCATCCATCCATCCATCCATCCATCCATCCATCCATCCATCCATCCATTCATCCATCCATCCATCCATCCTTCCATCCATCCATCCATCCATCCATTTTCCTCTGCTTATCCGAGGTCGGGTCGCAATGGCAGCAAGCGCAGTAAGTCAACACAGACTTCTCTCTCCCAAGCAACGTTTTTCAGCTCCTCCTGGTGGATTCTGAGATGCTCCCAGGCCACTGGGGATAGATAATCTGGGTCTACTCTTGGGTCTTCTCCCAGTTGGGTGTGCCAAGAAAACCTCCAAATGGAGGCATCCAGGAGGATCCTAATCAGATGCCTGAACCACCTCAACTGGCTCCTTTCGATGCGTCTTAGCTCCTCCCCCTCTCTCTAATGCTGAGCCCAGACACCCTCCAGAGGAAACTCATTTCAGCCGCTTGTATCCATGATCTTATTCTTTCGGTCACTTCTCGAAGCTCATGACCACAGGTGAGGGTTGGAACAAAGATTGACCGGTAAATGGAGAGCTTTGCCTTCAGGCTCAGCTCCCTCTTCAGGGAGAGCCTTAAAAGTTCTTAGTTTTTATACTCAGGCCGGTCTCTTCTGTCTCTCCATCCACCTAAGTTCTTATGAACCTGTAACTTCGGGAACGACTGGACTGGATGAAACTTCTCATCTCCAGCATTTCAGGTGTCCAGCCCACTTGTACGGGCTACAACTTCCGCCAGACCCTTAAAGGGTCTTGACGTAATCGTCACGATTTTGAACCTAACTATCAAACATGTTTAATGTTGATGATGCTCTTTGTGCAGATAGGGTACGTTAAAGATTGGATCTTTATATGACTCACACACTACAAATTAATCCGGGTAATCGGTTCAGAGTAGCATCGAGTCGCGAACACCCCGGGAAATTGAACGATATGAATACCTGTTTGGAAACCATGGCAACAACTGTAGGCAACAGTTGTTAAAGCAATAAGCACAAACTCCTGCTCACCGTCTCAATATGACTGAAGGTCTGAAATCTAATAACAATCTTTGGTAACTTTCTGGGCTTGGTGGTTTTTGTTTGGACATCACGAGAGAAAAAGGGGCAGAGCTTGGAGTGAAAATATAAAATCAAGAACTCTGAGCCCACAGCGCATTACATTTTGAGATTGAATGATTAACATGAGAGCAGTGATGAGTTCTCTCCATCCAGTGAGCTATTCATACTCTCTTTTCATGCAGAAAACACACATTTCTGTCTGACAGCGACTTCTTCAGGAGCGTGAAGCAGAAGAAGAATTCATGCTTCTGATGACAAAGGTTTCACAAAGAGAGTCAGACCTTTTCTACTCACTAAAATCGAAGAATTCACTCTGAAATCTGGACAGAAACAAATCCTCAGATGGTCGTGTGTGTGCTGCAGCTGGCTCTCAGCCTTCACTCTCTGCATTATGAAATGACCAACGGGCATATTGAGTGAGGAAACACATCATTAGAAAGCCAATCTTATTAGCGCTGAGGTCTTAATCTACATAACTGTGCAGAACCGATGCATGGGAAACAATGAGATGTGTGTTTTTGTTGCAGATCAGGAAATCTCTGGAGGGTAGAGAAGGGAAAAAGTGAACATTTTGTGATTGTAAAGTGAATATTTGGACCCAAAGTGTCAGACGCTGACGTGTTTTGTGTTGATTTGCTTCAGCTGTCAGTCAAACGGAGCGTCTGCCTCCGTACAGTCTTTGTTTTCCTTCGCAGCACTTTGAGGCTCGAATAAGAATCAGAGATTTTGGGCTGTTTTTATGAAGAGAAAGAGCGCCGGCTGCTCGCGGCGTGAACACTGTGTGGGCTCAGTGGGCTGCCGATAAGCAGATGAAGTTTAAACTCAACGTGAGAACAAGCCCCTTCACTGATGTGTGATCGGCTCAGATAGCAGAGATCGATGAGGCTTTAAGAAAGGCTGAATGGGAATCAATTTTGATTATTTTCAAGTCGTTTCACCTGCAAAGTGGCTCCGAAAAAACTTCTTTATCTACACCTCTTGGGTTGTAGCTCTAGGAGGAGGCATGATCACTGATTTTGTGTGTGCAGGATGTGGACTGTTTGGCCTCCAGTGATCCGGGTCGACCACTGGAGGTCAGCAGCAGCATGTGTGAGGGCCTCTGAGCCCAGCTGGGACTCTGTGTGTGTAAAAGAGGGAGAAGCTGTGTGGAGGATTTTTCTGGTCTCTCTTCACTGTTTCTTGGCTACCACCGTCACTTCTCCAAAAACGAATTAAAGACTTTTCTAATTGGCCAAACAGATGGTTAGAGAGCGAGCCAGGAGGACGAGTTTGGATTGGACAGAGTGAAATGTGCCGAGTCGTGTCTTAAAGAGAGAGAGAGTGGATAAAGACTTTAATAGATAGAAACTGTTTAAACCATACTACAACAGCAGTGAAGTAGTTTTATTGAGGTTTTACACATTTTATTCGGCGTGTTGACACAGATCGAGACGTCAGAAGGCTAAAAGCGCGCTCAGCCTGTTTGTGGATTTATTGGAGCTGTGTTCCCACAGCCTTTGGGGATGGTGGAAAATTCTCTCTCTGTTATTTTAATAGATGGACAATAATGCCTTTATTGGACAGGACAGCTGAGGCAGGAAATGTTGGTATAAAGAAGGCGTGGCTGTGTCCAGACGCGGTCCAGACAGTGTTATCCTGAGACGCTTTACAAAAGAGTAGATGGGATAAGATGCAGGAAGCTCCTTTGTATTCCTCACGTCCCTGTTGTCCACACTTCCTTAACACTGAGGTGGATGTCGGAGCAGGCCGTGCATGAATGAGGACGGCGGTGGTTGTGTAGACGACACAGTCCGTTGGTGGTGTCTGGATGTCAGGGACATCAGGCAGTAGTAGTGCCAGATCACCTCGCTGAAGGTTGGGGGAGCTCCGTCTACTCGAGAGCCTGGCCTCTGCTGCCTGGACAAGGCCTCCTGGGCTTCTAACACACTGACACCAGGAACAAACAGAAGACTGTTGTGTTTTATGTCCCCTACCGTGAATGTCGTCAGAAGGTGGGATTGTGAAAAGCTACTTCCTGTCTCTCGTCCTGAGAATCATATTTGTGATTTAACGTGTAGGACCTCGTATTTATCATGCATCCCTGAATTACACCCTCAGCAGAAACTGTTCGTAGACACCATAGAAGTGACAGAAGGTAATGAGGTTTGCAGTCAAAAAAGAAACATCATCTGTTTTTACCTTTCTGATAAAATGAAAGTAAACTGGAGTCAAGCTGTTTTTTTGTGTTCTTTAGACTTTTGACTTTTCTACCAAATGACTTTAATGAATGAGGAGATTCTTCATTTGTTATTAATAGAATTATTCCAAGTTTAATCAACGTCCTTGATGAATCTCTGAGCTGTAGAAAGCGTCCTTCACTCTAATGAAACTGTTACATTTCCATCTTTTTGATTGGACCTTCATTTCGTCCCTACGCTCTCTGCCGTTAGCCTTCATCAGCAGGTCTTTGTAAATTAGCCTCCTAACGCTCGCCAACATCTTAGCTCACCTCCAGCCCAGAACAGGACGATCAATATCAGGTCCAGTCAGAGACGTGATTTGTTTGGCTGTAATGAAGCGGGATAACTCAGCCGTCTGACAGCGCTTGGCTCGGGTTCAGCTGTTCTTTTCCCTCGCTCTGATTGGACCGTTGACGTTATTAACGAGCTGAAGCTGAACACAGAAACCTCCCCTCTGTCTGAGAGCGAGAGAGAGAAACACACCCCTGTTGACTTTCATTCTGAATTTATGCTCATGTAAGTTTGTTTAATATAAATTTATTAGAGATTTAAGTGTTTTGGCTGTGAACCTCGGGGAAGCAAAATAAGAAGTCAGGAAGTGTTTCAGAGCCTCGGATCCACCAATCACAGGAGGGTACAGCAGTCTGACTCAGAGGAGTTGTCAGGTCATACCGCAAGTCAAAAGTCCACACAGAAAAGTGAACACAAATTAAATTAAACAGATCATTTATAATACTTTAGTGCCTTTATTTAGAGATAAGACAGCGGATAGAGTCAGACACTGTGGAGAGAGAGTGGGGAATGAGATCCAGGAAAGGAGCCACAGGGTCGGATTCGAACCCGGGCTGCCCGCTTGGAGGACTACAGCCTCCGTACATCAGGTTTTTAATGGACCTTGACTCTCTGTCAAACATCAGTTACATCTTTAACTGACACTCATCTCTGTAGTCGTCCGTCTTCCTCTCACACACGGCGACACAGCTCAGCTCCATCATAATAACGTCCTTGTCGTCTCTGTGACGGGGGGACCACGTTTGGCCCAGATTCAGATTGGCTCATGTTCTCCGTGACCGACGTCAGAGCTGCGTGGAGGCCGTGGCTCTCTGCCAGGAAGCTTCATTCTGCTGTTCATTCTTCCTGATAAAACATATTTTCCAACACGGCTCACTCGATGTCATGGAGTCAGTCTTCATCAGAGTCGGGTGTAATCTCTCCTCAGCGGTGACACTGACAGAGCTCTCTGTTGTGGACACTTCAAACCCTTTAATTACCATAATGAACCGTTAATGATGAAGGATCTCTGTGCTCATATTGATGTGTGAGAGCATCTACACAGCAGGTGTCCTCACCTTTATAGAGCTCCACATGCTCACACGCTCCTGCAGCTGCAGTGTCTGCTACACATGATGATGAAGTTCTGTTGATATTTGAATAAAAGATGTTTTTAAGTGTTAGGGCGGTTTCACACCAGGGCCCTGGATCCAAGTACGCTTGACCTCGAGTATGGTCCGCGTTAGATGTGAACACAACTGTGCTCAAACAAGCCAAAAACATCTTCGTCTACATGAAAACGCTAAAACGCACTGTCACGTGCTGTCAAGAGCACGCCAAGTCAACAGGTGATGATATCACTTTCTGCTAAACAAAAGCATAAACCACACATCATTCTGTTTTTATGGGTTCATACAGCTGGAGTTATGTCACAGGAAGTAAATGAATTAAACATGAATAGTTTAGAAAATACAGATTTTCATGTGACATAACTTGAAAACCTTGTTTGTACACGATGAGCACACGCACGCAGTACCTTTAACGTCCACCAGGGGGCTCAAGCTTTTGGAGACGCTGTGAGCGTGTGCAGCCTGATGTTGGCCTGCTTTAAGTTCCTCAGTGTCTCTCTGTGTAACAGCTCATTGTCTGTGATCAGGCAGAGCGAGGGTTTCACTGTCGGGGTGTAACCGCACAAAGACGCTCTTTGTCCCATGATGACTGGCTAACAGGCCGTCTCACTTTCCGGCTCCTTCTGTAGCTGAGGGCTCTCTGGCTGGACTTTCTCTGTGCTGACTCCTCTTGTATACATGTGTGTCACTCTGGTGTTTTTTTGGAAACATTGACTTACAGAGGCCTCGGCAGCGAGGCGGTGACTCCCAAACACTCGGCACTATGAGGCGGATCTGTGTGTTGATTCTGAGCTCTGACAGTGACGCTGTAAAACACTGCACGCTTTATAGATCAGCATAACGTGGTTATTAGACTCCACCACAGGAGCAAAAGAAAGATGGCACCAGGGGGCTCTCGATCAAAACAACAACAAAAGAAGACGTCGAGGCTGGCGGGGAATCATGGGAGTGATTCTCTCTGCTACCTCACCTACCCCCGATGATAACGACCTCTAAGTTGACCGTAGTCAAGACGACCTGAGGAAGAGAATATGTTTACCGACGAGCTGATGTACCCGAGTATAATCTACATGACGTTTTTATCACAGCAGCACAAACAGCAACAGTACGGCTGCTTCCAGTTGCAGCTCACGCTTCATTATGTATCGTACATCCGGTGTTTCCACGGCAACGATAAACATGTCGTGTCTGTCATGGCAGCCGCCTTGACAAGACACAGTCCATTACAGCTGTAACATGAAGGATTTCTCTGGCTTTGATAACTGTTGGAAATATTTGAGGTTTTTTGTTTGTTTTTCAGATTTACTTTTGGGCTTTTTGTGCGTTTATATTTTAGGGACGGAACAGTCACACACACACACACACACACACACACACACACACACACACACACACACACACACACACAAGCAGAGATTGTTGGACGAAGCAGGAGAAGCAGTGACCTGCTGCTCTTGGAGCTGCCGGGAACTGTGGGTACAGATTGTAAGCCCGCTCAGAGGAATCTGGGACCTAAATAAAATGAGCTCACACACACTCCCTCTCTCTGTTGGTGGATCAGGGAGGTGACACCTGTACTGTTTGTTGACCTGTCAGCAGCTCTGTGTATTTACGCAGTTATTGTGCTGCGCTTACTCAAACTCACCTGTGTGTTAGAGTTAGCGTTCTGACCTGTCGGATAGATTGGACTCGGGTGTGAATGTTATCGACCTTTTCCTGGTCTGTTGTTCAATGTTTGATCTGTTAAAGAAGAGAAAGAAATAATCAACATGTTTGTGTAAAGAGTCTTCCTCCTGAGAGAGCTGCAGACACACTGACTTCACTGAGCAGTAAAAACACATCTCTTCCTCCTCCTGTGGTCTCCTGCAGGTCGCCTGTACGCCATGCAGACGGGCATGAAGCTGGACAGTAAAACTCCAGAGTGCAGAAAGTTCCTCATCAAACTCATGGACCAGCTGGAGACGGTAAGCTACACCTTCATCAGTTTCTATGTGGGTGGGATCCTGTGTGTCCTGTAGAGTAGATAGATCCTCCTTCACTGCACACAGCATCACAGAGTTCATGATTTAGTTCCCTTACTTTTAATTTGACCACATCTTCTGGAGGAGATCGAGGCAAGGGAGTCTTTGATGATCTAATTTTCTACTTCATGTTTATGTTGGGGAAAAAAAGGGGAGTTAGGGGATCTCCTCTCCTCTCCTCTCGTGTCCTCTCCTCTCGTGTCTTCTCCTCTCCTCTCCTCTCCTCTCCTCTCCTCTCCTCTCCTCTCCTCTCCTCTCCTCTCCTCTCCTCTCCTCTCCTCTCCTCTCCTCTCCTCTCGTGTCCTTTCCTCTTATGTCCTCGCCTCTCGTGTCCTCTCCTCTCCTCTTGTGTCCTCTCCTCTTGTGTCCTCTCCTCTTGTGTCCTCTCCTCTCATGTCCTCTCCGCTTCTCTTGTGTCCTCTCCTCTTGTGTCCTCTCGTGTCTTCTCCTCTCCTCTCCTCACGTGTCCTCTTCTCTCCTCTCCTCTCTTCTCGTGTCCTCTCGTCTCGTCTCGTCTCCTCTCCTCTCCTCTCTTCTCGTGTCCTCTCGTCTCGTCTCGTCTCCTTTCCTCACCTCTCCTCTCTTCTTGTGTCCTCTCGTCTCGTCTCTTCTCGTCTCGTCTCCTCTCGTCTCCTCTCGTCTCTTGTCCTCTCGTCTCGTCTCGTCTCCTCTCCTCTCCTTTCCTTTCCTCACCTCTCCTCTCCTCTCTTCTTGTGTCCTCTCGTCTCGTCTCTTCTCGTCTCGTCTCCTCTCGTCTCCTCTCGTCTCTTGTCCTCTCGTCTCGTCTCGTCTCCTCTCCTCTCCTTTCCTTTCCTCACCTCTCCTCTCCTCTCTTCTTGTGTCCTCTCATCTCGTTTCCTATCCCTCCTCCTCTCCCTCCTTTCTTTCTCCTGCTGATGATGAAGGATCACTTCCTTGTTTTCCACCAATAGGCTTTCACATTCAGCCTCCTCCCCCTCAGCTCAGAGTGTAGAAACAGGTTATAGGTTTGCAAAGCCGTTTTCGCATCTGCACTCCTGAAAGTATCTAAATAACTTCATGAGAACTGCTCCGGATATACTCCTGACCTGGTTGTTCACACATGCTCCTCACAGTGGGAGACTATCCCTGTCAGACAGGAGGGGGGGCGGGGGGTCTCCTGAGGTAAGACATGATGTAAAAGAACGACCAGGAAGTGACAGACCATGCAACAGAGTCCTCTACACGACGCTATAATGAGAATATTTGTCTTTCTATCAATGCTACGTGTAGTTGAACAGAATCACAATCTGAACTAAAGAGTGGAGAAGAACATACTGGAGAACAGGAAACAGAATGCAGCAGGTTCATTAGAGCACGGAGATCGTAGCGGTGGCGTGCAGACAGTCTATGGTCGTGCAGCGATCACAGGGAATAAACGTCACCACCCCCTCCCACTCGCTCGAGGTGAATTCTCCTGATTATATCCTGCTGCGTTCTCACATCAGCTCACTCTGACTTTCTGCAGAATAAATACGAGGAGGCTGGAGGAGAAACTCCGGGTGAAGAGAGAAACATTCAGCTGTTTGTGTTCACACATGCAGCTCACCATGATCAAAAATGAACTTTCAGTCTCAACATTTGTTTGATTTTTCTCACTGCATGTTCAGATACGGAGTGATCAGTCCAGCTCAGCCGAAGACAAAAACAAACTGCAGAAACTAAAAGTGATATGAGAAATGTTGCTGTTAGTAAACACGCCATTCTGTGGTGTCCGGATTCTGAGTGCACAGATTAGCATAACGTTTGTGACAGCGATGTGACCTAAAGTTTCCAGCGTTCACATGAGAGCGGCAGCAGTCTGCTCGTCAACACTCTGAGCTCATTAGAGTTTATAGAGTTGTTATGAAGAGGAGAGGGGAGGTAAACCTGCTGCGGGGGTCTCAGCAGGGGCCAAACAAATGAGCTTTTTATCAGAGAGACTGACAGGAGGAGGAGGAGGAGAAGGAGGATGAGGAAAGGAGGAGGAGGAGAAGGAGGAGGAGAAGTAGGAGGAGGAGGAGGAGGAAGAGAAGTAGGAGGAGGAGGAGGAGAAGTAGGATGAGAAGGAGGAGGAAAGGAGGAGGAGAAGGAGGAGGAAGAGGAGGAGAAGGAGGAGGAAGAGGAGGAAGAGGAGGAGAAGGAGGAGGAAAGGAGGAGGAGAAGGAGGAGGAGGAGGAGAAGTAGGAGGAGGAGGAGAAGGAGGAGGAGAAGGAGGAGGAGGAAAGGAGGAGGAGGAGCAGGAGGAGGAGGAGAAGGAGGTGGAGAAGGAGGAGGAGGAAAGAAGGAGGAGGAGGAGTAAAGGAGGAGGAGAAGGAGGAGGAGGAGGAAAGGAGGAGGAGGAGAAGGAGGAGGAAAGGAGGAGGAGGAGAAGGAGAAGGAGCTGATGGAGCTGCAGAGAATATCTCGACTGCTGCAGCTTCAAAATCCTGAGAGCTGTGGATCCACTCTCGTGACCGCGTCGATGACAAACACACTCACATGTGAAAGAAAATCTTTCCTCTCGTGATTTTTTAAACATTTGAAGTGTTGTTGTGAGAATAATCTCAGATAGAGAGGAAGGAGAGAGGAGGTGAGCAGGAGCAGTCACCGTCTACATGAGTATTCTGTTATTGCAGCATCATTTGTTGGATTCTCTTCAAATGTTGCAAACCTTTAAATTAGGACCCGACCGATATGGGATTTTTGGGGCCGATACAAAAATCGATATAAAGAAGAAAATGGTGATGAAAAACAGGACGGGGTTAACGAGAGGAGGAGACGGGAGGAGCTGAGGACTCCTGCAGTGACGCTGTATTGATCTCTCAGAGCCAATTAAAGGAGGCGGTGTACAGGAAACACGCACACACGCACGCACGCACACACACGCACACACACACACGTACAGCAGTCCTTGGAGGCTGCAGGTTTTACAGACGCTCCAGGGATGGTCATTACTGTCACACACTGAGGATGTTTCTCACATCCTCAGCTTTGATGTGTGTGCGTGTGTCTGTTTGCTGTAACACAACTTTAAAGTTTGTGTCTGTTGAACTTAAAAGGCCACTAAACTCTGTTCCTACGCCTGACACCTGCAGGTCTTACTGCCAATGTCCACAAACTCTGTGCGAGCCGCCGTCCAACGGAGCAAAACTTCAAAAACTCGTGCCATACAATTTGCCCCACGAGTTTGTCATGGTTTGTAATCCGTTGATATAATACTTTATTGTAGAATAGGGCAGTGGATAGTGTCAGAAATAAGAGATAGAGATGGAATGACATGCGGGACAGAGCCACAGGTCGGATTCAAACCCGGGCCGCCCACTTGGAGGACAACAGCCGCCGTACATGAGGCGCTCATGCTAACTCAGAGGCTACCAGCGCCCTGATTAAATACTTTATAAGATGTACTGTACGTTTGTGTTTTCACTGAGCTAGAGCGTTGATGCATGATCAACAAGTGATTTCAGCGATGCAGAGAGCCACAGGGAGGAGGAGCGCTCCTGTCGATGCATTTCAAATCAAACATGAACACATCTTTGTGTTTCTCGTAGTGCAGCTTCTGAAAGGTGGGGAGACCCCGAGTCCTCGTCTGTATGAACTTCTGATGGTAGCTGTGACTCATTTGTAAAGAGTGAGGACCCAAACCACAGCCTCTCTGTCTCTCTCCCTGCCTGCCTGTCTCTCTCACCTCACCTGTTGAACCTCACCTCCCTCCCTCCGTCTCTCTCTCCCTGTCTCTCTCTCCCTGTCTCTCCCTGTCTCTCTCACCTCACCTGTTGAACCTCACCTCCCTCCCTCCGTCTCTCTCTCCCTGTCTCTCTCTCCCTGTCTCTCTCCCTGTCTCTCTCACCTCACCTGTTGAACCTCACCTCCCTCCCTCCGTCTCTCTCTCTCTGTCTCTCTCTCCCTGTCTCTCCCTGTCTCTCTCCCTGTCTCTCTCCCCTCCCTGTCTCTCCCTGTCTCTCTCCCTGTCTCTCTCACCTCACCTGTCGAACCTTACCCCTCTCTCTCTCTCTCTCTCTCTCTCTCTATTTCTCTATTATTTTCTCTCCCCAATATCGATATCGGCCCCAAAAGTCCCGTATTGGAGACTCTTTCTCCTGTTACTGATGACCTATGATGTTCACATAGTTTTTGTAGTTTTTAAACGGTGTTTAAAAAAAGTTTATAATTATGTGAAACTTTGGTGAAGAGTCAAACGGAAAACCTCCGAGTGAGCCTGAGAGAAAATGTACAAAGAGTTGACTTTGATCCCAGATTCTTTCTATTCCCTGACCGCTCGTCCTTCTTTCAATCTGCACTCAGCTCGCCGGTTTTACATTCCTCACACGCACACACACACACACACACACCCTCGCTCTCTCTCTCTCTCTCTCTCTCTCTCTCTCTCTCTCTCGCTCACTCACACACACATTACACACGGTTTGATTATGTCAGTGAACAGTGTATCCTTTCAGCCTGGTCAGGGTCCAGCTGCTGGAAGGAACCAGCGTGTTTGCTTTAGTGGTTTTATAAGAAACCTGAAACGTGTTGGACACTGCGAGAGAGAGAGAGAGAGAGAGAGAGAGAGAGAGAGAGAGAGAGAGAGAGAGAGTGCATGGTGTTGTATGTGCTTTATATAAGAGAGGAATTACAGGTACAGGAAATGCAAAGTGAAGGCTAATGGAGAGAGATGGAGGAAGGGTGGATGGCGCCCACTGAAGCGGGGGCGGGTTCCCTTGACTTCAAATGTTTTTGAGCAAAGCTGAGACGTGTTCTTGATCAAACGTTGTCGTCTTTAGGGTTAGGATTAGCCTGATTCAGGTTCAGGTAGCATCAACCAAAAAACGGCAATGTCTGCAACATAATCCTTCGCCCCTCCTTTGTGCCGTCACCTTCAGTCGCAACATCAAAATCAACCAGTGAATGTGACGCACATAAACTGATCAGTTTTACGCTCATAGACTGTAAATATGAATGTTTGAAGCCTGAGTGACGTCACACGAGCGCGCCCCATGTGACTGTCCTTTCTCTCAAATAAAGGCAAAAAAGCCCAAAAATAAAGCTTTAAAACCAAAAAAGCAGTGGTTTGAAGTCGAGGACTTCATCCTCCAGAGTCTGGAAAGAAGAATTTGAATGAGGAAATGTACTTCAGGAACCAGAGTCGCCAAAGAAGTGTGCGGTCACTGTTGAGCTCTATGATGCAGGTTTCAATATTAAAGTCTTGAGCCAACCACAGCCTCACTCTGAGAGTCGTATGATTAGTTGTTTTTGATTGAACGTGTGTGTTTCTGTTTTCCAGATGAAGAAGGAGCTAAGTGACAACGACTCCATCAGCCAGGAGGTGGTGGGTAACGCCCACATCGAAAACTACGCCTTAAAGATGTTCCTGTACGCTGACACCGAGGACCGATCGGGACGATTCCACAAGTAAGGAAGGAACACGTCAGAGTCCATGTTTGATAGACTCAACTCCACGTTCAGTCCGCCCCACATTGTCTCATGGTTTATAAGAGTCCAGGTCCAAACAAATCCACATGCCAATACACTCTCTTACTTATAGCGCCACCTACTGGCAACAAGAACTTACATGTATTACAGCGTGTCCAAACAGCGAGCGTCAGCGACAAAATCAGCTTGATTCCATTGTTTACTTTTGGAGTGTCCTGACTGCCAGCGAGCAGCCCGCCGCGATATTAACCCCGACGCCCTGTTTCTATTTTCCTCTCTGTTGCCCGCTTAAACGGACGATGAACGAGGAAGGAGGGGGCTCTACGAAGCTCTGATGCTCGCTTGCCTCGACCTCGATGTACTCCTCTGAGCTGGTTGAACCTATCGACCTCAAACACGGGCAGAAAAGCTTACAGGCCTCGAGGATGTTTTTCATCAAAGTGGTACTGAAACACAAAAGACATCTTTTTGTTGACAAGAGCGACTTCAAAACTTCATGGACTATTGCGTGCGTGCGTGCGTGCGTGCGTGTGTGCGTTGTTCTCTCCTGTGGATTGGGTGTGGTTAGAATCACAGACCATGTTTAACCTTTTCAGTGATAACAGTTTGCAGCTCGTACCTTCCACAGGAAGAAGAACGGATGATTTAGGACTTTTTAATTTTCCTTCCACTTATTATCTGGAAAATAACACGTGGAGACTTTAAGAGGTCTCTTCCTGACAGGAAATATCTGGGAATGAAATAAGTCCTCACAGGAAAAATCTTTTTTATACGTCTCTCATATGATCACACTGCGTCGTCTACGAGGTCACTGCTCTTCTCCCCCCCCTCTCTTTATTTCCTTTAGCTGACAGGTAATGGTTGTTAAATCATCTACCTCGCTGGTCTGCTAGATCAGGGGTCCTCCATGAAACCCCTCCGGGAAAAATCGAGACCCAAATTTGTGTAATTTTTCAACCAGTGAGATTTATTGACAGAAAAGTCGTGCAGTTTGGACCTCAGTCGGCAGAAAACATGTGACAGAAGCAAGAAACTGAAGAAAGCAAACATGTTTAAATACGCGCTGCACAGGCTTTTCTACAGAAGTCTTTTCCAGCCACACATTTGGGACCCACTGAAAATGGCTCCACGACCCACCTCTGGGTCCAGACCCACCAGTTGAGAGCCACTGGGTTTGGTCTTTTCTTTGCCTTTATTGTAGAGATAGGACAGATAGAGTCAGAAATCAGGGAGATAGAGCGTGGGGAACGACACGTGGGAGAGGAGCAACAGGTTGGATCCGAACCCAGCCGCCCGCCTGGAGGACCACAGCCTCCTCACATGGCGCGAGAACACCAACCACTACGCTTCCGGAGCCCGTAGATGATGTTAATTGACTTAACGAGCACAGCCCTACTTTAAAATATACCAGATTCCAATCAAATACAACATGAGAAAAACTCCAGATGTTGGCCGAGTTTGATTTTAGCTGTACGGTCAGAAACAGTGTCCCCTTCATTCACTCTAAATGACAGAGCACATCAGGAAGTGCGTCTCCCTGCCGGTCAGTAAAAGAGAGCGAGCAGCAGGCTGTGCAGAATGGACGCAGGCGACAGCTTTTCTGGACGTGTTTGTGGTGTAAATAAAGCGTTCAGAGGCGCTCTGTCTCCATCAGGTACATTAAGGTGGGACTGATTTCTGTTCCTCTGAAGGGGGAACACAAACAGCCGGCCGCTTTACGAGCTGCAGCCGGGTCTGAGCTAACAGGAGCAAGGCCTCAGCCGTGTGTGTGTGTGTGTGTGTGTGTTATGTCACCATGCACCGGATAGAGAACACAGGTAATAACATGAAAAACACACACTCTCATGTAAACAAAAACAAGTATATACCACACGCAGGCATGAGAAACACATGTTCACATTCATGACACACACACACACACACACACACACACACACACACACACACACACACACACACACACACACACACACACACACACACACACTCATGTTGAGGTGAATGTTTATGGGAATTCTGGTGGAATAAGAAACTTCCTTCAACTTGTTGCGGCCTCTGATCAGAAGCTTTACAAGGACCCCGTTCATATTTCTTACCTTGACCGTGTGTGTGTGTGTGTGTCTGTGTGTGTGTCTGTGTGTGTGTCTGTGTGTAAGTGTGTAAGTGTGTATGTCTGTGTGTAAGTGTGTAAGTGTGTAAGTGTGTGTGTGTGCGTGTGCGTGTGCGTGTGTGTGTGTGCTTGGAACTTTCTCCAGAACGAATTGAAATTGGCAGAACTCATTTCGCTTGAAGCCTTTGGCTCGATCTTAAAGGACAAAAAACGTGAGACACTCGGACAGTGCCTGTGTTTCTGAATTGTAATCTGTCATCACGACTCTGCACTTTATCTGCAAACCCATTTGCACATTGTAATTTCTATCTCCTTAACTTATTGTTTGTAAACTGTTTATTAATCATGTAATGTTTATGATGACGTGTGCTGCTGCCCTCTTGGCCAGGTCACCCTTGTGAAAGAGATCTTGATCTCAATGGGTCAATTACCTGGTTAAATAAAGGTTAAATAAAAAAAGTGTGTGTGTGTGTGTGTGTGTGTGTGTGTGTGTGTGTGTGTGTGTTTGTGTGTGTGTGTGTGTGTGTGTGTGTGTGGTGATGGGAAACCACTCCACTAAGTGCCGGTAAATCTTGGCTGTGGCTGCTCACTTTGTCCACTTTAGACACCGGAGCCTAAAACCTCAAAGTCCACTGTTGAAACAGAGACTGGGGAATGACATACGGCAAGGAGCCACAGGTGGGATTCCCCGCTCGGACGACCATAGCCTCTGAACATGGGGCGCGCACACTGTCCACTGCACCACCAGCGCCCCATCTTCTGGCTTCTGTCAGCAAACTCACCTTTGTCTTATTCTTATGTAAGCTTTATCAGACCAGAGATATGTTCCCATTGAGGTACAGAAATCTGTTTTACGAGGGAGCCCTGCTAAAGACAGCAGCATTAACGTTCCACACAAATAATCAACGACAGACCCTAATGATCAAAGACACCGTCGATCATTTATTAGCAGCTTTAAGCAGGAAGACGTGTGAACACTGGTCAAGTGATCCGTAATCCTTGTTTTTAAAAGACCATGGTGACTCTAGCTCTCACTAAGACCTTGTGCCTGCTCTTCATTTATTTCTGACACGTTTCTTTAGTCATTACGTGTCATGGTGGAAATAACTTTGAGCTGTGGTTGTGAGCCCTGGAAAACGTCCGTGAGTAGACCTTGAGTCGAGGGTCATGCTCTTTGAGGTAAAGATGCTCCGACTTGAGATGACATCTGCACGTCTTCCTCTTTCCTCTCGTATTAATCAGGATTTCTATACACTGTTTACAAGTCGTTCAAAATGCTGCAGCCAGACGTCTTATCACACCTCTATTAGCATCCATGCTGTGGCTCCCGGTTCAGTACAGAATAGCTCATGAAATCCTCTTGTTTGCGTTCAAAGCTCTCCAGGACTGATCATCAGCGTACAGTTACAGCTAGGTCCCTCGGATCATCACATCAAAGACTTCTAACCCGTCACACGTCCTCATCTAAAAGTTTTCAGAGACAGGGCGTTCTCTGTAGCCGCATCGAGACTTACGTACAACAACCTGCCGTTGCATTTCAGATCCACAGATTCTCTGGACTGCTTTGAAAACACTCATTTTTATCCCCTGACCTTCTCTCGCTGTGTGTGTGTGTCGTCCGTGTGTGTGTGTGGTCATCGCTGTTGCTGCTTACTGATTGAGATAGTTGAGGTTCACTTCTCTTCTATGGCTGAGCGGGTCTCTGTGTGATCGTCCTGTACGGACACTTAATGCTCCAGCCATGTGACGATCTTTCAACTGATGTTTAAATTTATGTTGTTGATTTCTGTAACGCTCTTTGCTGCACACCCTGTTTGTTTGTAAAGCGCTGTATCAAGAAGGTTGACCTTGACCTTCTGACAGAAGTCTCCGGTCTGACACTGAGTGGAAGTTAACTTTGGAAAATGTCAACTCTATTTTAATGGAAGTGCAGCGAGGGAAAGGTCTTATGATTGAAAAAGCTTTGACACATAATTTATTCTGACCAATGAAACACTGAGCTAACAGTTTGAATGTCTCTTTCCTCTTCCCCCCCCCCCCATTATCTTTTTACCTCCATCCTTTCTTCTTCTTGACCCACCCTCCCATCCTTCTCTGAACTACAAACCCTTCCTTCTTCTCCCCTCTCCTCCTCCTCCCCCTCTGCCTCCTTTCTTCCTCCAGGAACATGATCAAGTCGTTCTACTCGGCCAGTCTGCTGCTGGACGTCCTGTCTGTGTTCGGGGAGCTGTCAGAGGAGGTAAGATAACGAACGTGTCGGACTCTCAAATCACTCCTGTAAACCCTCTCAAAGGTCCAGAACCAGAATCAGGTTTATTGACATGTAGATTTAAGCATACAAGGAATTCATCTTCAGTAGATCTAACCGCAGATATAGAATATTTTATTATTAAAGCTGTGACCAAACGGCTCCTCTACAGAAGGCCGTTTGAACCATCAAAGGTTCTCCGACACACTTCAAAGGGGAAGTGTTTGTCAGTTGGCTGCAACTTGCACATCTAACGAGCAGATTCCGTAACGTAGTTTGCATATCTGGTTCTGTTTATAATCTTATCTCACTGACAGACTTTTATCTGAGTGAATACTCATCTAAACTCTATGAAATGAAATGTGGCGTTCCCCAGGGTTCAATCTTAGGTCCTTCACTTTTTTTTACCTTGACAGGAAATGTCATCAGGAAGCATGGCATCAGTCTTCATAGTTACGCAGATGACACAGCTCTACTTTGCCGTCTCTCGTGATGCCACAGAGCCAACTGATGCACTTTTTAAATGTATTTTAGATATTTAGTTATGGATGCCAGAGAACGTCTTACAGCTCAACCAGGATAAAACTCAAGTTGCAGCTATTGGTCAGAAGCTCAGAGAGTGAAACTGAATGACAAACTCCAAGCACTGTCTTTTAATCCCTTAAACATTTTGGCGTGATATTTAACTCAGACACCCAGACCACTATGGCCGGAACAGTGTGACACACTGCAGCTCTTTCTCCACATTGTGTCCAAGTCACCGAGAAGCCATTAAAACATCAACAGGACACTTACAGTTAGCAGAGGCACTGAGTGTGGCCTGACAGACACACACACACGTACACAGTGTCACACAATGAGTCCTCAGAGTGATCTGTGGGCCGAGCTCTGCAGA
The DNA here is from genome assembly GCA_020745685.1 of Tautogolabrus adspersus. NCBI lineage: Eukaryota > Metazoa > Chordata > Actinopteri > Labriformes > Labridae > Tautogolabrus > Tautogolabrus adspersus. The sequence continues at coordinate 31,036,781 of CM036543.1, forward strand.
CAGTCGGCAGTGATTAAGTTTCAGGCAGTAAAAAGAGGTTTTCAGCAGCTTCTCGGCCGAGCTGAGTGCAGTCAGCGATCAGGTGGGCTGCAGCTCTGTTACATCACACTGTCGCCCATCAGGAGCCTTTATTCTTTGGTTGTTAAATTTAGAGAGGAGCAGAGACCAGGTTACTGAAGAATCTTTGAGACTGAAACTAAATCTCTGCCTCTGACTCCTGACCTCCCTGTGAAGAGTCCAAACAGGGTTCCCACGGGTCCTTATGAAGTCCTATTTTAACTTGTGACGGGTCTAGTCAGCATTATTGGACTTTTTATTAGAATGTTTTTTGTTTTGCTTGATCACCAGACAATTTACCTACACATTGATAAACCGCCAACACAAGAGAGAAGCAGGTGAAGATGGGGAAGTGCAAGTTCAGGGGAATTAGGCGTCAAGATGTGAAAGAGAAACAGGGAATATTGTGTCGGGACAAACAACGTGAGAGTCGACAGGAATGGATGCATCTTTGCAGCCACATGTAGTTCACCAGCTCTTGACCTTTCCTCGTGTTGTTTACAGTCAAGTCCAACATAAATAGCTATTCTGTGTGGCGTGAATGGTCGATAAACTTGTGTTTGGCCTGACATTGTCCCCGTCAGGGCTCGCTGACTCATGGTGGAGAGAGATAGTCCTAATTGCCGCAGTGAGACAGATTGTGAAGTCTGCTATTGTGTGCAGTGATTCAGAGCTGTGACAGTCTGAGTGAACAATAAATAAATAAATATCTGCAGGAACACAGTGTTGATAACATGCTGCTACGTCCAACAGCGAGAACTTCGCCCGGCTCCGTTTCAAAGAGGAACCTGAACTATTGGAGCGTCATATTTATACAAAATAGAATTTAAAATCATGCAGCCACACATTTCCCAGTCAGTTCAATGGAAATATAAAGTCAGACTGAAGACTGATCTAAGGGCCTGTGTCCAGAGACAGACCGTGCCCAATTTCAATACAAACCATAGTTCAGCGTTTTCAGCGCTCGCCGTCCTGAGCGCTAAAATGCTCTCTGCATCAGCTGTTTTTGTTGCTGCACTAACAGCGCTCTCAGTTGGAAAAAACAACTTTTAGAACAGCGCCGAGCTCGTCAATGCCTCTTCCCCCTCACTGACCAATCAAAATCAAGAATGGGCGGGATTTCTGATATCAGCTTTGTCAACAACAATGGAGGACATTGGCGATTCTAGAGTCTATTGGGGCCCTATTCAAAGATACAATTTGGGGGGGCCCTCCAACCAGTGTTTAGCAGGGAACGAGAGTAAGTGCTGTCAGATGAGGGGACGCTAGTCCGACCCGTCTTTCCAAGGGAACAGTTTCCAGGTGTAGAGCTGCGGCTGATGTCAGGACAATAATCCATGGCGGCCCGCCACAGTATCGACAAGGACCGCCACGGATGAATTTTTTGTATTGCTGCGTGCACGAGAGTGCGGGGGAGAGAGAGAGCACGAGAGAGTGCAGGCACGCCTTGAGTATTAAGCGTGTTTGATGAAGCTGCAGCTCCTGATCCCCTGGTCATCAGTACCTTCCCGTTCCTGTGAGAGTTCCTGTTGGTATGAAATAGCTTCTCATTGAGTCACCTTTCTTGTGAAATGCTGTAACGGTGACATTAAGGAATCTGTTCCTCCATGGCGTGGCCTAATATCCCAGCCGTGTTATTCCAGTGATTAGAGGTGACCTCCATTAGTCACTGGTTTGAATGGTGGGACTGGGGCTGAACAAACACCTCCTTACCTCCGAGTAGACCTCGGCTCTGCAGTCTGCCATTGTTTCAGAGCTGGCAGCTGAAAACATGGCACTTATCTGGAGGCAGCAGGGGTTTCTCCATTCACTCTTATCAGCTCAGAGTCAATCTGCTGCTGCTGTCGCCTCTCTCTGGCTCTTCAGCATTTTCACCCTTCAACATCCTGCCTCCTCACCCTCCTCCATGTATCCCTATTTAACCCCTTTTTACCTCTGATTACTCACTGTCCACTTCTAACCCTCTGCTCTGTTACCATTTTCCCTCCAGCCTTTTCAATAACTTCCTTTAATAACTAAACATCCTCCCCTTTTAAACCATTCTTTACAATCCAACACCCACCACTGGATCCCTGCCCCGGGATTTTATTGTCTCTAAAGCCCCAGTTCCACCAAGCGGTCCGGTTCAGTGACGATTCTAGAGTCTGTTTGGGCCCAAGGCAAACCTTTACAGGGGCCCCTCCAATGGCCACTCTGACTCCTGGGAGTGTATATTCAACTCGTTCACAGCACACATTTCATTACCCTCACTCCATCAGTCTATGTGATGAAATGACCACTAACACATCTTTACCTCTACCCTCTACCCAGAACATCCAGCACAGGAAGTACGCCCGCTGGAAGGCCACCTACATCCACAACTGTCTGAAGAACGGAGAGACGCCTCAGGCCGGACCCATGGGCATGGAAGACGACGAGGAAGCAGGTGGGACACACTGATATGCCACTGGAACACACACACACACACATTATGTAAAACTCTCCATGTTCTCTCTTAGCTTTGCTCTTTAAAGAGCGCAGAGGTGAACTTCCTCGTTGGCATGGTTTGGTCTTTGTCTGTGTGTGTGTCTGTGTGTGTGTGTGTGTGTGTGTGTGTGTGTGTGTGTGTGTGTGTGTGTGTCTGTGTGTCTGTGTGTGTGTGTGTGTCTGTGTGTCTGTGTGTGTGTGTCTGTGTGTGTGACGGAAGCTTGTGTGTGTATTGTTTGTCTTCTCAAGTCTCAGATTGTTACAGGAAGGACCTAAAGTAAGAAACAAGCGGAGACTTGAGGAGATAAGAAGTGTGCAGAGACAACATGAGTCTTGTTCACAGAGTCTGTGCTCGTTACGTACGGTCTGAATAACAGATCTGTACCGTCAAATTAAAGAAAGAAAATCTACAGACAAACAAAAAAACAATTTGGCATCACGTTTAAAATAAGGTCTAGACCCGCTCTGTTTGTTAGGTGTCTGAATAAACTAGAGGTGGGGAATAAGATCGATTTATGTAGAAATCGAGATTCTTATCTTTTTAGATTTGAAATAGATTCAGATTTGTATTGGCTGTCAGTCACTCCCTGCTAAGTGCTAATGCTAGCTCTGTAACTCAGTATGATGCTGAATGGAGCAGCAACACATTCAGCCAGTCTCACAGTCCCTATAAAGCAACACAACCAAACACACCATGAGTGTTTCCAGCAGACTCTCAAAGTGACGAGCTCTTCCATGTTATTGTTTGTGACTCTTAAGACACGACATTTACCAAGAGGTGCAGTGGAGGAGCGGTACGGTTGTGCAGGTATATGTGCATGATTTCCAGTGAATTGTTTGCAATTGCTAGTTTAGTTTGCTTTGGTCCTTGTTGTGTTTGGTTGTGTTGACAGTATGTGGCTGATTTGTTTCCTGTATTTTGGATGTGGTAGAGTTGTTGTATTTGATAGCAGGCCCAGTGTAAAGGAGTCTGGACGTATGAAGGCTGTGCTGGGCCTCCGTGTGTGCTGCTGATGTCAGTGAGATTGTGCTGATATTTATTTTATGACTCTCTGTTCCCCTCATATCCAGCGCAGAGCCGCTCTGAGTCTCTGACCTTTCTCACATTGAAAAGCTCCGACTTCCACCACGAAACGTAACCTTTAGGAGGAAGAAAGCTTGGGAAAACACCAGCAGGTCTCCGACAGACTGACTGGATGAGTTAAACAATATGTTCATGCGTTCTGAGCGACGTGGTTGGAAAACAACCGGGCTGCAAACAAAGCTTTGTGTTTGGCTTTGATGGGGGAGTTCAACACTTCAGCAGCGAGAGATTTGAAACGGATCAGAAGCTCTGAATGAAAGTTTTCTGATGTTTAAGCTGTCCTCTTTCTCAAAGCTCATGAGCATCTCTCTATTGGCAGGTGGTAATTTAGCTCGACGTCTGCCTTAAATCTAAAGAAGTGTTTTTCATCCTATGTCACTGAAACAAACAACAAACACGGTTCACCTCAGTGCACCTCTAAGGACGTACTACGTGGGTTTGAATGGTTTATGTAAAGGATGTTCCCTCTCATTGGGGATGAATAGAGCATTGTTTTTGTTTTCAGCTTTTAAGTACGCTCCCTCGGTAGCTTTTGGAAGCGAAATATCCCCCTCAGCAGGGTCAAAGTTTGTACTAAGACATATTCAAATATCCATTAGAACAGCTCATGTCTTCATCTGTACACACGTGCGGGGGAATACCTCATAACTCATCCCTTTTTATTACATTAAGATAAGATTACACTTTATTGTCCGGAAATTTGTCTTGCATCAAGCTCAGAAATCCTCCCATTAAGGCTCAGAGGTTTGCATAAACAGATCTGACGGACACGTGAGCGTGTTGTCGTCGGTTGTCTGGAGACTTGAAGCCCTCCTCAGCTCAGTGGTGATTCTTCAGTCTATTCTGTCCCTCCAACCAGCGTTTATCACCACCAGGTTTCCTCCTCTTCCTGTTTGTTTCTCTTTCTTTGGTCTTTGGTTTTCAAAACACCAATGCATGCTTTGCTTAGCAGGGCAACGAGAGTGAGTGCTGTCGGATGGGGCCCCCTTAGGGAGGTTCCTACTGTCGTTGGAAAATGTTCACATTTTGAGCCACTGCTGTGGTGTAAAGTTTGTCCGCCCTCGAGGCCCCCTACTGGTCTGGGCCCCCAAACAGTTGCCTGCCTTGCCTTTTTACAAGTACCACCTCTTCTCCTGTTACCTGCACTGAATGTAAGTTTGAGTTAGTTAGTAACTGCCATCGAAGGGCTTCGTAACCAGCTGGTTACCTCATGCACACTACATCCCCCAGGAAACCCTGCTAGAGATAACGAATCACTAACATTTAAAAAAACTGAAGTGTAGCTGAAAGCTCAACGTGTTGGCTTTGACTGACGGCAAACCTCCGACTCTGTTTGGCGGTTTGTACGATTATCTTGATAATTCCAGGACTCCTGTGACTCCAGCCATGTTTATAATTTATACTGGGCCTCACGGGACTCTGCAGCATCTGGACTCATTTTCAGATTTCACTTTGAGGGCTGGAGTTGCGTCAGGTTCCCCTCAGGCGGACCGCACAGAGCCGCATGTTAACGTGAACTCCTCTGGGCTTCCAGACTTTTTCTCTCAACTCTAAACGCACTTCTCATGTCAGTGAACTCGTGTTGATGAACTCTCCTCTTAAATAAAGACCATCTGCTCGTCCACGCCCGCTCACACCTCGAACATGTGTGTGTGTGCGTTTGACCCCAATATCACCTGCTCAGTCGTGACATCACTTCAGAGAACCCACAGCTGCACATGTACAGTAAACACACACACACACACACACACACACACACACACACACACACTGTAACTGCAGGTATGTGTGTAATCCTGTCCTCGTACGTCACTCACACACATTCACACCCTCTGATCAGGCCTCGTCTCCCAGGATGCATTAGGGTCTGTGTGTCAGTGATTTCATCATGATAGCTTACTCCCTCTGATGGATAACAGCGCCAGCAAACAGCTGATATCATCCACCCAGCGTGCGTGCGTGCGTGCGTGCTGCTTCAGGATTGTGTTCAGTGTCTAAGTGTCTTGTGTGTTTGTCCTTCTTGTCTTATTGTGTGACAGTATGAGCACATCTGTTCCTCTCTGACATCATCATGTAAGAATGATGGCTGACAAAATGATAATGGGAGGTGGGGATCAGTTTTCTGGTCAAACAATGTTTTTGACCTGCTGCAAAGACTCTCTGGGACGCTCTCGGGTCAAAAGGTTTAACACTTAGAGGCCGGGCTCTGATTTTAAAACACCCGCACAGGCTGGAGATCAGGGGTCAAAGGTTAAGTCAAACATAAAGAATATGAAAAGGTACTCTCGATCCGTACCGTGTGTGCATCAAATCTGACTGTGTAGGAACCCTGGAAGGAAGTCTAAACCCAGATCATTTAAGATCCAGGTCTCGACTTAGTTTGAACATCCAGGAGGACTCTGGTTCTGTCTCTCCACGGGTCAAAACTCTGACTCTTCTTCACTTAGTCTCACGGGTGTGTTGGAGCGTCGTCTGTCAGCCGGGTAACAGCAGGCGCCGCGTCCTGCAGTGATATGAACCAGTTGAAGTGGCTTCATTAACCCCTGGAGAGCACAGTGACTGTGACACACTCTCACTAATATAGCAGGGACACTTACAGAAAGACCGTTGTCTCTCAGCAGCTGTAGTCTGACTTTCCATTGGCTGGGAGGGGGACGGGTTTAGCAAGAGGAAAGGAATGGATGGAGGGAGGGGAGGGGAGGGGAGGTGTGGAAAGAGGAGGTTTGGGGGGCAGGGAGAGAAACTCTTCCAGTGCTGAGTCGTAAAAACATAAAGTATGTGTCCAGTGAGCCAGTTTTCATGACACACATGAGGCAGAAGGAGAATCAGAGACTGACAGCCAATGAGAAAGCTGGGTTTGAATACCAGCCAGTATCCTTCATAGAAACATACCTTCTCAACGACCAAGGTGCGTGGAGAAGGAAAGGTGAAGAGGTCAAAGAGCTCCAGCATCACTTTATTACACCGACCCGTCTCTGCTGGTGGCCTTCATCAGGGTCATCATCGGGGATAATAAAGTTAATAAAGTAGATCTCGAAACTGCAACTGTTGCTGGAGCTTTCTGACCTCTAGAAGCTTACATCCTGAATGAATAACAGGATCGACTGTTTGCAAACTGGATGGTAAAGTAAAAAAACATCCAACACATTTAATGTGCTGAGTGAAGAGCGTCCAGCAGGAAACAGCGCTGTGTAAAGCAGTCTTTAATGGACCTGAGAGTTTTGTCAGTAGGATCGTGATCTGCTGTCTTATATGAAGGTTAGACCAACGTGTGAGACAAACATCCAGCACATAAAACTGAAACTAAACCACTGGAGATTCAGTTACAGAAGACTTCAGAGCGGAACATAAACAGACTCCTAAATAATCAAAGGTCCAATCAGTGAGATGTGTAGTGAGTGAGATGATAAAGTGAGCTCACTCTCTGATCAGACATTAAGGAAACATGCTATGTTGAAGTGCTGGCTTCTCTGACAACAATGCAGCAGCCAGTATGTCCTCCTTCTAACTTTAGATTCTGGTCCTGAATGCTCTGGATTTGTTTGGACCAGAGAAGGTAGGCGGTTTTAAGGCACCCCCACACGGCCGTTTTGGACGCCCCTCGGTTTGCCAGATATGAGAGCAGTTATCAGGTCAAACCAACAGGTGTTGCAGCGATGGAAGTGGGCAAGAGAACTGGTTCAGATAGAAGTGATTGTACCCGACCTAAAAAGCCTCTGCATGTTTCTAATAAGCTCCACGAGCAGAAACGTGCTCAAACTAGGATCAATATTGGAGATGCTTTTGAAGAATGGAGAGAGGTTAGAACGCAGAAAGGTTTACAGACCGATGCAGAGCTGGATAAACACTGAAGCTTCAGTGTCCACCACATGGTGACCTGCGTGAGCATCCACTCTAGAGAGGAGGGGGGGGAGACAACTCTCTGGACTGCAGTACCCATTTTAAACACTAGGTGTCAGATTTACATATTGCTCCTGTAAAGGGGGCAGATGTGGTAGGTTGGCTGGTCTGATGGAGGACCACCACAGGTCAGGTCAGTTATCCCTGACTCTGAGGCCACAGTGGAAATGTTCATCATAATTAGGAGCTTATCCAGAACGTCCCTGATACACTGGGAAGATTCCCAGCTTCAAACACTTAAAGAGCAGCTGGATGGCTCCTGACAGAAACCGACTGTCTGACTGAGTGAAAGCAGAGCCGGGCAGAGCTTCGAAGTCTTTGTACAAAGGGCCCTTTGGCAAGACGCTCACACTAATCCTCCCAGTGGAGCAGAAGCAGAAAACTGTGAATCATCCTTAACGCCACTGAGAACAAGGATGTCACTTAAGGGGGACGGGAAGTTAGCTCTTTTACTCTTTACAACCTCTTGTGTCTGCTTCGTTTTAAAGTTCAACTGACACTTTAGATGTAACACCAACCAAAGAATGGTGTTTATTTTAATCAGCTGAGTTCTGCCCCAGCACACCAACCAGCCAGAGTCTGCAGCCAGCTTTAGAAAGTTTGCAGACCAGACTGCCGTCGTGAGTGAAAAAGTCGCCTCTCATCGGTCGTGCTGCACGCACTCATAACTCCTCTAGTCCCAGTTTTTCATCCAAACCACTTTCTGACTGAAGGTCTCTGAATGTGATTTATTCCCTCTGCTGTCGTACGGTTTCATCTCAATCTCATGAATTCTGATCATTCCACTTTAACTCCTTTCTGACCTCCCCGTCATCTGATGTGCTTTCAGACTGAAACCAGGAGACGATCACACGTTTCAGCTCCTCCGTCTGCACCACAGATCGGATTCCAAGCACGAAAAGTTTGATCTCTAAGGTTTATTATCAAATGCTGACACATGCTGTGTTTTCAGGGTGAACATTTAAATCAGGAAACACCAGTGAGAGCTTGAAGGTGATCAAATCGAGTGATTTATGTGAGAGATCGGACTCACACAGACAGTATCATCTTCATCAACCAGTGTAAATAAGTCTCAGAGCTCCCCTAAACATGTGTGTGAAGTGTCTTGTTCTAAATCCACTCTGATCCTGTATTTGATCATGCCTATAAACCCCTCTATTTCAGCCCTGCTCAGAACAGGCTGTTTCTGTGTCTGTAGCTTTAAATGTAAATGAGCTGTGTCTGACCACGCCCCTCTCTGGAAGGGCTTGGGTGGCTCGGGCTTTCTCGCTCCATGCCCTATTGTTTACGGTGAGAAGGCAGACTCAGAGGGCAGAACAAACACCTAGCTGTGGGAGTGTCACCCACCTGGGGGAGGGGCTACTGCCCTTTGTGATGTCATGAAGGGAAAATCTCCAAACGGCCTGTTTGAGCACACATTTTCTGAAAAGTGGAGCAGGCAGAAGACGGAGAGGATGGACACCTACAGAATGGTGTCCCATCCCAGTCTCAGTGAGCTGGACAAACAGGGAGAGCAAAACGCTTTAAAGTCATTTAAACAAAAACATTTTGCAAAACAACTGAATAAAAAACTCCGCAGTTTGTAAGTCAGTGGTGAATGTGTGTGTGGTGAGAGAGAGAGATTAAATACCGGGGCCAGCCTTCCCAGGTGCATGAAGTCAAATGAACTGGCTCCGCCCCTTTCCACCTGAATGGGGAGAGATACAAGGCAACAGGAGGACCTCTGACGCAGTCAGGGGTCGTCACACTAGGGACACATATGAGTGTTGGTAAAGTGTATTTTGTAAAATATGTGACCTTTATCAGTCGTGAATTTGTTCTTTTAAATATGTCGATCACACCACCGCAGGTCTGAACATGAAACCATCTTCACCCTCTTTCTCTTTCTCTTTGTCTGACAGACGAGTACGGAGCTGAGGGGTTCTCCGCTCAGGGTTTCTCACACGGGGGCTCCGTCAGAGGAGGACCTCCGTCAGAAACCTACGAGGACCAGAATCAGAGTCTGGGTCCAGGTCCGGGTCCGGGTCCCGCCCCAGGGATCGGCTTCTCACCCAGCCTAGGACCGGGCGCATCGGGTCCGCCCAACACCAACTACAACAACATCCACATCCCGCCAGGAGCCCACGCCCCGGCCAACACTCCGGCCGAGCTGCCTCCCCCCACAGGTCAGAGCCAGGTTCAGTCTGTTTGTAACGTGATGAGGCTGTGATGTCATCAAGATTCTCCTCAGGTGTGATCCTACCTGGATTTAAAACTCCTGTAGTCTGAGCCAGGCTTAACTGATGCTGATTGGTTGACACCCGCAGCCTCTGATCCAGAGCAGAGACTCGGGTTGGATCTTTAGTGGTCCAGCTCTGTAGAGGTCAGGGTGTGTCTGTGAGAACCATTAGAAACAACATCATAATAATAACGATATAATAATAGTCGGTGTTACGGCGTCTCTGGCTCCTCATTGTTCTCTGATTATGAACCGTCGGAGCTGAACGTAACCATCCGTCGTCCTCCTTCTACCCGCTAATTTCCCCTGATAATAGCGAGTACGTGACGGCCTTTCAATAACACACCACCCAGAGGGAGTCCCACACACACTCCAACAAGTGCTCCGTGTGCGTGCGTGCGTGCGTGTCGTTTTCGAGGCGTTGCTCTTGTGTAAATATTTGCAGATGTCCTCTCGAGGAGAAACAATCCAAAGTGAAGCTCATATCTGAGATCTAAACTATTACTGTTAGGATTTATTTTATATCATTTTAAACGGGTGGACGTATAGATCTTTATTTTTACACACACACACACACACACACACACACACAGACACACACACACACACACACACACACACACACACACAGACACACACACACACATGCACACACACACACACACACACACACACACACACACATACTTAATTGTTCCCCTGTGACAAAGACAAAGAGGTTGTGTTACACATCGTGCTCGTGAGGTTGAGGAAGCATAGATATTGTTCCCCGAGTGGAACGACGGACACCTGACAAAGAAGAGTGTGTGTGTGTGTGTGTGTGTGTGTGTGAGAGAGAGAGAGAGATTTACACACACACACACATCAAGTCAGTTAAGGTGATCAAGATTACACAAGAGACACACACTTTTTCCCACACACACACACATGTTGTATGTCATCCGTTTGGCGTTTAATCTCTAAAAAGAGGAAGTGATGAAGGAAAGTGAGCGACGAAGGGTTACCTGCGTGCGTGCTGATAGTGAGAGACTGTGATTGATCACAGGATGATGATATGTGTGTGGGAAACAGAGCCCGGCTGTGAGAATAAAATCTGAAGCTTTAATAAATAATAATGCAGATTGACCTCACTGTGTCAGTTTGTAACATGTGACACGACAAACCACAACAAGAGGACAACACACACACACACACACACACACACACACACACACACACACTTTACCATCTCTACAACCTGCTCCCCACAGGCCACAGGTACAGATCTCTCACCTTCAGGACTAAAGGCCCTGACACTCCAAGGAGATCGTCAACCGTCGGTCCTAGTTGGATCGTCGGTGAGCGGTCGTCGCCCTAGTTTTTGCAGTATGTCCAGCTCCGTCGCTACCCGTCGGCCCCCCGTCTGCCTTTTTTTGGCGTTGGTGAGAGTAATCTCTGTGATTGGCTGTTTGGAGGTTTCATTTATCTCCAGCTCTCGACACAGGTTCAGGAAAGCCCCTTGAGCCTGCCGCTGTAGTATCCATGCTTTCACCCATTAGTGCGGTTTCTCCTTATTTGTCGCCTCCGCCTCTTCTTTTCTTTTTCCACGAAAAGACCAAGGGCTGACAACGCCAGCGGCATTTTCTACTTTTTATCAGACATTATTCTTGATTAGAAGTACCTATAATACGAGTGGTGAGGGACAGCGGTGTGAAAATGGTCTTCTCGTATCATAACAACGGACTACCGCCGCCTGCTGGCATGGAGAGTTATTTACTCTCATGCATGCGCAGAACGTACGTGGTGGTTGGTGGTCGGCTGTAGTCTTTGCGGTGTGTTCTAAGGCAACTTTTTGGCCAAGACGTGAGGAGTAATGAGGCGACGCCACAGTCGACCTTCGTCGTCACTAGTTCTTTGTCGTCTGCTTGGTGTGTCAGGGTCTTTAGAGAGCCATGTGAAGCTTGGTGCCCACATCTATCAGACTGGCTGATCTATTTACTTATTTATTTTTAACGCCATCATTATTCACGAGCTCTTCATCATGCTTATTAATGTATCTCACAAGTTAACTTGAACATTCAGTCATTTTTAATCTTTAGCATTATTTATGGCTGATCTGTCAGGCATCATTTGTTACGGGGTTCAGGCTTCACTCACTCAGGACTCTTTGATTGCACTTTGGATGTTGATTTACGACGTGTGTGTGTTTTGTTTGTTTTTGTGCTGTGCTGTTTTCTTACACTACTGAAATTCCTAATGGATAAATGAAGTTATTTAAATGTGAATTTGAATTCATATGAGCACATGCTGCAGTTTGTCTACGTGATGTACTTTCTTTTTTCATTCTTTCTTCCTGCACGTGAAACACGAGTTAGAGTCAATGATCTTATAAGTATGAAACTCATGTTGTTGTGTTCAGAGTGTGCTGTTTGTTTGATCGTTTGTCGTAACTGTGAGTGTTGTGTTTTTTTTTAACCATCAGAAATTAAACCTGTGCCTGTTCCCCGATCTCTGCCGTCTGTCGACCCCACACTGCTCAACGCCCAGCAGCAGGGTGAGAACACACACACACACACACACACACAAACTGCTCGAGCGCGCTTTCATGTGCAGCCCCGTCACTCTGACATCTCTCCATTAGTGCATGTCAACAGGATCCTGTTTGTGCATGTGTGTGTATTTCAGCCTACAGTATGTGTGTGTGGCATGCTCAACAACAGAGTGAAAAAACCCTAACCCTAACCCCCTGCATGCTGGGACGCCTCTAAATACCTGCCCACCTACCTGCCCATAGAACTAAACATGATCCCAGCTCAGCACGTAGTGCACAAATCTCTATATATAGCTGTTTCACATCTACACTCCTGAAAATCCTCCTGACCTGGTTGTTCACACATGCACCTCACAGCAGGAGACTATCCCTGTCAGACAGGAGGGGGGGGGGGTCTCCTGAGGGGAGAGATGACATAAAAAGAACAACGTGGAAGTAGCGGACAAAAAAACCTCTATACGACGCTATAATGAGAATATGTGTCTTTCTATCAATGCTACGTGTAGTTGAACAGAATCACAATCTGAACTAAAGAGTGGAGAAGAACATACTGGAGAACAGGAAACAGAATGCAGCAGGTTCATTAGAGCACGGAGATCGTAGAGGTGGCGTGCAGACAGTCTATGGTCGTGCAGCGATCACAGGGAATAAACGTCACCACCCCCTCCCACTCGCTCGAGGTGAATTCTCCTGATTATATCCTGCTGCGTTCTCACATCAGCTCACTCTGACTTTCTGCAGAATAAATACGAGGAGGCTGGAGGAGAAACTCCGAGTGAAGTCAGAGTTTTCTGCAGGTGTGAGAGCAGATTTAGAGGTCACAGCAGGAGTCCTTTTAAAGAAAAGATATCAAATATCTGCTGAGTTCTTACTGATGTTGTGACACTGAACGAGAACATGAGGATGGTCCCCGTCTGACTCCGTCATCTGTCTGTCTTTAAACCTATCATTACAACCACAGCACACTAACGCCACTGCCACCTCACCGCTGACTACACTATCATTAGCTTGAGGTGGTTAGCCGCAGAGAGAGAGTGAGCGAGGGGAGGAGGGCTCTGCATGCTTTTCCTATAATTCACACCTCATAATTATTTCCCTCCTGTAACGGCGATCGCAGTGACATGCACAGAGACGGCAGGTTATTGAGAGGAAACAAGTTACCGAGGGTTTATAATTATAACTTTAGTTTCTGTTTTACTTTTCAATCTTCCACAGTCTTTTTCTCTCGTATCCCGCAGCTTTTCTACGAGCCCGGTCATTTAGAGACACAACGCTAGACAACCACGCCAGCAGAATCATGGTTTCCCTCTGGTACAGGGCGCTTGCCAGGTGCTCTTGTCTGCTGCTGCATGGGGCTAATACTAGCGGTTTTTCGATGTCAAAATGTTCAACATTTCAGCTCAAGTAGTCAATCAAATCAGGTAGGAGGCTTTACCTCCTTTTTATGACATTTCCCCTCCTCTTTTACGAGCAAAGCAATGATGAGAGCTCTAAGATTGCTCGGAATCCAAATTTGTCTGCGTATTTTATTTGGTGCCCCGTGTGCGGCGCACGCAGCCCCGCTCCACAGGTGCTTCCAGCTGTGTTTCCATCAGATGAGCTCAGCGCTTTTGGAGCGGCCCAGCCTAGGGCGACGTGTCTCTGTGTGATCGACCACAGCAAGTCTTTCTCATTCTTTCTTTCTTGCAAAAGAAGGCCATTTATATCGCCAACTAATCATAGGTCTGACTCTCTTATAACACTTATGGGAGTGTGTGCAGTCGTACGTCCAAAACATGTCAGAAAATCATCCGACAGTTCAGGAGCAGCTCATCGGGGCCGAGCCCAACACAACATTTACTCAACACACAAGGACACAAACAATTTGCCAAGGCAGCGGTCGACAAGCAAGTTTGAAAAGTGCCCGACTACTGATTCGATCAACAGAGTGGACAAGGGCGTTCCATACAGCCATGACAGCCTGATTCAGGGCTGCAGACTGAAACACTTAGTGTCAGTAAAGACTCGATGTGTTGCCTCGTCAGCCTGTCGGGGATAATGATGATCCTCAAACGAGTATTGAAGACATTTTACAGGATTAGTATGCACGCTCAGCAGAACCCTGAAATGTGATAAATATGTTTAATGAATAATTCAACCTCCTTCATTAAATCCAGCCTTCACAGTGAGAAAAACCGAGTCTGATAAGATGAGCGACTCAGGCAGCTTCATCTGTTAAAGTGTAAAAAGCCTTTTTTAAGAATAAATGAGGTCGGAGAACGCTGCTCGCAGTACTCCTTTAAAAATGAGCCAGTCAGCATTTTTTCATTCATGAATATCGATATGAGACTTTTAGTCCGCAGCACGCCGTCTTTCTTTCTTCTGTTCTGATCGTCAAGTGACACAACGCACGAGAACATCAAACATACCCCGTTCATCTGAAACCTTTAGGCCCTGTGACCACCTGGCTGTGTGGTCAGAGCGCTTAGAGAAAGCTTGTTTGTTGTTTGTGCGCTCAAAATAAAAGCGCTGCACGGCCGTCTTGTCTCTATGACAACAGTCACTGCGACGTTGAGTTTTACTGCATGTTTTATAGTTGAGATCGTTTTTTTCCTCACTATGAGCATCAAACGCAGGAGCTTTGTTTTCCTACTCCGTCTGGACTTCATAATAATGACGGCTCCGATCAGACACGGAGAGATGGTGCGTTCTCTTTACCTCTGAACTCTTGGAGCTGGGAATTACGTCACACCTGATTTAACTGCGTTCCAGTAACAAGTCGGACGAGCATCATGGACGCCTCCAGGAGTACCTTTGTTTTTTTACACCATGTGATAACGACACTGTGGGATAGAGATCATGTCCACAGAGAGAACTTACACGATACTGTCGGTGTGATTGATTTAATAACACAAAAACAGGACTAAGCTGCTGATAAACACGATCGTGACAACTTAAATGTTACTGTTGATGCACGTAGCAGCCATGTTGGATTTAAACTCGGACTACTGAAGGTTCTCTGAGCTTCGGCCTCTCGACTTCAGGGGGGATGTTTCTGATGACGTATCAGAACAGCAACTTGGAATTTACAACTACCAAGCTCAAATGGAGTCCCAACTGATCTACTTGATGATTGGCTGGTTGAAAAGAGCACAGCGGCGTCAACAGCACCCTTCTGAAAAGCGCTCGGAGCAGCCGCACAAAAAAGTCAGAGTGCTCGTAAAAAATACGCTGCGCCTTTTCTCCCGAGTCTCTAGCACCTCATTTTGAAAAGTTTGGGAAACCCTTTTTTAGAGAATCAAAGTAAAGTCCATTTCTCTTTAATCATTCGCTCCTCTCTCAGTGAGCGTTGGGATTTCATGAGTTCTCACATCTCATTTATGATTTTCTCACTTCATTTTTCTCCTGTGTTCCCTCCTCCTCCCCCTCCTCCTCACCCCTCTCCTCCTCCCTCTCCTCCTCCTCCCTCTCCTCCTCCCCCTCCTCCGCCCTCTTCTCCTCCTCCTCCCTCTCCTCCTCCCTCTCCTCCTCCCCCTCCTCCGCCCTCTTCTCCTCCTCCTCCCTCTCCTCCTCCTCCCTCTCCTCCTCACCCCTCTCCTCCTCACCCCTCTCCTCCTCCCTCTCCTCCTCCCCCTCCTCCGCCCTCTTCTCCTCCTCCTCCCTCTCCTCCTCCTCCCTCTCCTCCTGCTCCCTCTCATCTTCCCCCCTCTCCTCCTCCCCCTCCTCCGCCCTCTTCTCCTCCTCCTCCCTCTTCTCCTCCTCCTCCTCCTCCTCCTCCCTCTCCTCCTCCTCCTCCTCCTCCTCCTTCTCCTCCTTCTCCTCCTCCTCCTCCTCCCTCTTCTCCTCCTCCTCCTCCCTCTCCCTCCCTCTTCTCCTCCTCCTCCTCCTCCCTCTCCTCCTCCTCCTCCTCCGCCCTCTTCTCCTCCGCCCTCTTCTCCTCCGCCCTCTTCTCCTCCTCCCTCTTCTCCTCCTCCTCCTCCTCTCCCCCCCCTCCTCCTCCTCCTCCTCTAAACCTGGTCCCATCTCTGGGACTTTGCAGTCAGCACATTCAACAGTCTTTTCCATCTTTTTTGTACGAGGGGGAGAAATGAGCCGAGGGATTAGAGGCTTATGCTGCAACATTATTCAATCATTATTTTCCCCGTTCTGCTGCAGGACGTTTTTAGGAGCAGACGAGCGTGTTGAAGAACCTCACTGAGCCAGGAGAGACGTTATCTGCTGCTCAGAGTGGAGGCCAGGAGGTCCCAGCACGTTGACCTCAGAGCAGGAGAATCATTAAGTGTCATCGTTACTTCATGGCATGAACTCGCGTAGAGGAGATCTGTACATTTCTCCTCCTGCTGCGAGGAGGCACAGTCACGTTTTAAAGATGATCTATGATGAGTCTTTACACTGAAACATCTAAATGTATTCAAAGTGGACCAGAACAAGTCCAGAGAGAGGAGCACCAGCACAGGCTGGATCTTTGAGCAGCTTTATGAAGGGGGGGGGGGGGCTTTACAATGAAGACTCCACAGAGTCCTGTTTCTATAGGAGGGTTTAGGTATGTAGTCTGCAGCGTTACACCCATCATAAGACCAGGCTCACATGCAGACCTCCAGGGACTCTGCAGGGTGGAGGCCTGACAGAGGAACAAGCTGCAGAACTTTCACTCTGAACTCCTTTAAAAGGTCGTTTCTTTGGTCATCAAAGAGCGGGAGACCTCGCCAACATCATCCTTCTTTAATGACGTATAACAATAATAAGACATTAGAACAACAAAACAAGGAGGAAATATTCTGAGAGAAGAAGGATGAGGACACAGTTTGTTAGTGGCTGTAGGCGATGTAGAAGATCTCTTGTGAGGGTCCCCCCAGGACCGCTGGCCAGTCCTGCAGGGGGGGACAAGAGGTTTTCATTAGCAGACCTGAGAGTGCGACTTAATCAAATCATTCAGGTCTCTTTCAATTTTAGGTCGCTATCATGTATGAAGTCCGTTGCATTTTTCATTTGGTTCAGTTTGCTGTCACTCTGCACTTCATCAAGCGCACCAAAGCCTGATGAAGATGTTGTGTACTGCAGCCACCGGCCACTAGTTGGTGCTGTAGCTCCGGTCAGTGGCTGCTGCCATCCGGCCTAATGCTGAACTATGACCCCGAGGTAAACAACAGGACAGTGGAAGAATGGCGTCCTGTAGCGCGGCGCAGTTTGTCAGTATTCAGATCTATGACATGGAGGTTAAACTGGAGCGATGTGTGACCACATTTAGAGTAACAGTAACGTAACGTTAGCCAAGCTCGACAAAACTATTTGACATTGTCTACAGACGGCCAAATTCAACCCACAATGCACTGCTTTTTGCTTCACTTCCCTTGTGTGGGCTGGAATGTGTTCTAATCTAGTGAACCGAACTTTGGTGTTATGAAGTGAACTGAGGCAATCCATGAGCACGGCACGGATCTGGCGCACCGCAGTGTGCCAGATCCGGGAAGTTTGAGCGGTCACACTGGTCAAACGAACTGGACTTTAGGGTTGAAGCGTGCTTAGGCACGACACGGGTTGCCAAGTGTGATCGTGCCCTAAGACCCCCGTTTTTACGTGGACCAGAGTTCGGTTCTTTGGTCCGCACCAGAGTTCGTTTGAGCGTTCACACCACCTCAAACCAAGCAGACTATCCGACAAAGGTCACCAGAGTTCATTTCAAACAGACCAAACAGCTCGTGTGTGAACGCACCCTGAACCAGCGGGTAACCAGAAAGAAGAGAGAACGTGGAGTTAGTTTCCGTGTCCGCTCTGTCCTCTCGTTGTTGTTTATGTTCTTTGGCAGCGAGAGTCAAACTTTATCTGAGACTTAAATCAGGATTGTGACACTCTGTGGTCCAGAGAGACTTTTAATAAGACACTTCAGGATCACAATGTTTCACAACACCGACAGATGATGACATTTTGTTTCATCACACAGAAAGAAAGTCATCGCCGTCTCTTCTCACTCGTTTAGTCTCCTACAAACTCTGTCCTCCGTGTTTGTTCTTTGTTTCCTGTCCCTGCAGATGAAAACATCTGGATCATCTCGTCCCTCCACCAGTCCTTGAAACATGCTGCTATTAGATATTCGAACAGGACGAGTTTATGATTCATGATCTCTTGATCCAAACACAGAGGAGACATGAGCAACCTGACTGATTGATGCTGCTGTAGACCAACAACTCCCATATCCATCCATCCATTCTCTATACCGCGTTTCCCATTCGGTGTCACGGAGGCTGGAGTTGATCCCAGCTGTCATTGGGCGAGAGGCGGGGTTACACCCTGGACTGTTCATCAGCCAATCACAGGGTTGACATATAGAGACCGACAACCAGCCACACTCACATTCACACCTACGGGCAATTTAGAGTCACCACTTAACCTAACCAGCATGTCTTTGGACTGTGGGAGGAAGCAGGAGTACCCGGAGAGAACCCACACATGCACGGGGAGAACATGCAAACTCCACACAGAGAGGCTCCTGTCAGACGGGGATTCAAACCAGGAACCTCCTCGCTGTGAGGGGACAGAGCTAACCACTGCTCCACCGTGCAGCAGTTGGGGTCTAAACGACATCACAGTCAGGATCCCTTCTGAGGTCGGCCTTTTGGTTACAGAGCCGATGACCTTAAAGGACCAGCAACTCCACCCACGACATCCTGCTGTCCAACGTAGTGTACACTCAGCTGGTGTGTCGTTTTATCAGACGACGTAGAACGAACGGTCAGCTTGAATATGCTGGATATACATTTACAGAGGGGGGGGGGGGGAGAGACAGGTGGTGGACCTGATGATCTCACAGGGAGGGGTCTGTCTCAGAGGACAGCGCTGCTCTCTTTATTAAATAACATCGTAATGAGAGTTGATCAAAGAGAAGCTACACAGACACACACACACACACACATAGACAGACTCACACACACACACACACACACATGCAGGTACACACACACACACACACACACACACATACAGACACACACACACACACACATGCAGGTACACACACACACATGCAGGTACACACACGTACACACTGACAGCTCTCGTCATCGGGCAGATTACAGACGAGTCTTTCTTTTAGACGCTGCACATGAAGACGACCTCTGAGCTCCGCTGCTGCTGCAGGTACTCCCCCATCATAAATTACCCACAATCCCCTCAGTGCTGACGGATCATAATAGACTGATGGGGAAGACTTTCCATGACGTAGGACACAGCGGACCCTCGAGTGTTTGAGGGGGAAGCTGTCTTAGAAATAAACTTTTATGGGAGCGTTGGATGGTCGAGTTGTGAGAACAACAATCACCTGGACTCTTCTCATCCTGATCCATATTATAATGCAGATGTTGTTGCCGTTTAATGATCAGAGTTTCTGCAGATTTGTTGACAGAATCATCAGCTGAGAGTGTTGTGTCCTGATTGGCTGACTCATATCTGCCTCTTATCTCACTCGCTTCTTCTTCTTTTACGCCGTCTTTCTGTCGCCGTCTCCTCTTGTTATCGTCTGATCCGACACTTATTCTTCTTCTGTCCTCCCTCCCCTCTCCCTCCCTCCCTCTAGGCGGCGTTCATCTCTCCCCGGAGGACTTCACCAAGGCGCAGAAGTACTGTAAGTACGCGGGCAGCGCCCTACAGTACGAGGACGTGGGCACGGCCATCCAGAACCTCCAGAAAGCCCTGAAGCTGCTGACCACCGGCAAAGAATGAAGCCTTTGTCCTCCTGCATCTCATCCCTCCATCATCCCCCCCCCTGTCCTTCTTTCCCCTCTTTCTCTGCACTGCAGCAGCATCAGCGGCGCACACACACACACACACACACACACACACACACACACATTGGGGCGGTCCTGTGAAGAGCGGCTCAGCTCGCCGCCAGAGGACATGATGGAAATCAGTGTGTAACAATGGCTGCCTGTGTCTGACACTCTGTCGCACTGACTGACTGACTGCAGAGCCCGACGACTTTTTGACTCGATTTTAATCATCAGAGCCAAAAACCAGAAGATCAAAGCTTCATCAGCGACCTTGATTGACTTATCGGAGAGTCGTCGGTAAAATCTAAATCCCAAAAACAATCACTTAAAGAGTCTGCTCACAAGAAGCTCCCACGCTTTATTTACCAACAGTCTTTGTTTTTTAAGTTTGGACGTAGCATGGCTAATCAGGTCGTGAGCTTCTGCCCTTTATGCTGAGCTACGCTATGCTAAGCTACGCTAAGCTAAGCGTCTTCTGGCTCCGCCTTAATATGTTAGATTAAAATCTGTCTTCTAATTAAACTCTGTAAAAATGAACAACTAACGTCCTGAGTGTGTTAACTTTCCTTACGAGATGATGAGTCAAATAAAAGACGGCTTACAGACGGACGGACCGACACTCGATCGTTTACACGCCGTGAATATTCTGAATCTGACCGCCGAGCTCGTCACTGAGAAGACTTCCAGACGCAAAATTCAAAACTTTCTCTCTCGCCATCCGGAGCTCGCCCCAGAAACTCCTTTCTGTTCTCGTTAAAAACACGATCCTGAATGTTCCCCCCTCGCCGTCTTCGTGTTGATGATTAATTAAACTACTGAGATCATTCAGCTTCTGTTCAGGTGGAAGGAGTCAGTGATGGATTCATGGAGGTTTTCTTTCACTCTAAATGACATGTTGACATATCACTTTCTCTCTACATGTTGATCGTCCCTGAGGTTTATTTTGGGGGGGAGGAGGGGGTGATTCTTTCTCTGGCTGATATTTAACGTTTCAGTTTCTTAGGATTTAAGCGGGGCTTCAAAGGTTGTCACTACGGAGCAGCTGGGCGACATTGTTCATGATAACGTTTGATTTACGATGGTTTGAATAAAATATTTGGAATGACAACGTTCTGACTTCTGTGTTTCTGTTTCTGCTTCACTTCTCGTTCATGAACCTTTAAAGGTCACATATCCTCCTCCTCTTCAGTGTAAATAAGTCTCAGAGCTCCTCAAAACATGTGTGTGAAGTGTCTTGTTCTAAATCCACTCTGATCCTGTATTTGATCATGCCTATAAACCCCTCTATTTCAGCCCTGCTCAGAACAGGCTGTTTCTGTGTCTGTAGCTTTAAATGTAAATGAGCTGTGTCTGACCACGCCCCTCTCTGGAAGGGCTTGGGTGGCTAACCTTTAAGATGTTTATTTTCCTGTCTTTATAAACTGTTTATGTTCTTGTTCACGTTCTCGTCATCATTGTCTTCTGATCAGTTCATGTGAAGAGTCTTTCAAACTAAGAGACGAGGCTCGAAGCGTCAGACGGGCTTTTCTAAAGTTAAAGTCCTTCAAACAGAAACCTCAAGGGGCAAAATATGCATCTGCCATTGTTGGGCTTCATACCGCATCTTCAGAGACCAGCACTTTACTGTTTTTCCGGTTCAGGGTCGCGGTGGGCTGGAGCCGATCCCAGCTGTCATTGGGCGAGAAGCGGGGTTACACCCTGGACTGTTCACCAGCCAATCACAGAGCTGACATATAGAGACAAACAACCAGCCACACTCACATTCACACCTACGGGCAATTTAGAGTCACCAGTGAACCTAACCAGCATGTCTTTGGACTGTGGGAGGAAGCCGGAGATTTTGGTTTCATTTTTCAGCGCTTGGTTTCACCGGCTTACGTAGAGGCTTGAAGCCGTCTGGTGAAGTTCTTGGTTTCATATCGGGGAACTATGGCGTGATTTGCAGAACAAGTCGTGTAGCGCCCTCTTCAGACTCATCCTGGGATTACTCCAACATACGTTGACCTCATGGTCTGAACCTTTGCCCACGTTTAGTTTGGACATCCAGCGTTGTGACACTATGTTTGAGTTTTAAAACGGGGATCAGAAGAATAGGTCGACTTTAGGTAAAATAAAAATGTTTCCCGTCTCAGTGAAACGAACCGGAGTGTGAATGTGAGCAGCTTCACTTCCAGGAACTCTGCACCAGCTCGAGCCTCCTGCAGCTTTTATATGTGTGTCGAACAGAAGGTGTGATTCAACCTCCCTCTGAAGGAACATCATTAGAGAGAAAGCATCCAGTCATGGAGCACGGTTGCATAATATCAATAAAAAATAAAACTCTTTGTCCCTGGCAGAAACGTCAGAAAATAACAAGTTCACAGACTGGACGCAGAACACAGAAAGGTAAAAGAATCCTGGCCGAGTCACTGACGGCAACTTACTCTAAAAATAGAAGCAGAGCGAGGGAAACAGAGCGGGACGGACCCTGAATGTACCCAGAGACGAGTGAAGGGCTTTTAATTTGGAAAGCAGATGATGGAAAAGACAGAAAGTGAAGGAATGTGGAGAACAGACAGAGAGAGAGAGAGAGAGAGAGAGGTGTCCTACTCGGCTCCTCCTCAGCTTCAGAGAACTTCTACACTGTAAATCATAGCCCAGAATAAAAATGAAGAAGAAATGTGAAGTCTTTATGAAGTCTTTAGATAATTTCTGCGTCTAAAAAAAGTCTTGAATGATCTTAAATTAGCAGCTCGACATTTTAAACACTCAGCAGCAAAGTGACTCCAAAGGTTCAAACCTCTCAGAGTGTTTTTAAAGTGTGTACGTGAAGTTTGTGTAAACGTTTGGACACTTTGAACTTCAGGTTTGTTACTTCCTGTTTCTCTTTGAACCCCAAACTTCACCGCCGGCTCTTTTCTTCCTTCCTTCAGAAAACATTAGAAAGTAAACCAGAGCCAGATGTCACTTCTTCTGACCTTCAGCACACTAACTCTGACACAGCTTCAAGCGGCGACATCCGCGCTGACGAGCGTCTTGTATCCTCGACAGGACGTGAGAGCTCTGCGTCCTAACGAGGGCTTCCAGTTTGTCCATTTCACCATGGGCTTCAATCGTGCGCCCTATATGGGCACAGGGGACCCCCAAACGTGATGTGGTAGATTCTCATTGGATAAGAGACGTCCTAATTCACTTTACTGACACGTCGAGTCGTTGATGTGTCTGCGGCTGATTTAGTGGTTATCAAGCAACAATCGATAAAGTCCTGCACGCTTTTTAAATTCTTTACAAAAACAAATGAAGTTGATGCAAGCAGTGAGTGCTGGCCAATCAGAAGAAAGGGGCATGTAGGGAGGCGGGGCCTTAAAGAGACAGGAGGTGATATGAGGGTGTTTACTGACTCCAGTATCAGATAAATCAGATCCTGTGAAGCTGCTCTAAAGGTTTCACACACTGACGACATAAAGGGAGAACATGAGGAGGAGATGGGAGTGTGTCCTGTTTTCATCAGAGTGAATGAATTAAACAATCAAGTTTCCCCGCCCACAGAGGAGGATGATGATGATGATGATGATGATGATGGAGGAGAGTCTCTTCCTCCTCTCTGAGCGTCAGTCTGAAGATTTTCCTCTTTGATAAAAACGTTAAATTCAAATGAGCAGCAGCAGCAGTGTGTTCCTGCTCTCTGCAGTGTCTCCTTTGTTCTCCTCCTCTTCCTCCTCTCGTCCTCTTCCTCAATATGTGACTTTAAGTTGAGGATCGTTGACCTCTTTGAAAATACATCAGTGATATTTCAGCCCAACAAACTCCACCCCCTCCACACTGAGAAAAGAGTTTCAATGTGACCTACTTTTATATATCCGCATCTTTAAGGCTGATTTTATTTTGAAATGTTTGCGCTACATTTATCCGGGTACTTTGTTTTGACACGCTGACCGGATGTACATCGTGTGTGCAGTCCAGCTTCACTCCCCTTCTCCTGACTTTCTCCCACTGAAGCATCCTCTCACACACACAGCGCGCGCGCACACTGCGGGGAGTCCGGGTGAGAGAAGCGAGCGCACACTCCGCCCGTCTCCGTTCAAACTTTTGGAGACTTTTACGCGTCGACGAGGCGCACTTTGGATTTGTGTGGATCGGAGTTTGGAGAGTTTCAGCGGTGGGGAGAAACTTGAGAAGGACATTAAACAAAGTTCGCTCAGACTTTGAGGAGAGGGAGAATGATCGTGCAGGGGGACCAGCTGCCGCTCCAGTGAACACATGTGAGTACGAACACCTCAGACTTCAGGACAAAGACGCCTGTTGACGAGGGGAGTCTTTATTAGAACCAAACGGGGCACATTATGGCGTCAATCTGCAGCTTCTGCTCCTTTTTCTGACATAACACTCACTAAAAAAAGCTCAAAAGCAACATGTCCACACCACAGTTTGGTGTTTGAGGTTATATTTCTTCACCTGGCTTCTGAAATCAGCCCAAACATCTTCATCTGAGCTCAGGCTTTGCGCTCAGAGTTGGTCCACAGTGACGCGCTCTGCTGCTCTGTTTGCAGCCTCTGATCCTTCCTTCTGTGTTTCACTGGACTCTGAACTTTTCACTTGAACACAACTTCGTTCTTCTCACTTCTATTCCCTTCTGGAAGAAAACCTCTGAGCCTCTAAATGTTCCCCTCTCCTCAGAGTTGAGACTTTGTGTTTGAGCTGAAGTCTGATTGACAGGTCCATGATGAGGACGATCAGGACACACACACACACACACACACACACACACACACACACACACACACACACACACACACACACACACACACACACACAGTGAGCTGGAAAACAGAAAAAACAGAAGAAGGTGTTTTCCATGATGCTGCTGGCTGCCTATAGCTGCATATGTTTACAATCTGTGCGCTCAGAGCAGCTTTACACACACACACACACCCACAGAATCACTCACACACACACACACACACACACACACACACACACACACACACACACACACACACACACATGCACAGACTCTGTTCTGTAAATGTAAAGTCATTGTGTCTTTATTCTTTGGAGATCTTAATAAAAACAAACGGAGGAAAACTTTCACAATGTTTCTACTCATGAAACTAAAACGTATTCCTCCTCATGTTTAATCTCTGAACCCGACAGTGCAGACCTCACAGACTCAAAGTTTTCACAGAGTTTAGTTTGATGTGTTTCTGATGTTGTGTCTGGACGAACGACTGAAAACAGCCGAGTCACACAGGATGAGAGCGACACACTTCCTGTCACCTGTAACACCTGACAGGTAAATCAATGAGTTATTGGAGTCTGGTCATGTGACAGCTGTTTGTGTTTGGTGGATCTTTTTTAGCATCTGTGTGTTGTTGTTGTTGTTGTTGTTGTTGTTGTTGTTGTGTATCTCTGAGGTTTTTGTAGTCCTTTGGTGTGTTGTTGTAGTTCTTAAACGAAGAGATGTGACGTCTCTTTCTGCTCGTTTCTGTCGGCAGCCCGGCTCCGTGTGGTCATCCTCTATGGTGTTACTTTCTTAGACTTAAAGATCAATCAGTGAGCTGTGTAGAGAGTGAAATGATAAAGTGAGCTTACTCTATGATCAGACATTAAGGAAACATGCTATGTTGAAGTGCTGGCTTCTCTGACAACAATGCAGCAGCCAGTATGTCCTCCTTCTAACTTTAGATTCTGGTCCTGAATGGTCTGGATTTGTTTGGACCAGAGAAGGTAGGCGGTTTTAAGGCACCCCCACACGGCCGTTTTGGACGCCCCTCGGTTTGCCAGATATGAGAGCAGTTATCAGGTCAAACCAACAGGTGTTGCAGCGATGGAAGCGGGCAAGAGAACTGGTTCAGATAGAAGTGATTGTTCTGTTTCCTCGCCGTCGGTCTCTCTGGTCGTTTCGTCTCTTTGTGCTCGTGTTGTTCTGCTCATGTTTATCTCCTTTACTTGTGATCTGTGTCTTTATCGTCTCCATCTTTAGTTTTGGTTCTCCATGTTGGATGGATGGTCTGCTGTAGTAAGAAGTGTCTGCTTTATCTAAATCAAAGTCATTCTCCATGAAGACTTCTTTCTCCTCCATCTGACAGATCTCTGGACCAAATATGGAAAGATCTTTATTTAGAAGAAGTTTCCGTTGAGAGGCGGAGGAACGTCAAAAGAATGTTTTCAGGATGCTTCTGATGTCGTCACAGGTCACAGAGGGTCAAACAGGATAAAAATAAGGAAACATTTCAGACGATTAAAAGAGACAAAAATACCTTTAAGACAACGTCACAGGAATTTAATCCAGATGTTAAAAAAATGGTGTGAGGTCGTTTCAGAGCGGAGATTCTTTGGATTCCTCCGTATCAAAGACAGTTAAAGGTGGACTGTTCCACCACCTGTGCAGGTGATCCACACAGAAAACACCGGACACAGAACTTCCACCAGAGTGGACACCAGATACGTGTGTGTTGTGTCCGCTCCGCTCCGTTACGGCTCCGTGCTCCTGGAGCAGCACAGCTGGAGTCACGAGACACGGGAGTTTCTAGTTTGGAGAAAATAAAACACGATCACAGACACACCGAGGACTGATCCAATAAATACACTTCATAATGTCATTGATGCTTCAAACCGCAGTTTACCTGAGAAGTAACTTTTCTACCTTAGTCGTTCAAATATTAACCCTGTTTGATGACTCCTTAACCGTCGTCATGGTAACTCACAGAGAGAGAGAAAGAAGATGTACGAGTCAAACGAGGCCGGTCGGGACTCTGCTGTGGAACAAAACATGAACGATGTATTACTCAGGTATCGACTGTTCTCCAGGTGGAATGATCTCCTCTGGTGGCAGCTTGAAAGTTTGCGCTCCTCCAAACTTCACACATTCTGCTTCTTCACATCCTGTTGTCTAAATGTTTGGAGGGTTTGGCACGGATGTAAACATCGATTCACAAATTTATAACCGGGCGTCATCATTTAAACAACATCTGAAGCAGACGTAGAGAGAGGACGTAGAGAGAGAAGACTTTGAGAGGACGTAGAGAGAGAAGACTTTGAGAGGACGTAGAGAGAAGACTTTGAGAGGACGTAGAGAGAGAAGACTTTGAGAGGACGTAGAGAGAAGACTTTGAGAGGACGTAGAGAGAAGACTTTGAGAGGACGTAGAGAGAAGACTTTGAGAGGACGTAGAGAGAAGACTTTGAGAGGACGTAGAGAGAAGACTTTGAGAGGATGTAGAGAGAAGACTTTGAGAGGACGAAGAGAGAGAAGACTTTGAGAGGACGTAGAGAGAGAAGACTTTGAGAGGACGTAGAGAGAAGACTTTGAGAGGACGTAGAGAGAGGACGTAGAGAGGACGTAGAGAGAGAAGACTTTGAGAGGACGTAGAGAGAAGACTTTGAGAGGACGAAGAGAGAGGACGTAGAGAGAAGACTTTGAGAGGACGAAGAGAGAGGACATAGAGAGAAGACTTTGAGAGGACGAAGAGAGAGGACGTAGAGAGGACGTAGAGAGAGAAGACTTTGAGAGGACGTAGAGAGAAGACTTTGAGAGGACGTAGAGAGAAGACTTTGAGAGGACGAAGAGAGAAGACTTTGAGAGGACGTAGAGAGGACGTAGAGAGAGAAGACTTTGAGAGGACGTAGAGAGGACGTAGAGAGAGAAGACTTTGAGAGGACGTAGAGAGAAGACTTTGAGAGGACGTAGAGAGAAGACTTTGAGAGGACGTAGAGAGAGAAGACTTTGAGAGGACGTAGAGAGAAGACTTTGAGAGGACGTAGAGAGAAGACTTTGAGAGGACGAAGAGAGAAGACTTTGAGAGGACGTAGAGAGGACGTAGAGAGAGAAGACTTTGAGAGGACGTAGAGAGGACGTAGAGAGAGAAGACTTTGAGAGGACGTAGAGAGAAGACTTTGAGAGGACGTAGAGAGAAGACTTTGAGAGGACGTAGAGAGAGAAGACTTTGAGAGGACGAAGAGAGAGAAGACTTTGAGAGGACGTAGAGAGAAGACTTTGAGAGGATGTAGAGAGAAGACTTTGAGAGGATGTAGAGAGAAGACTTTGAGAGGACGAAGAGAGAGAAGACTTTGAGAGGACGTAGAGAGAGAAGACTTTGAGAGGACGTAGAGAGAGAAGACTTTGAGAGGACGTAGAGAGAGGACGTAGAGAGGACGTAGAGAGAGAAGACTTTGAGAGGATGTAGAGAGAAGACTTTGAGAGGACGAAGAGAGAGAAGACTTTGAGAGGACGTAGAGAGAAGACTTTGAGAGGACGTAGAGAGAGAAGACTTTGAGAGGACGTAGAGAGAGGACGTAGAGAGGACGTAGAGAGAGAAGACTTTGAGAGGATGTAGAGAGAAGACTTTGAGAGGACGTAGAGAGAAGACTTTGAGAGGACGTAGAGAGAAGACTTTGAGAGGATGTAGAGAGAAGACTTTGAGAGGACGAAGAGAGAGAAGACTTTGAGAGGACGTAGAGAGAGAAGACTTTGAGAGGACGTAGAGAGAGGACGTAGAGAGGACGTAGAGAGAGAAGACTTTGAGAGGACGTAGAGAGAGAAGACTTTGAGAGGACGTAGAGAGAGAAGACTTTGAGAGGACGTAGAGAGAGGACGTAGAGAGGACGTAGAGAGAGAAGACTTTGAGAGGACGTAGAGAGAAGACTTTGAGAGGACGAAGAGAGAGGACGTAGAGAGAAGACTTTGAGAGGACGAAGAGAGAGGACATAGAGAGAAGACTTTGAGAGGACGAAGAGAGAGGACGTAGAGAGGACGTAGAGAGAGAAGACTTTGAGAGGACGTAGAGAGAAGACTTTGAGAGGACGTAGAGAGAAGACTTTGAGAGGACGAAGAGAGAAGACTTTGAGAGGACGTAGAGAGGACGTAGAGAGAGAAGACTTTGAGAGGACGTAGAGAGGACGTAGAGAGAGAAGACTTTGAGAGGACGTAGAGAGAAGACTTTGAGAGGACGTAGAGAGAAGACTTTGAGAGGACGTAGAGAGCAGACGTAGAGAGGACGTAGAGAGAAGACTTTGAGAGGACGTAGAGAGAAGACTTTGAGAGGACGTAGAGAGAAGACTTTGAGAGGACATAGAGAGAAGACTTTGAGAGGACGTAGAGAGAGAAGACTTTGAGAGGACGTAGAGAGAGAAGACTTTGAGAGGACGTAGAGAGAAGACGTAGAGAGGACGAAGAGAGAGAAGACTTTGAGAGGACGTAGAGAGAGAAGACTTTGAGAGGACGTAGAGAGGAAGTAGAGAGAGAAGACTTTGAGAGGACGTAGAGAGGAAGTAGAGAGAGAAGACTTTGAGAGGACGTAGAGAGAAGACTTTGAGAGGACGTAGAGAGAAGACTTTGAGAGGACGTAGAGAGAGAAGACTTTGAGAGGACGTAGAGAGCAGTCTCGTCCTCCGACACCGAGAGATTCTTCAGATTGCGACACATTTCTGGGTTCTCCGTCTGAACATTTAGGAGCCCCCGGACGATTGCGGCCTCCGCCCACACATCTGATCAGAATAACAAAACAGCTCGTGACACTGAGCCGCAGCTCGACCTTTCAAATGTAGAGATCACAACACGACACGATAAATCTGGAGGAGGAGATGAAAGCATGAAAATCTCAGAATATGATCTGAATAAAACGACCCGCAGAGAGCCTCTAAATCCATGCTTTTATTTTGTTAACTCTTGAGTTTCCTGCAGCCTGATGAAGCTGCGAACACAAAGTCATTCTTTCTTATTTTAAAGGAGACTTCTCAGTTACAGTCTGGAGTGAAACACTGTGATTTCAGGGAGTGATTGAGGACTTCTGGGACACAAAATGTCTGACTCGAGGCGGCCTCGCTCGCCCTGCAGACACATGAATTGCTCTCTTTATTTGTGGTGTCCGCGGCCTCGTCCGCTGACCTCGCTCCTCTTGTCATTCACTCCCGTTTCCATGCCTGAGCCGGGGGCGGCGGGGAGACGAGGAAACAAGGAAACAAAGACGCACAAGCTGACAAAGAGGCGAGTTTTCTTTAATGTCAGGAGCTGCATGAATTTGCAGCTCGACAAAGCCGGACGAAGATAAGAAATGTGTTCTCTGAGCTTTAAATATTTATGATGCACGCAGCGCGAGTCAATGCAGAGAGAGAGGAGAGTTCACTGTTAATGAAGAGAGCGAGAGAGAAATGTAATTAAGAGTTCAGAAGTCTCAAAGTTCTCTTTTTACCTTGAGCACCTTTTCATTTCAGGCGAGCGTGTTGAAGACTCTGTGGGTTCAACAGACAAAGACAGTAAACGTTGTTAAACACACACTGAGATCCTCCTCCTCCTCCTCCTCCGCTGCTGCAGAGAGAGATGAGGTTTTAATCCGTCAGAGGTCGACTCAGCGTCTGAGAACACTCGCTGACTTCTGAAGAAAGTCTCTCAGTTTGATGCCAGCAGGTCGGCACATATCATCAAGAGTTTTATACAAAATGAGCTTCAGACGTTTCCTTCAGTTTACTTTGAGCACCGACGTCGGCCTCACAGATACCTGAGTGATTCAAGAAGAAGAGTAGAAGTGAAGTGTTTGATGCAGATGATGTTAAAACAAAGATTAATCATGTTTCATAATCGTGATGATGATTTGTTCCAGCAGCCCTACTGTGAAGCTCATGCCGAGTGAAATACTGGCACAGTGTCTGCTAATGTTAGCACTGCTATGTGTGGTACAACAGAAGGCTCTGAATCGGCTGCTGGTCGTACGTCGGCCATGTTGGCTGCTTCACTTTCATCTCCCTGTCGCTCACAGACATCACATTCAGCAGACGCCACGAGACGCCTCTTCTCCACATCTTTATCGCTCTTTTCGTGTCATAAGACGTGATGAAGACGCAGAAGAATCAGTTTCTCCATGAGTTGGCGTTTGTTATATGACGGTTAAAATCAGTCTGGGTATTGAGGAGGGGGTGCACTTTAATTAATGTTCCATTAATGTATCACCGTGTCAGAAACTGAACCCAGTCTGAGCGCCCTCCTCGGAGCGTCATGTCCACGCTCTGACATCACAGCCGTCACTCGTGTGTTTTACAGTCTGCTGACAGCACTGACAGATATTTATGTTCAAGTCAAACCTGGCAGAGTCACCACGGGCCAAAAGAAACATCCAATGAAAAGCTGAGATGTGGTTCAGAGCGGGAGTGAAGGTCGGCGGTGGTTTGAGCTAAAACGGCACCAGAGATTGGACACCTATAATGTCAACACCGTTTCATAATCGGACTTTAGATTTTCTTTTTAGTGGCTCAGTCCATTTTACACCTTGGACAACAATATTTTAAAGGTCAAATAGTAAAATCCACTTCACCATGTTTCTCTAACTCTAACATGTGTCTCTAGTCTGTCTACAAACCCCCCAATGATGAGAAAAGTCCATCCTCTCCTTCTTCTGCCTGCTCCACTTTTCAGAAAATGTGTGCTCAAACAGGCCGATTGGAGATTTTCCCTTCATGACATCACAAAGGGCAGTAACCCCTCCCCCAGGTGGGTGACACTCCCACAGCTAGGTGTTTGTTCTGCCCTCTGAGTCTGCCTTCTCACCGTAAACAATAGGACATGGAGCGAGAAAGCCCGAGCCACCCAAGCCCTTCCAGAGAGGGGCGTGGTCAGACACAGCTCATTTACATTTAAAGCTACAGACACAGAAACAGCCTGTTCTGAGCAGGGCTGAAATAGAGGGGTTTATAGGCATGATCAAATACAGGATCAGAGTGGATTTAGAACAAGACACTTCACACATGTTTTGAGGAGCTCTGAGACTTATTTACACTGAAGAGGAGGAGGATATGTGACCTTTAAAGCTGCTGAAGCGATTTGTCTATAAAACATAGAATACATGAATTGTTTCAAAGATGGCGGTGGTGCTCTTGTTCCTTCTTGAACTGTTAATGAACCTGACAGATATCTTTGTCTGCTGATCTTTTGGGTGGATATGGACCTACCTACACTTGGAGTAAACCCCACCTCATCGTCTGTTCACACAAACGTCTGTGTGTTCTCAGAAGTATTTTTTGTGGCTCCGTGTGCACGGTGATCGATATCAAAACGTTGTCAGTGGATTGTTGTCGTGTAAACGTGGCCTCATGTTCAGTGTTTATGAACAGACAGACCTGCACAGATCATCTGGATGGAATAATGAGTATATGATCCTGATTAATTCTTGTGACGCTGCAGGACATCCAGCTGATCCTGACAGGGACGAGGCTGCGTCGTGTTCTCCAGCTGTTTGATTAGATTAGCTTTTATTGTCTCTGTTAGGAGAGACGTGACATGTCTGAGAGAACACAGTACATGTACACATAAATAATTAACAAACACATCGAGTCAAAAGAGTGAAATCTCACCGTGAGAGGGGAGGATAGAAGATTGTACGACAGAAAACCATCGACCTGCTTTGTTTCTCTCTTCCCTCAGTGAGGGCGTAGGGGGGAGGTAGAGCAACAGCCCGATCATGGCACCTCACCTTAGCTCTGCTTCCCCCGCCTTCTTTCTAAGATCTCTCTTCAGACTTTTCTCTGCGTCTTTTTCAGTTTGTCTTTACCGTTCTCTTTGTGTTTGCACCAGGAATAGTTGTATTTAGTCTGTGGGGGCCGTTGGGGGTCATGTGGTAGGGTAGGTAGTATCAGCGTGGTCACTTCTTGGAGCTTGCATGTACGGAGCCAGGGTCTGTTAAAGGTGGCGATGCTGTTCGGGCTGTGATGGCCATGTGGTGAAGTAGGTGACTCTGGGACGCTGGGATTCTGGAGCTCACAGTCCGATCTTCCCGAGGTGTCGTGGGACTAATCGAGCTCGTTGGAAATCTTCCCGACTCGTCTCGTCAGAGGTTCAAATGTGTCCATTATCATCACCTGAGGGAGCGATCTGATTGGCTCTCCAGAGGTTTTCCTCTGGGCTGAGTGTGTGTGTTTATCAGCTGTGTTCCCTGAGGTGTATTCCTTCGAGGTGGATTAAGGGAAAAAGCTCCTGGTGTATTTGGAGAACTCTCCTGAGAGCGTAAGAGAGTCTGACTCTGTACAGATGTAACGTTGTGAGTAGAAATGCTGGATGCAGATTAAACTGAAAGCAGGACCATGGGGCCCCCTAACTGATAACCCAGATTATTTTGTACTGCGAGTCGTATAAAGATCCAATCTTAACGTTCCAGAGATCATCAGGGCTGCCAACATCCAACATGTTTGATATTTAGGATTTAAAAGCACACTATGTAAGTCCCACCACCAGGGGGCTCTCAATCAAAACAACACAAGATAACGTCATGGCTCTAATCCATGTATGTTCTGGTCTTCTGAACTAAAGATTCTGTCCATAGAGAGACATGGTGAACTTGGAAACAAAGCGCCGAGCTGAGGACGTCTGAGTGTCCGTATGAGGCACTTTAGCGTCATGTGGGAGCCTAAACAATCTGAATCACACACTGGTTCTGGTATGAGCGCTATGTTAAAGGCTGGTGTGAAACCATATCAGGTTCATATGAGTTCTTTGTGTTCCTGCAGGGAGTCCTGTACAGGCAGCAGAGGAAGAGGAGGAGGAGGAAGGTGGAGGCTCCATCATGTCGTCCTGGTCGTCCTGCTGTGGATGACTCTGCACAGACACGGTAAGAACCCGACTCGGCTACCATGGTAACCAGATAAGGAAGTGTGAGGGCAGATAGATTTATGTGAAACTGAAATCTGAATCTTGATGTGAAAGTTGCTCTCACAGCTTTGAAACTGACCGAAGTGTCGCTACGTCCAGGTGAGCTTAATCATCATCATCACCATGACAACCGCTTCTGAAGCTTTCAAACAAACCAGGAGCTGAAAACTGAAGCAGGAATCTAACTCAGGCTCAGAAGTATTAATGCAGCAAACATGAACGATAGAACGTGATTTCAGTTACTGAAAAAACTGCAAACAGAAACTTGATTTCACTCCGGGACACGGTGGTGTCATCAGCGTACGCTCGCAGTTTCCCCTGTTGTTTATGTTTCTTGGTGTACGGTTTCGTCCCACTTGATCTGTTTTTTTTTTTATAAACTAAGATCACCTCTGAAGTGTGAAGTGGAAACTCTTCCGTAAAGACAATGGGCCTCGTTCACAAACAGAGCGTACGCACAAATCTGTGATTAAACTACTCGTACGAAAGTTTGACGCATAAATCTGTCAATTCAGAATGATCCTGATTCACTAACATACGCAAGGTGGTGAGAACAAAAATGTGTGGCGCGCAAGTGTCACCAAAAATCAACTCGGTACTTAATTGAAAAGGAGCAGAGCGTGAAGCTGCTCCGGGGACGGATCATGGCGCTCACTGTGGAAACAGGAGCATTGACTGGAGTGGCGGCGAACGACGGCGCAGACGGACCGCGGCATGCACAGAGTATGTGGAAATTGGCAGCCAGGGTGTATCTATGTAGTATTTAATGCCAGTGAGGGTCCTCACAAGTACAGCGACCCACATGATGTTTGTCGTGGGCGTAGGCACGAGTGGTTTGTGGTGTTGCACAAGGCGAGGATCGGGATGAACACTGCGGTTCATCAGACGGACGCAGAAACAATCAGAGCTGTGAGAGCAACTCCGAAAAAACTGAAAACAAAATATTTCAGCTGATTAAATGAAACAATAAAAATCAACCGTCGCCCGCCGTGAGACGACGAGCAGAGCTGTGAAGAATCGATAGATAATTAATCTCATGATTTGAGTGTCTTATTAAAGAGGCTTCAAGAATCCGCCCATTATGGTCGAGTGTCTGTCTCTTATTGTGACCGAGAAGCCAGAAGAGTGAAGAGGTTTATGATGCGGCGGTGCTTTTTAATGACATCATATTAAACTTAATGTAATCGTCAGTGTTTATGTGCCGAGTGCACGGAGACTGACGCTGCTCTTTAAGAAGAAACGGCTGCTTTGAGTCACGATTCAGAGCGCAGGAGGATTAAATTCACATCATATAAAGAAAAGTGTGCAGAGTTTTACGTTTGATTCTGTTGCTGTCATGTTTTCTTGTTGTCCATGTTTTTGCCTTCATTCATGTTTTATTTTTCATGCATTTCATGTTTTTCCATGTCGTGTTGTCCTGCTGTTTGGAGAAAACGCAGCGTCTCTGACTCTTCATGAGCGATCCCTGAGGGCTGCTCAGACGCTCTGTGTGTGTAAACACTGGAAAGCGTTTCCCTCAGAGACGACGCAGCGTTTTCATCACACAGCAGTGATTTATAAGATTTCCATCTTTCATTCGTGTCTGTTCTTCCTCCCATGTTTCCATCTTCATGCACTTGTTTCCTCGTCGTCGCTTCGTCCCATTTCTTCTCTTTTTTTTCTGAACTCATATTTTCCATCTCTGCTGCGGAGCATGCCTCGTTTCCTTCACGTCACGTGCTTCCATTAGCAAAAGTTCACGTTCACGAGATGCAGAAAGAGTCAGAAATCATCTCCATCTGGTTCATCCTCTCAGCTCTGTGTGGGGAGTTTTTGTTTTTAAAGTCGTGCTGAGAAGTCAGCAGGTCGACTCCACTCTGATGCTTCCATTCATTCCTTCAAATCAGACATTAAGGAAACATGTTGAAGTGCAGCCAGTATGTCCTCCTTCTAACTTTAGATTCTGGTCCTGAATGGTCTGGATTTGTTTGGACCAGAGAAGGTAGGCGGTTTTAAGGCACCCCCACACGGCCGTTTTGGACGCCCCTCGGTTTGCCAGATATGAGAGCAGTTATCAGGTCAAACCAACAGGTGTTGCAGCGATGGAAGCGGGCAAGAGAACTGGTTCAGATAGAAGTGATTGTACCCGACCTAAAAAGCCTCTGCATGTTTCTAATAAGCTCCACGAGCAGAAACGTGCTCAAACTAGCTGGCTAAACACTGAAGCTTCAGGGTCCACCACATGCTGTGTGAAGCTGCGATATGTACGCCCCTGTGACGTTTCTCCTTCAGTCTGAATGTCGTGGAGGCGTAATGGGGGGACGAAGTGATTGTCCCTCTGTAACGTCTTCAGAGGTAGTAACAGAGGCGTTACAGAGGAGAGACGGGATCAGCTGAGCCAGCGGGGGAGAACAGCGCTGTGTGTGTGCATGTCTGACTGTGTGTGTATGTGGAGCTCCTGCTGTGCCGTACTTCTGCAACGCCGAAACGTAATGTGCCCTCAGACTGGGACACTAATGTTATGTCGTCACAGAATCAGTATAAATGTACAAAGACGTTATGACGGCTGAGCTTAGGTACAGCACTTTGACAAAAGTAGTATGAAAAGGGGTTGAGAGAGAGAGAGAGAGAGAGAGAGAGAGAGAGAGAGAGAGCGAGAGAGAGAGAGGAGAAAAATAAAGTGAGTGTGTGTGTGTGTGTTTAATGTATTTTCCATACCCGACCAGCAGCCTCAGGCCAAACCGAGCGGTTCACACACACTCATAAAGTTCCCAGCAGAACCAAACCACAGCACGGACACACACACACACACACACACACACACACACACACACACAGCAGTAGACTGACCTCAGGTTTGAACAGAACACGAGCAGGAAGCTGTAATATTCAGTTCGGTGTGCACACTGACGTTCGTACATACAGTTACTTGTTGAGTTTGGTAACTTTTTAAAGGTTTCACCTGCAGTGTTTGTTTCTTTGGGGGCGACCAGAAGCAAAACAAGGACTAATAAAACAAAATCAGGGACACAGCTACAGATAGAGGAGAACAAAACTAAAGCTGTTTTTACATCTGCACTCCTGAAAATTGTTGTTCACACATTTACCTCACAGGAGGTGGGGGGGCGGGGTCTCCTGAGGTGAGACGTGACGTAAAAAGAATGACAACGACGAAGCAACAGACTTGTCTATACATTCTATCAATGCTACGTGTAGTTGAACAGAATCACAATCTGAACTAAAGAGTGGAGAAGAACATACTGGAGAACAGGAAACAGAATGCAGCAGGTTCATTAGAGCACGGAGATCGTAGAGGTGGTCTCTCTCCTCCCCATCTCACCTCTCCCCCCCTCTGGAAGCCACTCTGAATTATCTCCTACTGACAGACGTGACGATAAGGAGAGGGAGGAGTTTAAACACCTGTGAGAGTGAGTCAGCGTTCACCTGCACAGACACAGAGATCCTCTGACTCCTTCTTTATGATGGTGCAGGTGCATCAGTACAAAGAAGAGACACAAGACCCTGTGTGACAGGGTCGACACATAAATGAGTCAATCTATCTCTAAAGATCCAACATCGATCTAAGGACGATATGTCGGTATCTGATTTTTTTTCTCCCCAACATCGATATCTGTATCGGCCCAAAAAATGTGCATATCGGTCGGCCCTTCTACAAACAAGCTGACAGGATGCTGAAATAATCATGATGGATCAAAGTCAGCTTTAAAATGACCAGGAAACAACAATGGCGGTTGGATTGAAGATTAGCACTACAACCTCAGGACACCGCTCGCGTGCTGTTAGGAGCCTTGAACACAACGCGTGTTGTAACATTTTGCAAACTGGCTTTGAAATATGTGGAAGTTAAAAATCATCGTTGCATCACAAAGCTTCCTCACATTTGTCGTGTTGGTGATTTAAAGAACGTTCCAGAGTCCAGGTACAGGAGGCTGCTGCAGGTGCATGAGCATGTCTGCAGCAAAGACAGCAAAGGAAAGGATAAAGAAAGGAAGCATTGGAGACAAACACAGAGGAGAAGGAGGAGGAGGGAGAGGAATGAAGGAGGGAGGAATGTGAGGGAAAGAATGTGAGAGGAGAAACATTAGAAAGGACAGAGAGGTGAAAAGAGAGAAGGGCAGGATGATGGAAACCAACTAATCTGCAGGATTAGAGTCCTGGCTCTCCAGAGGAGAGAGGACAGTGGAGGAGAGAGGAAAGAGGAGACTAGGAGAGAGAAGGAGAGACGAGGAGAGAGGACAGTGGAGGAGAGAGAAGGAGGGTGGAGGACAGAGGAAAGAGGAGACGAGGAGAGAGGATGAGAGTGGAGGAGAGAAGGAGAGAGGAGGAGGATAGAGGGAAGAGGAGACAAGGAAAGTTGAGGAGAGAGGACAGTGGAGGACAGTAAAGGAGGGTGGAGGACAGAGGAAAAAGGAGACGAGGAGAGGGGATGAGAGTGGAGTACAGAGGACGAGAGAGGAGAAAGGAGGAGGATAGAGGGAAGAGGAGACAAGGAGAGACGAGGAGAGAGGACAGTGGAGGAGAGAAGGAGAGAGGAGGAGAATGGAGGATAGAGGAGTATGAGAAAGAGAGACGAGGATAGAGACCAGACCGAGTAAAAATGCTTTTGAATCTGACACAAGACCCGGACCTTCAAAAAGTGGTCTTGAGACCGATGTTGAGACCAAGACCCATTTCAAGTACAACACTAGGAATCAAACAGAAGCTTTCCTTCACCGTCATCCTGCAGATTTATTACTTTAATGATTTCATGAGCTTCAGCGGAGTCATCCTCGCTCTCCGTCAGTCGGGGAACAAAGAGCTTTTGTCTCCTCGTCTCTGTCGGATGCTAAACGAACAGAAGTTTGGGTTGTGGTCTCACACAGAAATGCACCCACATGTCGTGGTTCTGGTGAGGAGGCTGGGAGCCAAAGTTCTGTGTGGGGGAAACGAGCGCTTTCATTTCATCAGCGAGCTCAGCCGCAGAAGCAGCCGCTGGCTCATCCCAAAGTGTCATCACTCGCGTCTCTGCTTTTCAAACTGTCCTGTTGAATCGAGGGACTGATTGACGGAGCGCGGAGCGGCCATATTTGGTCATGGTGGCGTTATCCCAGAGAGCGGCTAAGCAGAAACACACAGGTCCATTATTTATCTTTAAAGTTGGTCTTTGTAGAAACACTGCTGGTCAGGATAAACACACTTCTCCTCATGAAACTATCGGATACGCTTTGTTCCTTTTCTCATTTGCAAAATGTTTTGGTCCAGATGCTCTCAAGGTTGTGAAGAACAAAGCTCTAATTTGTGGTCAGACATTTTGGATAGCGGGCGCATGAAAGAGGAAGCCAAGGGTCTGAATTCAGTACAAAAGCGTGTTTAGAAAATCTGGAGCTTCTTGTTGTTGTTGCCTTGATGCCTTGTTCTTAGGAGGCCGTACCTGACAGTAAAAACAACAACTGGCCCTCTTGCCTTTCTTCTTCACATTTTTCTAGCTGCTGGAGATTTGCAGGATTAGTCGACTTGATGATTAAAAACATGATCGTCCCCGCTAGTCGGCACCAGAATTACTATTCGGTTAAATTAATGATTAATGTTTTTAATAGGACCTTCAGCGTTGACACGTTAACATCGATGCCATTAAGAATTAATTGTGTGCCTTTTTGTCCTTTTCAGCGTACCGTAGTTAATCCACCAGAGCATCTTCCGTTAGCTAGAGTGATGAAAACACTGCGGCGCCTTTGAACGTTGTTTTCTTTCCAAACAGGAAATAAATCACATTTAACTTAAAGCAGTACAAGATACAAAAACTTGAAATGCAAAAAAAAAATCAGGTCCGTAGTGCTGGTTCAAATTTGGGACAACGCTATAACGCAGCCCTCTGCCGCTGTAGCTCCAGTTAATGGGCATGCTCTCCTCGCTCTACTGCCTGGATGTAAA
The DNA here is from genome assembly GCA_020745685.1 of Tautogolabrus adspersus. Classification (NCBI taxonomy): domain Eukaryota; kingdom Metazoa; phylum Chordata; class Actinopteri; order Labriformes; family Labridae; genus Tautogolabrus; species Tautogolabrus adspersus. Next base: position 31,076,299 of record CM036543.1, read on the forward strand.
CAAGCACAATGGACGGATGGCGTCTTGTAGTGCAGAGCGGCTTGGCATTGTTTCGTTCTGGAAAATGGAGATGAAATTGTATGTACTGTATGTGGGTTTAAACTGGAGCAGAGCAATGTGTAACCAGCACCGGTATGTGGATGCTAACCTGCTAGGAGGACGTGTTAGCCACCTCAGCTTCACCTCTCTGTCTGTGTGTAGATTAGAGGGATGACATTTTTTTGAGAATCCAGCAGGACGGGAATGGATTTCATTACAAATCACCAGATCGGGAGGGGACCAGAGCAGTTTTATCTGCACACACCAATAAATGAATAAAGGCTTTGGTGTCTGTTTGCTGGTTAAACGTGCAGGACATATGTTGTCGGTCCCGTTTAACCAACATCACTGTTCGCCTGTGCAGCCAAGTTTTAAGACCCTTGGCCATGGTAGAGGGACAAGGCTTCATTAGTGTTGCTCAGGAACTTCTTAACCCTAACGGGACTGGGATGGGACGAGAGTCATTGTACTGGGACTGGGATGGGACGAAATGTTTTTGAAAATTCTGTCCCGAGATTTGGATGGGATTATTTTTGTGGGAGTGGGACGGGATGGCAGTGAAAACCACTTCTCCTCTCGCCAATTTCCACATAGTCCATGAGCGCCGCAGTCCGTCGGTGCCGGTCGCTTCCACTCTAGTCAATGCACGTGTTACCACAGAGAGCGCCGTGGTCCGTCTCCAGAGCGCTTATGGTCTATTTTAGACAGAGCCCTCTGCAAGCACGAGTCAAGCTGGACAGAATAGATCAAAATCAAATCTGCCGCGCTCACAGAACACAGCACACACACTGTGGAAATTAGCAGTTAGCCTCTACTGTAGATCGACCAAACGAACGTTGAGACATCTTTAACGTGGTGACGCCATCAGTGAGCATCAAAACTCCTCTTCAGAAACCATCGACACAACATCCATGTTTTATACAGTCGACGGTAAAACTGTGCGGAGTGAGATAGGACAAAGCAGCCTTCTGTTTCATGACACACTTTCTGTAAAACACACACACACACACACACACACACACACACACACACACACACACCATCAGCTCTAAGTGAAGCGAGTAATTAACTCAAATGTGTGAGTGTGTGCGTGCTGGTCATTAGCCCGAGAGTCTGTTGACGCGTTTCACACATTAAATGAATGTTGATCATTAAAGCGACATGTTGTTCGTGTGGAGCTGGTGCTGTCGCCGGATCTCTGAGGTGTCGGGGGGGGAAAAGTTGGAGGGATAATTAGTGGATGAAAAGTGTGACACACACACGCACACAGAAGCTTATAAAACAGCAGGCTATCCCAGCAGCCTGCGCCCAACCTGACCTCACCTCGCACTTCTTACAAAACAGCCACACGCACATACTAAAAACATTTGAAGTGTGTGGAGTCATTCTGCGCTCTGTACGTTTGGTGTTTGGAGTCAAGAGTTCGGTCAACACGCTGATGATGTCATTCTTTACGCACACACTGAGCGTTTCTGTCGATACAAACACGATGCTTTTTTAAAATCTGCTGAACATTTTTACCTTCTCTGATTCAGGTTAGGTCTGGGTATTTCCCACAACCTCACGATACGATACGTATCACGATACGCGTTGATTTTGGATCATGACCGTGTCCTACAAAGAATTCCCTTTACCAGCTGTTCTTTAGAATAACAGCAGAGACATCGATTTAAGGATCCTTCAACTTCAAACTCATAAATGTACGTCCTCAGAGATCCTCAAAGTAAACCAAAATATTCTGTTTATAATGCCAGAGCTATTAATACACGCAAATACAATATTCTCTCATGTTTCATCTTAAAATATTCCTCTCTGTTGTATAATGTGTAATATTCTGGTTTCACTTGAATTTGCAAGAATCTCTTTTTGATTTCCTTCTGTAAACTCCTGAAGCAGCGTAGATCCTGAAGGAACGAGCAGCTGTCTGAAGCCTTCCTTATCAAACACGCTGTACGTGCAGAAGTCTTTACAGAACACAGCAGAAGTGCTCCTGTCATCTTCTGAGCTCGTTGAGAAGTTGAGCGACCATGAAAGCGTAGGTTCATACAGATATTTCGTAAGGAAGTTTGGTACGTAAGTGCTGTACCAAAAATGTCGTACGGAAGTTTCACAAGGTGAGTTTGGTACGAGAGTGTCGTACTCAAAGTTTCCTACAGACATTTCATGGGGTAGGTTTCACGTCAAATGGGACGTCTTGTCCAGGATTTTCATACAAAAAGTTCGTACAGAAGTTTTGTAGAAAAGTTTCGTACGGAATCATCATCTGGAGTGTCGAACCAGAAGTTTTGTATGGGAAGTTTCGTGCCTGAAGTTTCGTAAACAAAGTTCGTACAGAGGATTTGTAGAAAAGTTTCGTACGGAATCATCATCGTTTTGTATGGGAAGTTTCGTGCCTGAAGTTTCGTAAACAAAGTTCGTACAGAGGATTTGTATAAAAGAAATGACAAATTAAATACTTTATTTATCTTTTAAAGTTTGGTATGGAGGTTTCATACGGAGACTTTTATCCCACGTCTTTGCTGACGTGTCTCACTCTCCTCTTTGACTGTTCTCTACTTTTTCATTTGTCTTTCTTTTCCTTCCATCCAGTCCAGCTTCCTTTAAACATTTATTCTTCTTTCTCTTTCCTTGTATTTTATTCCTCATTCACGTCCTCCTCTTCCTCCCTTTCATTTGAAGTGCTTTATTTTACTACCGTCTCTCCGTCTCGTTACTTTTTAGGAGTTTAGGTGTAATAAACATTAAATTTATTAGGCGTATCTTTAGTATTACCCATCACTACTTCTGCTTTTTCATTTCTTATCTTTTTTATTTCATGATCTGTCACTAACTCTCCTCATTTCTTTTTCTAACTTCTTGTATTCGTCTTTCTTCTTTCTTCTCTCAACTCTGATATTTGATATTCAAAACAGTCACATTTACATCAGCTTACTTCCTCTCTCTCTCTCTCTCTCTCACACACACACACACACACACACACACACACACACACACACCTGTCAGGTGTTATCAGCAGCTCTGAGCTGAAATGTCATCCCGGTTATAAAAACAGATCAGAGAGAAAAGAGGAAGACTCTCTGCATTCCCTAAATCAATCACATGAGTCTGGTTCTGTTTGAGGTTTCTGCCCGTTAAAGGACGTTTTCTGTCTCATGTTGAGTCTGTAAAAGACAGAACAAAGAGAGAAATCCAATTATCTTGAAATGACAGAACATCTTTTTTAGAAAATATCTAGTCAATTTGGGAAACGTATCAAATTATCAGAGTCTTTAAAGGACCCACATGTAACTCTGACCCCTAGTGTTTAAAATGGGTACTGCAGTCTAAACTCTAAACATTACAGAGAGCTGTCTCCCCCCCTCCTCTCTAGAGTGGATGCTCACGCAGGTCACCATGTGTGGACTCTGAAGCTTCAGTGTTTATCCAGCTCTGCATCGGTCTGTAAACCTTTCTGCGTTCTAACCTCTCTCCATTTTTCAAAAGCATCTCCAATATTGATCCTAGTTTGAGCACGTTTCTGCTCGTGGAGCTTATTAGAAACATGCAGAGGCTTTTTAGGTCGGGTACAATCACTTCTATCTGAACCAGTTCTCTTGCCCGCTTCCATCGCTGCAACACCTGTTGGTTTGACCTGATAACTGCTCTCATATCTGGCAAACCGAGGGGCGTCCAAAACGGCCGTGTGGGGGGTGCCTTAAAACCGCCTACCTTCTCTGGTCCAAACAAATCCAGACCATTCAGGACCAGAATCTAAAGTTAGAAGGAGGACATACTGGTTTACAGCTCAATAATGAGGTCTGATCGGCCTGAAATCGTTCAGTGTACACCGAGCTTTAGGTTGACTAAAATATAAAAGTACTTTCTTACTTTTTAATACAAGTTTTAAAGAAACACCAAAGTTAATAACAGTTACAAAAAAATGGCCCATTATCCGATGTCTACGGCTTCAAAACACATCCAGAGACAGAACCGTACACGACATTAATCTTTCAGTGATTTTAATGTTCAGAGCCGTTTGTTCTCCGTCAAATCTCTGCAGATCTCAGCTGTCACATCTGAATGAGGAACAGAGACCACAGTTTGAAGGGTTGAGAGAATTTGCTTTGACAGTCTAATGTTAGACAAACAGTGCTGGTCAGATGGGGGGGGCGGGGGGGGCAGTAATGCAGCTCAGATGCAGGATGATGAGAGACGGGAGGTGAGGTGTTCTGCCTCCACAATGAAGAGCAGTGTGTGAGGAGCTGCGGGTCTCCTCCTCCTCAGCAGGAGGTGTGAGGAAGGAGATACAGATCAGGATGTTTGGTTTACAGTCTTCATGCTGATCCAGGATCAGGTCAGACTTTCAGACACCTTTAGACTCTGAACATGAACCCAAAGCAAACAGACGTGCTGCAGGCTGCAGGAGGAGGTCACTTTATAATCCATGTTTCATTTAAAAAGAAACCAGAGAAGATGGAGAAAGCTAACACCTTCTTCTTTCACTTCATCACATTGTTGATTCATTGATGACATCACTACAATATGAGCGGTTTTAAATGTGGTGAAATCAGCGCCTCCATCGTGCTCGGGCACAGAACTGAACAATTGTGCCTGATGTGAAAACGCTCGTAGATCCTCCTTTTACGAGCATTAACTGTGACCTCAGGAAAACTCCTAAAGATCAGCCGGACTTCCCTCCATGTTTTCTGCTGACGGTCTGGTTTTTGGTTCTGGTTCTGTTGATGTAGCGGGTCGGAGGTCGGGAGCTCACGATGGAGAGATGTGAAGTTTTTCTGCCAGAAACTCGAGAGGCGTTTAGAGCTTTAGAGGGACGAAATGTACGGATTAGACACACACACACACACACACACACACACACACACACACACATACACACACTCTCTCTCTCTCTCTCTCGGGGGGTGTAGACTTCCCTCGGTCTTCCCCTCCATCTGTCCTGATTCACTGATTTCATTCAGCCTCTAGAGTCGGTAGCTTTGTGTGTCTGTGCGTGTGTGTGTGTGTGTTCGTGTGCGTGCGTGCGTGTAACAGAACGTGAAGAGTGCACTTTATCTTTAATTCAAACCATTTGATACAGAGCCAGTGTGAACCTATTTACAGCAGCAGCTTATCCATTCATGCTGTCCATTCTGTTTCCTGTTCTCCAGTATGTTCTTCTCCACTCTTTAGTTCAGATTGTGATTCTGTTCAACTACACGTAGCATTGATAGAAAGACAAATATTCTCATTATACTGCGTATAGAGGACTCTGCTGCTTCATTTGACACTTCTGCGCCATTTTTGACATCATGTCTCACCTCAGGAGACCCCTCCGCCCCCCTCAAGGGAGAGTCTCCTGCTGTGAGGTGCATGTGTGAACATCCAGATCTGGATATATTTGGGCATGCATGATATGTGAAAACATCCATCCATTCTCTATACCGCTTTTTCCCGTTCGGGCTGGCGGGGGCTGGAGCCAATCCCAGCTGTCATTGGGTGAGAGGCGGGGTTACACTCTGGTCACCAGCCAATCACAGAGCTGACATATAGAGACAGACAACCAGCCACACTCACATTCACACCTACGGTTAATTTAGAGTCACCAGTTAACCTAACGAGCATGTCTTTGGACTGTGGGAGGAAGCCGGAGTACCCGGAGAGAACCCACGCATGCACGGAGAGAACATGCAAACTCCACACAGAGAGGCTCCTGTCAGACGGGGATTCAAACCAGGAACCTCCTTGCTGTGAGGGGACATTAAAACCACTGCACCACTGTGCAGCTGCCTATGTGAACATGATGATAATATCTCCGGTTGTACAGATTCAGAGTGTTTTAATAATAAGCAAATACACCAAGATAAGCAGCTGACTAAACTGTGCTGCAGAGTTTCAGTCTGTAATCATTTCAGTCTCTTTATGAAGTATGAGGCAGCTAACAACATCTCTATGTGTAAAAACACGGTGAGATTGTCAAACTTGCACGATCACCGTGAGTAAAGAAGCAGCAGCTGCTCCGAATTAAAAGAGAATAATTCATCTTTTTTAATTGGAGCTTTGCAAAGTTGGGGAAAGTGCACACGTACGACTTTCTGTGACACTTTCTGTAAATATTCCCACGAGTCCCTGCAGTGAAGCTCTGACTGTGGAAAACCGTCCGCTCCCGTGGAGAGGAAAGGGTTAAAAACACGCTCGCACACATGTTCTGGTGTTTGTGACGTTTCCTGTGCGTTGGCTGTGGTTTTGGCTGCGGCGAGGGCCGAGGCCGAGATCAACGAGGGCCATTGTTACCCCGAGTGAGAGAACCCGGCCATTCTTTCCAGTTTCCATTTCAGCTCGTCTCTGATTATTTCTCTAATGTGACACGTTGTACGTGTCGAGTGAAAAACCAGAAATAAATCCAACCCGGTTAGCTGCGTTCAGGTCCTCTCTCTGAACAGCAGCCTGTTGAGCTTATGGGAGATGAACAGTGGAGTTTGTAGTTTGTGGAGTTGGTGAGAGTCTGCATGTTTCTCTTCGTATCTGACCTCTCGTATCTGCAGACAACAAGAAGGTTTAAAAAATAGCAGAATTCCCCTTTGAAGTGTGACTCCATACATACAGCCTGAGGTACAGAGTGCTCCAGCTCTCCTGGTAGTCAGAACACTCTGTACCTCCTCGATACATTTTGTGGTTTTTTAGAGCACGTTCACCTAAAATCTTTCCGTCTGATATTTGACGGCGCTCCAGGGTTGTATGGAAAAGCTCAAATTAACAGCGAGACGTGTGAGCACTCGCCAGAGGCCTGAAAACTCGAGGGCAGAGATTCTCAAAGTACTGCTACTGTACCTCTCTTAAAAAAGACTTTATCCTGCATGCCTGGATTCTAGTTGGTATTTTTTACGACCTGAAGTCTGTAGAACGGGGACTGGGGTCTTGGGTTGAATTTGGTGCAATGCAGACTCTTCACGTCACGTTTTTTAGTCTCTTCTGTCTTTACCAATCAATCGGCTCTCTGGGCTGATGAACCTTTAGCTAACTGCACGACTGGCCTTTGTTTTTCCTGGAGTGCAACCTCTTACAAACAGTCTCTTAACTCTTCCCCTTGTGTCCTCTTGTCTGTTTAAACTAAATCTTAATTTTGTCTCCTGAATCTTCACGGTCCTCGTAGCCTTCTTGAAAACCTTTGTCCTCGTCCTCTTTGTCCTTGAGGTAGTCTAGATGGATGCACCTTTTTGTCCTTGAAGTCTCCTGATTCCTCTTCCTTCATAGGTGTTTGCCTCCTTTGTCTCCTGCCCCTTTAATGGGTCCTATCCCCTTGTCTTCTTCTCGTGTCCTTGTCCACTGGCGTCTTGTCTTCTGAGAACCTTAACAGTTTTTGTTAAGGTTAATAAATTTACCCTCCTACCGTCACCCTCAGCGTTGGGCTGCAGCTCCACGAACTGTAACGTGGTTTTGACGGACGCCCAGGGGGAGTTCACATCGCCCTGCTACCCCCTGAAATATCCCAATTCTCAGGCCTGTAAGTGGACCCTGCAGGCCCCCGCCGGCTTCATCATCCAGCTCTCCTTCCTTGACTTTGACCTGGAGGAGGCGCCGGGCTGCATCTACGACCGGGTGGTGGTGAACACTGGAAACACGGACGTTCGGTTCTGCGGCCCGACGGCCAACGGGCTGACGCTGAACTCGACGGGGAACGTGATGGAGCTATCGTTCACCTCCGACTTCAGCGTGCAGAAGAGGGGATTCAGTGTTAGCTTCAGACACGGTAGGTTCAGGGTCTGACTCCAGGAACCAACTAACAGCTACAGGCTAACACGATGCTAACAGGACAAATAATAAGCTAAGAGCAGGTTGAGGTCTCGTTTGATGCTCTTATTAACCTGCCTGAATACTGACTCTGTGATTTAATGATCCAGGATCATGGATCTGTGATTTACTGTGTTAAACTCTGATAGACCTGAAAGTTCTGCCCGTAAAACCAGAACTAAACATGCATGTAAAAACATATGGCATTATTTGATTAGAAAAATGTTCTAGCGTGTGAAGGTCCCTGATTACTGATCCAGTGTTAGCTTTCGTGTTATTGGGAGTCTGTTTCCTGTTATAGCTTTTGAACTGGGGCACGGTAATGGTCAGCTATATTAATTCTGTGATCCAATCATGGCAAAGAACTTACTGCAATTTATCCATCTGTTGACGCCCCGTGTTGGCTCATCTGCGAGCTCATGGCGGAGGCAGAGTTTTGACAGCTGTTGTGTCCAATGACGACCACGGCTGTGTATTTTTGGCTGCAAAGGTTTAGTGCAAGGTGAGGATCTGTGATTATATATCACTACCAAACACCAAGGAGGCATCATTTAGCACCATGTAGCACCATTTAAATTACCTGTAGCATCATGTAGCATCATGTAGCATCATGTAGCATCATGTAGCACCATTTAAATTACCTGTAGCACCATTTAAATTACCTGTAGCATCATGTAGCATCATTTAGCATCATGTAGCACCATTAAATTACCTGTAGCATCATGTAGCATCATGTAGCATCATGTAGCATCATTTAAATTACCTGTAGCATTATGTAGCATCATGTAGCACCATGTAGCACCATTTAAATTACCTGTAGCATTATGTAGCATCATTTAGCATCATTTTACTACCTGTAGCATCATGTAGCATCATGTAGCATCATTTAAATTACCTGTAGCATCATGTAGCATCATTAAGCACCATCATGCAGCATTTCAGTGAGCAGTGGAAATTATTTTTGCTCTTATAAATCATTAAGACCACTTTTACAAGACAAAGATTTCAGCCTAAAAATGTGAACCTTTTGTTGCGCTTTGGCTGTTTGTCACAACGACAGCGTTTTGGGTGACTGAAAACGGAAAGTTTTGAAAAATGGCGCCGTCCCTGTCACTGTGTAAACTTGAAATTCGCTTTATTTAGTGAGGATAGAAAGGGTAAAAAACTAAAAACACAAACGTCAGGCCAGCCCTGCATCAGTCAGTGCCCCAGGTGGGCCACCCCAGTTAAAAAAAGTCTGGACACGCCCCTGCACCAGGAGTATGGGTACGATGTACAGTCTGATGCAGAGTGAGTGCAGGTATATCTGTCAGTAAGTAGACTTTGCATCGAGGTGATTTGGTCACACATACAGAATCCCTTCCTGCAGAGACAGAACCCTCAGAGCTGACCGTGGTCTTTATGACGGACAGCGAGGGGATCAGTCTGACGTATCGACCTGCAGAGCGAAGACTTGACCTTGTTCTGGTGTTTCTGATGCATCTGTGTGTGTTTAAGGACCTGCGTGTGTGTGTGTGTGTGTGTGTGTGGTGTGTGTGTGTGTGTGTGTGTGTGTGTGTGTGTGTGTGTGTGTGTGTGTGTGTGTGTGTGTGTGTGTGTGTGTGTGTGTGTGTGTGTGTGTGTGCGTGTGTGTGTGTGTGTGTTTTTCCATCGCACTCTGCTTGTTGGTTTGACGTTCTGACAGCAGCTGCAGACGGAGGACGTTCTGCAGGGAAAACAAAAACAAACTTTGTGATTCATTGATGCTGTAGATGAAGTTCAGAGGTTCAAATACTCTGTAAACTTTACACAGAATGAAAAGTCAAACTTCTCTCCCGGCGTATACGCAGCTGTCCTGGTATTCCAGTGACTTGTGTTGGTTTTCTGTGTCTGTAAGATGAATTGTAACTCTTCTTATCTTCTCCTTGTTTCCTTTCTTACCTTTCTTATTTGTTTGTCTTCATTCTCTCTTTTTCCGTTTTTCAACCCGCCTTTTATTCCTCCTTCCTTCCTGTCTGTCGATTGATCTCCCCGCTCTCTGTCTCCTTCTGTCCTCATCTCTGAACTCTTCTTCATGACTTCTCTACCTTCTTATCATCTTCACTTTATTTCTCTTCTTTGATCTCCTCCATCATCTCTATTCATTTCTATGCACACCCTCCCGATCCTTTAATGCTTTATTTCCTTTCGTTCTATCCATCTCTCCTTCCCGCCTCCTTGTACGCCTTCTTCTCCTCTTCTTCCCTCTCCTCCTTCCTACCATCCTCTCCTCCTCTTCTTCCCTCTCCTCCTTCCTACCATCCTCTCCTCCTTCCTACCATCCTCTCCTCCTCTTCTTCCCTCTCCTCCTTCCTACCATCCTCTCCTCCTCTTCTTCCCTCTCCTCCTTCCTACCGTCCTCTCCTCCTTCCTACCATCCTCTCCTCCATCCTACTGTCCTCTCCTCCTCTTCTTCCCGCTCCTCCTTCCTACCATCCTACTCTCCTCCTTTCCTCTCATTTTGCACCTCTCCTCTCTAGTCGCCGTTGCCCTGAGGAACCAGAAGGTCACCATAAGCAGCGGTAACAGCCAAGTCACCAAGGTCGCCGGGTCTGTCTCCATACCGGCGCTCAGTCACCTGACGCTGTGCTTCGAGCTGGAACGCAGCCAACAGAAGCAGGTACAGTTCACACCTGGGACAAAGGGCGACTCAAAGGGGGGGAGGGGGGCAAATCTACTTTGTATTAAAGCCCAGCCATGACCTCTTGACCTCTTGAACATCTCTCTGGGTTCCTGAGCAGAAGGAGTGGATCTTCACCTACACCGACAGCAGCAACAACGTGGCCCTTAGTCTGGGCTCCGATCAGAGCGGCGTGAAGGTGATCGTGGACGGAGTGGTGTGTCCAATCGACTCCATCCTGCCCGCTTCCGAGTTCACCTCCTCCATGAAGCCCTTCTGCGTGCTCTGGACGTCGTCAAATGGCCGGGTGGGAGTCTACTTCAATGGGAACTACTGGGCCAAGACGTGCTCCAGCTCCAGTGGACACAACGTGCCGGCCGGGGGAAACTTTCGCTTAGGAGGTAAGCCTTGTGTCCACCTGGCGTTTATTCTGGCCAGAAGAGAGCTGCACGTCTGTCCTGTTTCTATGACAACAGTCTTTTAAATACGACCGCTACATGACCGACACTGCTCCGTTACTTTTTACTGTATGTTTTATATTTGAGGCCTTTCTGAAAAGTTGAAAGATTTTATACTCGAAGCGCTCATAGCGGCCACACAAAAAAGACAGAGAACTCGGAGGGAAAAGACGCAGGGCAGTTTTTCTCCCCGGCATCCGCCAGCCGCTGCAAACGCCTCTCCTCATTAAGAATAACTGAGAAAAAGACGCTGGCCCCTAAAACGCGTGGTGGCCACGGGGCCTAAGACTTATGTCTAAAGCACGTTAAGTAATTTCCCGTTAGCACGCCACGGGATAAATCGAGGAGAACTGTAAAAAGCCCTGAGACTCCACAGAGACAGAAACACGTGATGGTTCTGATTGTTTGTTTGATTGCAGGTCAGCACAGCTTCAGCGGAAACATCTATAACCTCCGGCTGTGGGATTACGCCATGTCGGTGCAGCAGCTGAACGCGCTGAGCTGCGACATGGTGGGAAACGTCATCGACTGGGACAACAGCCACTGGACCATCCCGTCCAGTCTGGCTCAGACCGACACCTCGCTCAGCTGCAGTGAGTACTGAAACAAACTGTTCACGCACCACGACAGCAGAGATGGAACGTACCCATGATGTTATTGTTTAAAGCCTCGACCACATTTCAACAGATTTTAGGGACAAACTGACTAAAAGTTCTTCAAAGTGTTTTGTCTCAGGGCGCCGGTGGTCGGGTGGTTAGTTCAAGCGCCCCATGTCCAGAGAGTCCGGTTACTTGTGTTGGATCTGGATTAGCGAAAGGTTGATCCAAAGGCTTAGAAGAAGGCGTTTCACCCCTCCTCCTCCAAAAGGCTTCTTCTGTTCTAAACGGTTAGAGCTGATAAAAGCAGGAAACCTGACAAACAGGGAAGAATCCTTGCTGGAGTATTTTATGTAAAGACTGAACACGGCGTGTTGCACGCTGCATAATGTTCCCGTGTGTTTGTTATCGGGGAGAAAATTAGAAGCAGACGTCAGCTCAGATTGAAACCACGGCTGGTGAGTTGATAGACTCCAGGAAGAAGTTTGGCTGCCGACCAATCATCTCTCTGATTCCTACTCTGCTGTAGAAACCCATTAATGGCTAAAAACACACACACACACACACACACACACGCGCACACACACACACACACACACACACACACACACACAAACACACACACACACACACACACACACACACACACACACACACACAAATGGCTGCAAGCTCTTTACACACTTCAAAAACTTGAAACCACGTTTACATAATCGACCATTTTCTCACCGTATTTCAGTAATAACCATGAAGAACTGTGTGTGTGTGTGTGTGTGTGTGTGTGTGTGTGTGTGTGTGTGTGTGTGTGTGTGTGTGTGTGTGTGTGTGTGTGTGTGTGTGTGTGTGTGTGTGTGTGTGTGTGTGTGTGTGTGTGTGTGTGTGTGTGTGTGTGTGTGTGTGTGTGTGTGTGTGTGTGTGTGTGTGTGTGTGTGTGTGTGTGTGGGTCCACAGAGTAGTGCTGTACCTCATATTTTAAAGCTGTAAATGAGTGTGTACCCACAGGAGGTTAGCCACAGTGGTTTGAGGGAAATTCCTGCCAACGCTTTACCCTTTGTGTGTGTGTGTGTGTGTGTGTGTGTGTGTGTGTGTGTGTGTGTGTGTGTGTGCATGTGTGTGTGTGTGTGTGTGCATGTGTCTGTGTTTTTCTGCGTCTGCGTGTGTGTGTGTGTGTGCTTGTGTGAGCATGCTTGTATGCCTTGGAGATCTATGGTGGTTTTCTAGGATTGCAGGATTTTGCACAAAGTATCCTAACTCCTGCACACAGTCCTGCATGCATGTACACACACACACACACACACACACACACACACACACACACACACACACACACACAAAGCACAAAGCCAATAGTTGGATGGTTCGCTGCAGGTATTCTTGCTCTACCTGACATGTTACCTGCTGTGATCCACAGACTGTGACAGAACATGTTTGATCAGACCGCTGTTTCAAGCCGCCAGATTCACGCCTCGGTGACGTTTCTCCTTCAATCTGAATGTCGTGGAGGGGTAATGGGGGGACGAAGTGACCGCCCCTCTTTACCATCTTCAGAGGTAGTAACAGAGGCGTTACAGAGGAGAGACGGGATCAGCTGAGTCAGCGGAGGGAGTGTGTGTGTGTGTGTGCATGTCTGACTGTGTGTATGTGGAGCTCCTCTCAGCCACCGTACTGTTCGTACAAGGACGGAGCTCAGCAGAGGTGGAGCAACAACAACAATTACTTGATTGTATATTTGTTGTCTTTGAGATAAGAACCTTGTTTTAAACCTCCTCTGGTGCTTGATTCAGGTTATATTCTGACCAAAGCACAGCACAGATGTTTCATGTAGACCACAGGGGGACTGTTTGAAAAGGTGGAGGAGGGGGAGAATATGTCCTCTTTAAAGAACTGTTTTCACTGTTGAATATTTGACGTCCTGCAGAAAGAGTGACTCTAACGTGGCTCCTCAGGCTTTCACAGCTGCTCTGATGTTTTCTAATCAGTGATAAATAAAGAGGAGCTGAACTTAATTGATCCCTAAAGGGGAAACTGGGTCATTACAGCAGCAGGGAACACACAGAGGATTAATTAGAAAAACAAAAGCTGACAAATTGGATCTGCATTAACAGACACATCAGAGTCTGCTGAAGTGTCTAAAAAAATGTGTTCATGAGATTTAAAAATGGAGAGAGAGTCGGATGTTACTGATGTGTGGTAGGAGGGAGTTCCAGAGGCGGAGGGGCAGAAGGCTCTGGACCCCCTGGTGGGCGGGCAGGTCGGGTGGTGCAGTGAGTTGAATGGAAGAAAACCTGAGAGTGCAGGTGGGTGTGTTGCAGTGTTGCCAGATCTCATGAGAGAACCAAGCAATAGTAAGCAGACTTGGCGACACTGGTGTGTTGATGTGCAGGAGTTCAGAGAGGTGTAGAGGAGGTGACGAGCAGAATCTTGTCGATGTGACGGGAGTGATGTGATTAGCGGAGGATGTTCTGGAGATGATGCGACTCGAGCAGCAGAGTTCTGGACCAGTTAAAGTTTGTGGACGGACTTGAGAGGGAGACCAAAGAGAAGGGAGCTGCAGTAATCAATGCGTGATGTAACCAGGGTGTGAACGAGGATGATGGTACTGCTGGATGTGAGGGACGAGCGGAGACGATTAATGTTGCTGGAATGTGGATGGAAATAAGCGGGCCGAGTGACGTTATTGATGTGAGCTTGGAGTGATAGCGTGACCCCCGACTCTTTACCTGGAGGGGGGGGGGAGCGGCTTTGTCATTAAAATGTCACAGGTTATTTTGTGCAGTAGGATAAAGGTGGGCGCTGAAGGTTGACATGACCACATATAGAGACGTCAGAAACAGACGAGACTCAGGGCGCCACTTTAGGGACCGTCTGAGTGGACCCTCTTTAAACATGGAGGTTTACAAGGGAGGATTAGAGCGGATACATCTGAGGTCACGTCTGAAGACAGGAAACTTCACAGACAATTCCAGATTCTCCATTCTTCACTCATGGAAGTTTTATAGCTGCTGCTTGAAGACCGACTTTTATTCTTCTCTCGCTGTGCTTTGAGTTTGTTTATCCAAGTTTACATTCACGTTTCAGAATCACTGATTGCACCTCAGACAGCCACTTGAGCACAAGTCAGTCCCTTCCTTCCCTTCCAGGAGGCCCACGAGACGAAGGTTGGGGCAAGGCAAAATGCTTGCGATTCAGAGACGAGACTGAGGACTTCATTCTTCTTCATTACCGCAACACGACGGTAACATAAATGTTAACACCTTTTAAGTAATCGACAAATCAAAAGATCACAAAAGTTTTATGCACTGCACGAATTATAGATCGGATGATTTCCAAAAAGTGACGACCCCGTCCCTGATGAAGAGGTCGAAAGGTTAAATCAGTCTTAACAAATGAGCGACCCGTTTCAGCTCACATCCTTCATGAGTTTTATGAATAAAAAGATTTTCCGTTCATAAGAGGTCATAGAAGTTCTGCACTGAATGTTTCTCGGAGCGTCCAAGTCCGTCACTTTTCCTCCAAGAACATTTCACACTTTGTTTTTCTCTCCCCGCAGAGTCGTCAGCTCCATTTGTTTACCTTCAGAATGTTGTTTTGTCTTTACGAGGGAGCCAATCGGAGGCCAGTTTTATGTTCCTCTGGTCGGTAATGAGGCTGCTGCTGATGGAGCAGAGAGAGAGAGCGCGCTGTCGCCAAGCGCCTGCAGAGCGGCCTGTGTGTGTTTAATATGTACGTGTGTGTGTTTCATTAGGTAAAACTGTGTTTAACTTCATTACATGAGCACACGTAATGTCGTCTTTCATCTCTTATGGACGCCAGAGGGGAAACATGGACTCCAAAGCACTCACACAGTGTGCGATGGTGCCTGACGGTCTGTCTCTGTAAGGGTCTGCATCCACAGACGGCGTTCTTTTGTGCTGGCAGCGCCTGTTTTTAAAACACAACCAACGTAGTTCAGCGTTTATACTGTAATATTACAGAGGGAAGCAGAAGGTTACGTTTGTAACCTAGCAACTGGTGAGAAGCGTGCCACCAGACATCCGTGCCAGCAGCGCCACTACGCTCTACTCCGTTTCAAATACACTGTGAGTCTATTTTCAACAAAACTCGCTGCAAGCACGCGGCAAGCTGGACAGAGTAGAACGACCCCGACAGGAAGTCAGACAAGGAAACGCATCCGGTCCGGTAAATTTCAAAATAAAACACAACATACAGATTCCTGATCGTTCTCCTGTGATCTTGTGGTGATCTTGTAGTTCTTCTGAGATCTTGTAGTTCTCTGTGATCTTGTAGTTCTTCTGAGATATTGTAGTTCTCCTGTGATCTTGTAGTTCTCCTGAGATCTTGTAGTTCTCTGTGATCTTGTAGTTCTTCTGAGATATTGTAGTTCTCTGTGATCTTGTAGTTCTTCTGAGATATTGTAGTTCTTCTGTGATCTTGTAGTTCTCCTGAGATCTTGTAGTTCTCTGTGATCTTGTAGTTCTTCTGAGATATTGTAGTTCTTCTGTGATCTTGTAGTTCTCCTGAGATATTGTAGTTCTTCTGTGATCTTGTAGTTCTCCTGAGATATTGTAGTTCTTCTGTGATCTTGTAGTTCTTCTGTGATCTTGTAGTTCTCTGTGATCTTGTAGTTCTCCTGAGATCTTGTAGTTCTCTGTGATCTTGTAGTTCTCCTGTGATCTTGTAGTTCTCCTGTGATCTTGTAGTTCTCCTGTGATCTTGTAGTTCTCCTGTGATGTGTGGTCAGCTGCACACCGTCCGACAGAGTAAACCGTGGTGCTGACGGACCGCGGTACGCACAGAATATGTTGAAATTGGGATTTAGAATGAAATATTTTCCTAAACAGGCGCTGAGTGTTTTCAGGAACAGTGGATGGAAAAGCTTCATGAAGTGCGTTTTTGTTAAAAAAGCCAAAACAGCCAAACTTAGTTAATAAGAAAGCTGCAGAATATGATTTTCTGTGAACCTTCATTAACACAGCGGAGTGCAGGCCAAGTGTAGCCGCCTCTCACTGGAGAGAAGGAGCAGCTGTTCCAGCACTGAATAATCCTCCGCCTGCTGTCAGCGTGTCGACACACTGATAGAGACACACGGACACGTGCTGCCAGGATTATAAGGCTTTTATTGTGATGCCCAAACTTCATATTGTGCTCTGACACGACACTTCCTCTTGTATTTACTGTAAATGTTACATTTTTGGCTGTAAAAAGATGGAACCGTGTGCGTGCTCTCCTGCAGATAATACCCACACTGTGACAGTAATTACAGTGAATCGTATGCTGCCACCTGCTGCCGAATGATTAGATTAATTAAAGCTCGTTATTAGTGATGGTTCTCTTTATCCGCCTACATGCTGGTCGACACTTTGTCCTGTCAGAGAGCTCAGCGGAGCTGCACAAAAAAGCACTCATTTCACAGAATCACGACATGCTGCAGAGGGGGAGATAGCTGCAGAGGACAAACGTGGAATGAAGGGACAGAGAGAGAGGGTTGGAGGGAGTGAAGGAAGGAAGGAGAGGAGGAGAGGAGGAATGTAAACATTTAAAACATAAAGGTTTCAGTCAAATATCAGTAAAAAATGCATTATTCCTGGCACACTGAAAATTACTTTACTGTAATTTTATTGTGAGGGAACAACACGTTTCGCCTGCAGCTTCCTTCACCTCCTTCGCCTTCGGGGGTTGTAGCTGCAACCCGTCTGTTCCTGCAGGGGGCGCTGGAGTCCCATCGATGGCGGTCTCCATGCTGGAAATGCTGTCTCAGCCTAACTTTCAGTCAACCTAACGACAGGCTGAGAGCTGGAGCTGAGGCGGGTTTTAAGCCTCCTGACAAACCGTTACACCGCGCCCACCTGTCAATCAGGTCAGCTACACGCCTTATTGTGAATAACTCTTATCCTTCATCAAATCAAAACTGATGAGTCATCAAAACATTCACCCCCCGTACAGTGTGTGCTGATCGAGACATGAGCTAATCAGACCTGTTTGGTTTTTTGAACCAGGCTGTAAACATGTTAATGTCTGCTGTAAAAACAGGCTTTTTAGAATGGGTGTGTATGTGACTTCCTGTGCTTCTGCAGCCAGCCTCTAGTGGACACTTGAGGAACTGCAGGATTTTACACTTCAGCATCGGCTTCATGTTTCAACACTGAAGGTTTCTGCTTGGTAGCTACCTTACCTTGCACAGACTAGCTAAGTTGCAGCATTAGGAGCTGTTGTTTACAATGTCGATACAAGAGAAACATCTCTATAATCAACTTCAGTCTTGCGCTTAAATCTGGCTATAAACCCGCCTCAGCTCCAGCTCTTAGGCTGTCGTTATGGTGACATCACTCAGGCTTCGTCCAGTAATACTCTCTGTGGTAGCTTCCTAACTGGCCCCACAAGTTGTCGTGACAATGATATTTGTGCAAATGCAACGTTTTGTTTTGTTAGGTCGGGCGAGGATCAGAGTTTTTTATGTAAAAGCTGAAGTTTTTGGGAGCTTGCTTAAATGTGAACTTTCTTATTTCCTGCAATAAAACATGCCCGTCGAGGTGAAATACCTCGTCGAGTCCCACACATGGTCTCTCAGTTACATCACCATTTCTTACAGTAACACTGAAGTCATGCCAGACGGGGAAGAAAGAAAGAGGTAAGGGTGTCAGAAGGTGAAGCAACAAGTCGCTGAGGAGAGAGAGGCTTTTTTATGGAGCTGAGAAGAGAGGTAGAAAGAAAAAGAAAGAAGAACAAAGGACAAGAGATGGGGGGGGGATTATGACAGGGCAGAATCCTCAGCTCTTCTCGCCTCTTTTGATCCGCATGCCGTCCACGATTACTGAATTCCAGCTTTTTCACGCGGCTGATCACTGCGATGATTTGCTGACATTCTCTCGAACACATTCCTTCTGTTACTGTGTGTGTGTGTGTGTGTGTGTGTGTGTGTGTGTGTGTGTGTGTGTGTGTGTGTGTGTTCTTGTTCTTATATCCCGGTGGGGACTTAGACCTGACTGCACACTAACCCATGGGGACGCGTTTCACCGTGGGGACAAAAATGACAGTCCCCACCGGCAAACCCCCTCTAACAGCTCTAAAACAGTGTTTAGACACGCCCCATGCATTTATCTCAAAAGTCCCTTGGATGACCATTTTCACTACTTTAGTGTGTAAGTGTGTATAGGGATGCGCCCCTTGGGGTCACACAGAGTACTGCGGTCCCCACGAGGTCTACGTTTCTTGAAGTGTGTGTCGCGTATGGTTCACTCTCTAGGGACCTCTAAAGGTCAAAATCGGCATTACAGTTTTTAATAATATTTTTAACTGGAGGCTATGCGGACCAAAAATGTATATTTATTAATAGATAATAATTAATAAATAAAGGATATATTAATAAAAAACAAAAACTGCTATTAAACAGCTGATAAAAATGTTTTTCTTGTCCTTTTATTAACCATACATTGCAATTTCTCAAATTAAACTTCAGGTTTGATTTATTTTAACATGATTTACTAAGAAAAATATATATTTATAAAAAGGATGTAAAGATTTTCATAAAGTAAGGTATTCATTTTGTTTTTTTAATTTAACCTTTATAATTTAGGGAAATATTAGATGTTAAACAAAATATGTTGTAAACTTTTGCTCTAATAAGTTTGTGAGACATATCAATACTTTTGTTAGTTTTGTTCTCTTCCTTTTTAACTGATTGTTTTTCAATACAACACTTTGTTTAACTTTAAAAGTTTAATTATAATGATTATCATTATGATTTTAGTTATGTTTAGAGATGATCCGATCCTGGTATCGGATATCGGTCCGATCCTGACCCAAAAAGCTGGATCGGGGATCGGTGATAATGTGTCTATCCATGGAGCCGATCCTCAAAGCTGAGCTATTCAAGTGAGTTCTGTGCTGCTGTGTTTAAACCAACCACGTGCCCTTACTACGTCATCAACAGTGCGCCGGCAGCTTTGAGCAAGACGGAGAGCTAACCGGAGCTAACATGGCATGGCTAACATAGCATGGAGAAGACTACAACCAAAGGCTCGGCAGTTTGGAGATATTTTACACCAATAACTTCAACAGCGAATCGCAATATATGCAAAGCCTAGAAAACAGGTTATTAGACACAGACACAGTGCAGCTCATAGAGCCTCAGACACAGCTCACAGAGCCTCAGACACAGTACAGCTCACAGAGCCTCAGACACAGCTCACAGAGCCTCAGACACAGTACAGCTCACAGAGCCTCAGACACAGCTCATAGAGCCTCAGACACAGTACAGCTCACAGAGCCTCAGACACAGCTCACAGAGCCTCAGACACAGCTCACAGAGCCTCAGACACAGTACAGCTCATAGAGTCTCAGACACAGTACAGCTCACAGAGCCTCAGACACAGCTCATAGAGCCTCAGACACAGTACAGCTCACAGAGCCTCAGACACAGCTCACAGAGCCTCAGACACAGCTCACAGAGTCTCAGACACAGTACAGCTCACAGAGCCTCAGACACAGCTCATAGAGCCTCAGACACAGTACAGCTCACAGAGCCTCAGACACAGCTCACAGAGCCTCAGACACAGTACAGCTCATAGAGTCTCAGACACAGTACAGCTCATAGAGCCTCAGACACAGTACAGCTCATAGAGTCTCAGACACAGTACAGCTCACAGAGCCTCAGACACAGTACAGCTCACAGAGCCTCAGACACAGCTCACAGAGCCTCAGATACAGTACAGCTCATAGAGTCTCAGACACAGTACAGCTCATAGAGCCTCAGACACAGTACAGCTCATAGAGTCTCAGACACAGGACAGCTCATAGAGACACAGACACAGTACAGCTCATAGAGCCTCAGACACAGTACAGCTCACAGAGCCTCAGACACAGTACAGCTCATAGAGTCTCAGACACAGTACAGCTCATAGAGTCTCAGACACAGTACAGCTCACAGAGCCTCAGACACAGTACAGCTCATAGAGTCTCAGACACAGTACAGCTAATAGAGCCTCAGACACAGTACAGCTCATAGAGTCTCAGACACAGTACAGCTCACAGAGCCTCAGACACAGTACAGCTCATAGAGCCTCAGACACAGTACAGCTCATAGAGTCTCAGACACAGCTCACAGAGCCTCAGACACAGTACAGCTCATAGAGTCTCAGACACAGTACAGCTCACAGAGCCTCAGACACAGTACAGCTCATAGAGCCTCAGACACAGTACAGCTCATAGAGCCTCAGACACAGTACAGCTCATAGAGCCTCAGACACAGTACAGCTCATAGAGTCTCAGACACAGCTCACAGAGCCACAGACAGAAAACAAACAAAAATATTGGGTTCTTCTTGGATTTTCTTCATCAATTTTGTTTCAATTCATAATCTTTTCAAGAGGTAAATAAAAAGGGCAGATGTGTTAATTGTGTAAGGGCCTTTATATTATGTATAGTAGGATTGTGTAGACATGTTGAGGCTTAATTGGAAGTATGTTTATTCAATAAATAATTCTGAATACTTTACCTCTGTTAATATTTTTTGTTAATTTTACATCTAACAATAATTTATATTTCAGTTTAGTGCTTGCATTTTCACTAAAGGAAGTTATTCATGTAGTAATGAGTAAGACCTAATGATGCACTGATCCTGACCTCTTCAGTCCCCACAATTACCATGCAGCCCCTACTGTGTTACACATCCAGAAGAACCACCGAGCATATATCACACAAATCCTGACTGTAGACGTCCCCACCTTACCCATGAATAGGCCACGCCCCCTACTTTCTGAAGCAGCAAGAGCAAGCCATGAGCAGATTCATAACACGATTCCTGACTGTAGACGTCCCCACCTTACCCATGAATAGGCCACGCCCCCTACTTTCTGTAGCAGCAAGAGCAAGCCATGAGCAGATTCATAACACAATTCCTGACTGTAGACTCCCAACCTTACCCATGAATAGGCCACGCCCCCTACTTTCTGTAGCAGCAAGAGCAAGCCATGAGCAGATTCATAACACAATTCCTGACTGTAGACGTCCCCACCTTACCCATGCAGAGGCCACGCCCCTACTGTCTCACTCAGCTATAGGAAACTAAGCTTATGACTGTGTGCACATTTATTAGGCAATTGAGTAGTTTGACCTCATCATAACTTCAGTGAACACTTTCTGACTCTCAAAATATAAACTTGTATATAAAACAATGTGTGCATAATTATTAGGCAACATTATTATTCCAGGTAAAACTGGCCAAAAAAATAGATTTAACTGGCACTGAAAATTCCTATGATAAAAGTTCCTTTAATGGATGAAATTAAAGTGGTCCCTGAATATTGTAGAAGGCCAGAAATGTATTTCATTGTCTCATTATTACCTTTACTCTGGAAAATGAGAATGAATGAGTAGGTTGGGAAATATATTATAACATTTTGGATTGACTACCAGCATTTTAAGTCCCGCAGTAAATTAAAGAAACAACCTGACTGTAGCTGCAACGTATGATGAAACTCAAGTTGAGTTCAATAATTACAACATACAAAGCTTGCTTATTGTGTGTAGCCTATATACATAATTATATTAAGTTATTATTATTGTAAGTTATAATTATTACATTAACTTGTTATAATTATTAAAACTTGTTTCAGACCATGGATCAGTTTTTTGTTTTTTTTAAAAGTACAACACAACGGTAGCTTTAGATAAACTTGATAAACACATGACATTAGAATGAGTCTAGTTTCTGTTTCCCCTCCCCCCTCCTCAACGAGCTGCTGGCTGTGAGCCAACTTCTGCAGGCGGCCGAGTGAACATGATGTTTGATTTTATACCAGGCTCGCCCGTCTGTTTCTGGCTCTGTTTATCACAGCAGTGTGGTTACTTTGGTGTATGCTGTGTCATAAATCAAGCGCCCCCTTTCTGATCTGCACACGGCACGGCACACCTGCTGCCAGACACAGACAGACAGGCACCGTGCTCTGTACATGCAAGCCGACAGAGCTAGCTGAGATGCTCGACAAAAAAGTGGTAAGTTTAAAGACTTGTTTTCTGCTCAAACTTTAATGTTGTGTTGTGAAGGCTAATTTTATAGTTTTTACACCGTGTTGCGCGATGAAATTAGCATAATTAAATTCTAAAAACGTCAACTAAGCTGATGAGTTAAAGTTGGCTAGCTAACACTTAGCTATCAGGGATACATGCTGAGGGGAAGCTAATTAGCACAGCACATGCGCAGTTATGTCAAGTTAACCAGGCAAGACAAGGCTAACTACAGAATTATCATTGGCACAACGTTTTAATGTTGATTTCTTCATGTATAGTTTGTAAAAAAGTATATATATATTTGGATGAAAAGTAAGCCAGTGTTGTGCAACGTAATTTTATTCTTTCTATATTTTTTCTTTTACTCGTCTGCACCGTGTGTAAATGCAGAGTGACCCCAATTCACACATACTCCGACCGTGCGCTCCGCTGCAATGACATTACCGAAACAGATCCAGTGGGGATGTATGCACGGCCGTCCAACGGAGCAAAATTGTGACACCTGATTCATGCTTACTGCGGTCGGCGCGTCCGCATTGTTATAAAATCTTGGAGGTGCTCGGCTGCGCGCTCAGACCCTCCGCGGACCCTGCTCGCACCGTCCGCGCCAACTGCAAGAAGCATGAATCAGGTTTAACACTGACGGACCGCGGCGCGCAGGGAGTACGTGTGAATTGGGGGTTAGGGAGGCTGCTTTTTAAAAGGAGTGTGGATTGAAGTTAAAGCGCTGTGGTGGCAGGTATGACTGTGCGGCAGTAGATGCATGCTTGAGAATTAGTTATTTTTTTGACACACTTTCACTTATTCTGTATTATCTTGGAGGAAATGGTTGAAAATGAAGCTCAGGAGAAGACTTGACAAATGTTTAGAGTCGGTATAGGCCTATTTTAAAAATAAGCATCTGATGCATCAGCATGTTTAGACTCACTCTTTAGCTGAGAATGAATCAACTTTTAATTGGCTGGTGTATTTAAACATGTCTATGAATAGTAGAAGTTGAAACAGTTAATTTCTCACTCTGAACACTCTGAGATGAATATAAACAGACTGTGTTGTTGTGCCCTCAGAAAAACGACCCGAGTCCTCCAGCCACTGGTTGCAGCATTCAATACGCCCGTGAGAAAGGTGAGTTGTTTATTTGAGTTGAGTGAAGATGGGAGTTAGAAGCGGTGTGGGTTTCCACCAGGGCCTGTTATTCAGTTATTAACCCATTGGAATGACAGCTATTCAGCAAAGAAGACAACTCATCTAAGATACAGACTACATAACACATTTAGGATCATGTTCATGCATTTGTCATTAAATAGTTAATTGTGGCTTTCTCTGCAATGTATTTTTGGTTTTGTTCACTAACTACTTTAATCTGCTCACTTTGCCGCCCTTTTAGGGGTCGTGTGTGTATTCCCATCAAGCACTTGAACTCCCATTTTAAGGGCTCGCAGCATGTCCCACCTCGCCTCCTCCCTGCCCTTTATACTTGTGTGTGTGTGTGTATCTCAATACGCAGCAGCAGTAAACTTCTGAAGTGTTTCACACCGTTGTGATCAGTTTGTGGACAAGCCGCGTTAAAGACTTAAAACGTATCAAAACAATTACGAGTAGTTAGTGCAGGAAGGACAGCATGTCAGACACTGAGCATCATAAATGCGAGTAGTACAAAGAAAAGGGAGACCGTCATCTAGTCCTGAGCTATTCCCAAAATCATCACCCAAATTTAGGCCATGTGCACTAAACTACATTGATCTGTTAAAGCTACCAACAGCTTCAACATGTAATTGTTGAGATACAGATGAAGCCTTCAGGTGGAGAAGATAAATATCCACTGTACCCCCCCCCCCCCCGCTCCCTTTCTCTCTTCAGTAACTCCATCATTGCCAAGTTAATGCATTTGAATGAAGCTGCCCATCAAAATGTATTCTACTCGTGATTGCATGGAAGGATTTGTTTATTCATTTTGGGTCAAGTAAGGATTTCATCCTCTGACATCTCTTGCAGATTCTGGTGTGGAAAAAGGCTTTGACACGGATAATGAAGAGGTAGACGTGACATCTTTGGGCTCTGGAAATCAACAGGTAACCACTTTACTACATGCATAACCTTACATTAACCTTTACTTTTATAAATATTTTGGGTGAATAGTTAATTGTGGTAACTTTTCTACAAGGATGTGTAGAAAAGTTGTGCATGTATATGAACTTTGCAAAAATTACATCTTCATACATCTATCTTTAGTTTAAAGTCGTGGTGCAATGGAACACAAATCTCAAACTACAAATCACAATGCATCTCCACGCATCATAATCATTTCACATCCTCAATTGTATTAACTATACACCCAAGACTAATAAAACAAGCAGTGAGATAAACCTTAACTCTGTTTTACTTAAGAGAGAGCATGTACAATAACTCTGTCACAGCAGCCCAGAGTGAATTCAGGCCTGGGCTGTTGCTTCCCCTTTTTATCTGCTTTGTCTCTTTGCTGTCCTCTCCTATAAAGCATAGTACCATATCAAAACATGTTGTGTTCTGCAGGCCAGAAGTCGTTATATTCGTCGCCTGAAGAATCTCAAAGCACATCACGATGTGTGTGAAAGACGCTATAACAAAGCGCAAACAGAGAGGTTCAAAGTAAGTTATAAAGCAAATGTTACATACATAACATAATGTTAGAGGAGTGAGATAACTCTTTCCCTGAGGCCTGATAACACCTGAATTATCCCACCATGAGTGTCCTTGGTTCAGCTTTAGTTCAGTTGGTGTAGTGCACCCTCCATGTAAAAAAGCTGAGTCCTCAACTCATCAGCCCCAGATTCAGCTCCAGCCCTCGCTCCTTTGCTGCATGTCGTCCCCACCTTCTCTACACTGTATTGCTCTCCTATGTAATCAGGACCGAGGACACATTGAGATCCACTTCTAGATCACTAATCAAACACAAATGGGCCAAAGATGGCCCACAGTGATCAAGGGCAGGTTTCATGTTATCTTTAATTCTCTCTGCTCTATCATCTTGGAAATAAAAATGTCCTTGTAACTCTAAGCATGTAAAGACATATTTTATGCTAATAGCAGGTTGTGTACTTAAATATGGGAAGTAGTAGAAGTGTCTTTGTTTATCTCTCTCTGCTGAGTCTGCAGCACTTTATCATTTAAAAGACTTTTGAAATTTACTGAAGGGGAATGAGGCGACGTGTTGATACCTTCAGTAAATACTCTCTGTGCCGTTTTCTCTTTAACTAGTTTACATCTGGTTGATAGTAAGTATGCTTTCAGTTACATTATTAGGCTTTAGATGAAAAATGACTGTGCTGCTACATTACTAAAGTGACTATATCAATGTCAGTAGTAATAAGTGAAGTATACATTCCCTGCTGTAGTTAACTTGCTGAACAAGAACTATAAAGTATGGCTGCACGATATTGGAAAAAACTGACATTGCAATATTTTTTTTTTCTGCAATATGATAAAAAAAAGACATTTTAATAACAGTCTCTCTCTCTGCGTCTATGGCACCACTCTGAAACAAAACGGTCAAATGTTTGGATGCTGCTCAATTTTTAACATTCTAGAAAGATTTAAACAGCCATTATTCTTCATCCAAAGGTTTTGATCTAACATCTTGTTAATGAATCAAATGATATAAACAGAAGTTTACTGCTTCACTCTCTTCATCTGAATTCTCCTGACTCCTGAAGAAATCATCACTGACAGACTCTCACCTGTCTGACTCTCTCTGCCTCCGTGAAAGCTGTTTGTGTTTGCAGAAAGTTTTAATCATGTTTATATTCATTAATTACCTACTATAAAGCATAAAAACATTCTCTTACCATATAGGGAGACTAATATATTCTGACCAAAGATACAATGTCACAATTCCTCAACACAACAAGATGCCTAAACACTAAAACTACCATTGTCATATTAAGTGCATCTCATTTTTCTTCTCGTCCCCCCCAGAAAGCTGATCAGTGCTCAAGTGACAGTGATGATACCGTTCTCCTGGACCCCACGCCAGATGTAGGCCAGGACACAAGTGTACCTGAGCTGAAAAGAGCTGAGAGTGTTTGTGTAAGTTTACCTTACCTAGAGAAATGTGGAAGTTGGAGAAGTGTACAGATTCTGTGGTATATATAACTCTTTACACAAACTGTCCTCAGAGGAAAGTTTGGTCCCTGTAACACTGTTTGAAGATAAAATGCTATGTGAGAAGTTATGGTGGGAGGTCCGCATCAGTAACATCGTAACTCTCCTGGTCGCTTTTAAACTCTAAACAGTGTTAAGGGACACATTTTTTCCTTTGAGTAAAGATTGTGTATTTAGTTCAGAAAATATAGCAGAGAATTATTTTACTACTCCAACTTTCAAATGTCCCTACCAAATCTACATAGTGCACCTTTAATTAAAAGTTCTCTTGTGTATTTTTCACATCCCAAATGAATAGTCCATGTTTGCACTGTTTGGTACTTTGTTTATACCGATGATACATTTGTATTATTTGAAATTTGATTCAGCATTATATAAACAAAATGAAGGTTGTATATGAGCTAAACTCACCTTCAGCACCACGTCTGAACACTTAAAGCCTTTTCTTTTGTCTTTACATTTCTGATGTTAATTATACTTAGACAATTTACCTAATAATCAAAGCTTCAAAACACTTAAAACTGTTTTTGTGTTTTTAGCTGCACAGACAGATGCTGGGGTACACACACTATTCTCTGTCAAGTTCTGACAGCAGCGAGGTGGTGAATGTTCTTGATTCTGCTGACGAAAATGACGATGATAGTTCAGAAGACCGTTCTGCAGAGGTCAAACAGCACAAGGATAAAAAGAGAAAGGCCAAGAAAAAGAATTTAACAAACACCCAGGCAGCCCAAATCGTCCAACCACACAAACGAAGACGGAAGACGCGCACGGTGGCCCAAAAAGACGATGGAGAATCCTCCTCGGATAGTTCAGACGTGAAAGTAACGATGCCACAGAAGAAACCGCATGGTAACAGACTGTACAAGATAAAGTTTTACAAATCCAGGGTGACAAAGAAATCCTCTGAAATTGGACTAAACTATCCACATCCAGCCAAAGGTAATCACACTTCTGTCATTTAAAAGAGGTGACGACATTTCTTAAAGGTGCACTTTGTAGTTTTGGTAGAGAAATGTGAACGTTGGAGAAATGTACAGATTCTGTGGAATATGTTCATAACTTCATACACAAACTGTCCTCAGAGGAACATTGGTCCCCGGAACTGTTTGAAGATAAAATGCTACGTGAGAAGTTATGGTGGTGGGCCCAAGAGTGAAACTCTCCTGGTAGCTTTTTAGATCCAAACAATGTTCCAGGGACTTATTTTTTGTTTGTGTATTCAGTTCAGAGCAGAGAGTTGTTTCACTTCAACAACTTTCAAATGTCACCACCAGGATCCACAGTGCTCCTTTAATGCTTACATTCAGAGGTGGAAAGAGTACAAGAATATTGTTCTCGTAAAATAACAGTTACTTAAAGTTTTACTTGTGTAGATTTAAAATTACTAAACTGGTCTTTACTAAAAGTACATCTTGCCCTTCTACCACAGAAAAGCCCATCCATTTAGAGTCTTTGGTTTCAGATGATGAGATGCCACTGGCCGAGGACGTGTCAGCAAAATGTCAAAGTAGAAAAGGTAAATTATTACAACTTATGGTTAACACACTCAGAATGTAAAAAAACCTTGCTTTATTAATAACAGCCCTGGGGCCTTTACCATGAAGCGAGTACAACTTACCCAAGGTATCTCGGGTTACCTGTCTTCACTAAATGCTGAGTCATGTGAAGCTGATTATTAACCTGATAGATCAACCCAGAGTTTCTGTAAGCATGTTCACTTAAAGGACTTAACTGCGGATTACTTGAAAATAAAATGTTTAAATACTATTTTTTATTTCTCAAATTTACATGTTTTATCCAGGATCTTGCCCAATGGGATCATGTCACACTGCATGCAGACTTTCTTTCTGAAGAATGTTATTTACTGTCTTGTTTTTTCAGGTTCATCGCAAACCAAAAGAAAAAAGTGGTCGGAAGAGGAAGTCCTGGCTGTTGAGAAGACACTCATGGACTTCATCATGACAGGAAAGGTTCCTGGTAAAGCCCAGTGTCTTCAATGTATACAGACTTCATCCACAGCTCTTCAAGACAGGAGCTGGGAGGCGGTTAAGTTCTACGTGAAAAATCGCATTGACGCTCAAAAGCGGGAATCCCTGAAACAGAGGTAAGCCTTGAGATGTACAAACTATTTCCTCGTAACATGCAATCTTGGCTTCACATGAAGAAAACACCAGGACTGTTCCTGGGGAACATCTCCGTGTCTGGAGTGCAAGAAGACTGATGTTATTAAAGAGGACTTGATAGTTTTCAAAATGTTTAATGTGCAAAAAAATACTAGCACTTAAAAGTGAGATAAGAAACGTGTTTGTGAACAATTTCAGGAGTTAATAGTCTTGCCTGTTTGTTTTCCTTTTGTCCACACAAGAGCAGCTGAGTTCACTGTTGCTGTAGTGTATGTGTCTTAGTCTCCAAGTCTCCGGTTAGAGATTGTAAAAAATGTTATCTGTTGATATTTACGGTTGTTAAATGCCAAAAAAATGTTGGGAAATCATTTTCCAGATCCCAAAGGGTGTTTACAAAAGCCTGTTTTGTCTGGATAGAATTCCTAAACTGACAGTTCATTTTATAAGCTGTGCAAAGGAAAATAAAAACTGCAGACTAATCCAGGTAATGCAGACATTTTTATTTTTTAAAGCTGTTTATTGACTCTAAACTTACCTTGTATTGCCTTGCTTAAACAAGCCTGTAAATGTATTTCAATTTTTGTTCTTTTTACAAATGTCAAACCGTGACCCCTGGTGGCGGTTTGTGGTAAGACACAATGGGATCGTCCTCACGGGAATAGAAAAACCAGAAAAAAATTAAGATTTTTTAATATTGGAAATATTGATACTTGAATACATTTTTGGGATACCAGAGCCCTTTTAGATTTTTTGGAGTTAAAAGAAAGCCTTGATATCATTTAGAAAATTTTATCCCCACCTTTCACCTCCTAGCAGGAGTCCCCACGAGGTAGCATAAACAAGTGTGTGTGTGTGTGTGTGTGTGTGTGTGTGTGTGTGTGTGTGTGTGTGTGTGTGTGTGTGTGTGTGTGTGTGTGTGTGTGTGTGTGTGTGTGTGTGTGTGTGTGTGTGTGTGTGTGTGTGTGTGTGTGTGTGTGTGTGTGTGTGTGTGTGTGTGTGTGTGTGTGTGTGTGTGTGTGTGTGTGTGTGTGTGTGTGTGTGTGTGTGTGTGTGTGTGCTTGAACAAAGTGTCTGCTTTCACTGCCCTGCCTGTTCTCCCACTCTCTCTGAAGGCCTGTGAATATTCAGTTTGTGTGGGCCGGAGCCGGGCGCACACATACATTTCAAATGGCCAGAGAAGACGAGGAGCGCTGGATTTTGGCCGCTGTAGGCGCTCAGTCGGTCAGACAGACTGTCCCTGAAATAAAACATCAGGAATTTGATCCCAGCAAGAAGCCAGTCTGAGTCCCACCACAACCCACAGAGTGTTATTGATTGGAAGACGGCGTGCTCTGAGAAAATACAAAGTGTGAGAAAGTTTCCTGAATGCAAAAAGTTCCTCCAGAAAACATTTGAACAAATAGTGTTTTTATATTCCTACAGAGGATGTACTCAACTTTTATCCAATGCATGCTGGGATACTTTCCAGGCCCTGCGGCCCTGAAATGAAGAGTAATACGGATTAAGAATGGATCAACTCTTTTTAGTGTACCAACGTTGTACGGTGTTTTCCCACCCAATGACGAGATACCTGGGCGCTGGAGTACAATATTTATTCCCATTTGTGAAAGTGTGCGACTTAATTTCCCCTGAACTTATTTGTACGGAGAGACAAAGGGGACAAAATGCAGTTTCAGGTGTTTATGGAGAACTATCTCGTGTTTCCATTACGAGAAAGTCTCCCTAAGTCACAAGAAGGAGTTGCATGTGGCGCTCGTGAGATAAAATATTCTTTGCACACGAGAAAGTTTTTCCTGATGAATGGACAGTTTTATTTTCTGCCATTCTGGGTCATAGAATCAGTGAAAGTCTCTGTTGTTCAACTTTCTGTTGCCCACTAAAGCATTTTCGTAAGTACGTCAAAGTTTCTCGAGAGCACATGTCCCCATGATCCCTGTGTACCTGCATTAGATTCATATCAACAAATACAAGAACCTCCTCACTTACATTTCCCTCCATATAATCATCATTTGAATTCTTTAACATTGTTGTTTAACTCTTCCCTCCCCTCCCCAAAGGTGTCTCCCCACCCAGCAACACACCCCTCACCACCAGCTGTGACTCCCCTGGACTGGGCTGCCCAGGTAGGACAAACGAACACACCTGCATGATAACACTCTCAGCAGCTGCTCGTAGATAACATAGTGAAGATCTTTCTTTTTGCTGGTTATTTAAATGGTGCTGTAACAGATGTGTGTTAAGTTTCAGCTCTGAACGGTTGACATGATCCAGAACAAACATTTTCTACCTTTAACTCTGATCAAAGTATCCTGATTCATCCAACCTGTTCAAAAGTCAGAAAGCAGGTTGTACTCATACAGTGGACCAAGCCAACAAATCTGTTTTGTTGGCTACTGTTTCATAACGGCAATTTTGGGGTCGGCATCTTGTTTTAGTTTTCGCCAGAAGTTACCATATTTAGATGAGAAGATTCGGCTTTCAAGCTCTGAGTTATTCAAGTTAAACAGTCTGAGTCTGTTTCTTTAGCTGGCTCTCCAGTGCCGGGAGTAGAGAGTCTATGTAGGAGGTTTCAGGGGCTTACGTAGAGGCTTGAAGCCATCTCGTGAAATTCTTGGTTTCATCTCGGGGAACTATCGCTTGATTAACAGAACATGCTGTTTAGCGCCCTCTACAGACTCATCCTGGGATTACATCCCTTTAAGCCTTGATATAATGTAAACAGGTGAGTTGTATAAACATTCAGTCCGTACAGTCGAAGAGAGAAATGAGCTCTAGAGACCCAAACTGTTTTTATAGCAGACTGTAAACATGTTTATTTTAACATGGAGCTCTATGAGGACTGACTCACTGCAGGAGACAGACTCTAGTGGACACTGGAGGAACTGCAGCTGTAAAGTTGGACATTTTAACATGGGGCTCTATGGGGACTGACTCACTGCAGGAGACAGACTCTAGTGGACACTGGAGGAACTGCAGCTGTAAAGTTGGACATGTTAACATGGGGCTCTATGGGGACTGACTCACTGCAGGAGACAGACTCTAGTGGACACTGGAGGAACTGCAGCTGTAAAGTTGGACATTTTAACATGGGGCTCTATGAGGACTGACTCACTGCAGGAGACAGACTCTAGTGGACACTGGAGGAACTGCAGCTGTAAAGATGGACATTTTAACATGGGGCTCTATGAGGACTGACTCACTGCAGGAGACAGACTCTAGTGGACACTGGAGGAACTGCAGCTGTAAAGTTGGACATTTTAACATGGGGCTCTATGAGGACTGACTCACTGCAGGAGACAGACTCTAGTGGACACTGGAGGAACTGCAGCTGTAAAGTTGGACATTTTAACATGGGGCTCTATGGGGCTTCATTTTTTTAGCCCTAATGTTACTGCTTAGCCAAGTTGGAGTTTACGGATCATGCTGTGTTTATTTTGTGCTATAACAAAAGAAATACGATTATGAGCACTTTCTAATGACTGAAAAATGATCTTTTCATGTATGAGAGCCTAGTTTCTATTGAAGCAGAGGTGAACGACTGGCTCCAGCTTGTTTGATGTTCGAACCACGCTATTAAACTTTTACTGGTCAAACAAATCCACCAAGATGTCTAGACATCTTTTGATCTGCAAATCAATACCGACTGGGAATCGTGGATTGGCAGAAACTCTTTATCTGACAGTTTCTCCTCTTACTATCCGTCTGCCATCTATACTGCATACTGTCAAACGTTTCTTGAGCGTGTTATTCATTCCTAAAACTCTGTCGCCATTTACCATATCTATCCTGTAAGTGTTCTACAGGTTAAAGGCTTGAGTTCAGAGAACACCTTGCACAGCGAGTCTTATTCGTCTTTTATGATGCAGCTGCATTCGTACAGGGTTTCATGATGTTGAAAGTATACAACAAACATTTGTAATAAGCTGTTATTCAAAGAACCTTCTGTTACCACAAGGTCACATACAGCTGTCAAATCATTCTCAAAGACTGGATCCACTAGCTCAGGTAGCTGGGATCAACCCAGTCGGCTGCTTTTGTTCCATTTCCTGCTCGTTCAGCTTCCCAGTGTTTTTGGTTGTCAGTCTCTGCTCCTTTGGCCTTGATAGGGAAGTCCCAATAAAAATGATTTCCAATCTAGTGAACATCTGGGGATTTCTTGCATACTCAAACTATGAATTCAGAACGCACTACTTACATCATTTGAGGTCTTACTTTTAACAAATGCTTTGAAAGTATGGAGTTTTGGACACAGACCAATATTTACCCATAATAGATTCTTCAGTGTAATGGTGGTTACACACCATTCGAGGCTTCTTCCAACTAATTATTTATCCAAATAATGCTCAAGTGTGTGGTGTCAACACGGTCATTTTACGGCTCCTGAGCGAGTCAGAGTCTCCGATCAGGCTGCCTCCAACAGAATATCCGCAATAGCCAATGAGAGCGAGCAGACCAGGAAGCGTAATCAACCGGATGTTGGGTACTTAAACAACCCACCTCCAGCCTGCACTCAAAGCATATACAACACGCATATACTGACTTCTTAGCCAGGATAGGCATTTCTTCAGAACTCACGGCTTCACAGCCAGCTGTCGACATGGATCGTCCTCCAAATTTGTTTTATCGGGTGAGTTTCTGTGAGATCTGGTGTCTGTGAAGTCGTTATCACGAACAGCAGGTGTGTGTTCTTGTGTTCTGGCTGAATCGTGTAGTTCAAACTAGTTTGAAAGTGTCTTCATGTCTGAGGTCTCCCAGGTTATTAAATGAGCAAAGATAATGGTCTAGTGTGAGGTCAGCCTTAGGTGATCATTTGATAATGAAGATGACACATCTCTCACTATCTCAGGAGGTTTCATTGACTGAATTAAACAAAAGCCAAGTGTTGAGTCATGTTTAACAGGATTTCTGTTAAGCCACCATTAGAAGTTGGAAACTCATTTTTCCAATTATTCCAACACCACATGAATGTTGGGCCACTCTCCAGTTGGTGCTGGTAAACCGTGGCAGAGGAGTACACAAACACTTCCAAAGTTTTCATTCCGATTTTTATGAGTCTATTGAAAATGTTCTTAAAACATGGCACAGAAATGCAAAAAGGTAGGCTTATTGGAGCTCTTTTGTTTTACCCGGAGCAAGAGTCCGGCTCGTTTGATTTATGATTCTGGGCTCTGTAAGGAAATATAGTTGGCTTGAGGCGAAAGTCAAACAAGGACGAGAATCTCAATCAAGTTTGTCGAAGAGAGGAAGTTATTGAAAGAAAACCAGATGTTGAAAGTCAGCGTTCTGACTTGACCTCTCCCCAGATGCTGAAGGGTCTGTTGTGGAGAAACAAGGGTAGAAAGGTTGTTATTGAATAAGCACATACCCTCTGATACTCTCGCCCACCAAACAAAGAGTCAAACAATCACCTCTGGTATGTGTGTTCATGATATTTCCCTTAACTGACCCTGAGAGGAACATATGTGAAGGCCAGAGTGTTTGTCAAAGAAAACCCTCCAGAGTGTCGTTCAGCTGCTCGCACAAATCCTAACCTAAAGAAGAACCTTTCAGTTTGTCGGAACAGTAGCTAGGGACCAGCAGACCTCAACCCGCTCCCTAAATGTCAGTTCTCACACTATCCCGTCCTACGGAGGCCACAGAGGGACATTTTTCTAAAGGTCATTTTCTCCGGGATGCTGCTGTGAGAGAAAAAGAGTCGAGCCAATTACGCTCCAGTTTATGTTCAGAGTATACTCTGTGCAGGTCATCAGGCCATGAGAGAGCACTCAAAGGGTTAAATGTTAAGTCCTTAAACCAGATCGGTCACGTCCAGAGTCCCTGGAGCTGCGAGGAAGTCCGTGTCCTCGTCTTTTTTAATTGCCTGGTTGTTGTTTTTTCACCTTTGGGTCACCAGGAGAAATGAGTCCCTGAGCCTCCAATCCAGGTGGAAATATTCAGGAAGATGCGATCGCCTTTAATGAAAATGGTTAAGTAATCAAACCAAACCACCAATCACAGGAGAGATGGTGTATAACTGTACTAAAACAACATCCCTTTATATTCTTCTGCTTCTGGCTGGTACTTCAACAGGGTTTAAGGGATTTATCATCTCAGTCGTATCATTATCAGTCGATTCCTTGGCCGCCATATCTGTACCTAAGACAGTCAGATGGAGCAAAACAGATTTATTGTTGTCCAACATGCAACAAATCCAACAGATCCTGAGCTCTTCTCCAGATAAAGAGCTGATCGTATCGTATCGGCCCAATATGTCATCTGGAGTCTGTTACCAAACCGATCTGAAACTCCTAATATGTCTTATCCATTTAAAGGTCAACAAGATAGATCTGGCCCCCTGGTGTCCATTCAGTAAACTGCCTTTGAGTTTCTTGATCTGCTTTATGCTTTAATGTTTCTTACACGCTTTGTGGGTAATCATAGGTTCAGTATGTACAGTATGTACTTTGTAGATTCTGTTGCCCCATTTGTCCAATATTTGCACAGATGCTTTTACCCTGAAAGGGCCAAACATTTATTATGTAAATGTTAAACGGACTTGAGCTTGTAGATTTCTTTTCTAGTCTTCAGACTACTTCAGTGTGTGAATGATCATTCACACATTTATTTTGGCTAAAAATGTTTTTGATTGGAGTCCTTTGCATTCTTTGTTAATGAGGAGGTAGGCCAACTGGAAACCAATGCAGCTTCACAACCATTCATCATCCTCTGCATCTTTTCTCTCTCCCTCCCCTCCCCTTCATCCCAAACCTCTTGTCCCTACCGCCAGCTTCCTCTCCCGCCACTTCATCCACTGACTCCACTAACACCATCCATGCTACTAATGCCAACAGCTACGGTAAGCAACCCTCATCTCGCTCGTACTCCTGTTCATGCATCCTTTTGACTCCCTTGTCTTTCTTTTTCATCGTGAAGTTAAGCCGACCTCTTCTCGAAGAAGTCATTTACAGTTCATTAGCAGAAGTACGATCATCTTTGATGGTTCTTTGGGGAAGTAAATACTAATGCCCTGAAGTTATGCAATGCTTGACCTTTCAAGGACCCATTAAAAATAGCTTGGAGCTATTTTATTTCATGCACCTCTGAAGATTCAAACCCTCTTAAATTGATTTGTTCACTCTATTATTCATAATCTACTCGAGGAGGACTCTGATGAGCTGCTGGATATGAACGAGTTCCACTCAGGAGGAATAAGACTAGTTAAATATTATCTTCCAGTGTATTAGAAAATGAGCTCTTCCAATCTTTTCATTGGTTCATTAACCTTTCGGTCGTTCTTGTCCTTCTGAGGAGTTGTAATGGCAAATGAATGTTCCCGGGATTTTATTAAACTCAGCGTTTGTTCTTTGATTAGGGTAATAAGGATTTCTTTCTTTCACAAAGTAAGCACAGTTCACAGCTGAATATTAAATATGTACCTCAAATGACATGAGGTGGAACTTTTCTATACTTCTAGGAACTGTTGAAAGACTCCCCCTTTTTTTTATTGATTCCACACCGATTCCATTATAAACTATATGAGTTCCTTGAACCCCGTTTAGTGGACCCTTTTAAACTCCTGTTTCAGAGTAGGTACTCCCCAGAACTGTTCGGTCCGAAAACCCCTTTAGACAGACCGTTTGCTTTCCCCAAACTGGACTTATCCATGACAGTGCAATAAGTCATCAAAGTGTCTGAGGACGGAGTGGACGTACTGGATTTTCACTGAGCAGCATTCAAACCATTTTCTTTGCCATGTGTGGTCCCTTTTCGTTCTGCTGTATCCTATAATTTGTCATCTCCAGTTCTTCCTCCCATCACTCCATCTTCATCCACCATTCCTACCACTAGCATGCCACTAACCCCAACCATGAGTCCCACCACCACCACCAGCAGCAGCAGCAGCTCAGCCAGCTCCTTCTCCTCCTCCTCTGGTAAGGCGTCATCTGCTTAGCTGCTTTGTGGTTTGCCAAGAGCATCTTCAGACTAACCATGCACATTAATACAAAAGTAATAAACTGTCACGTCCTTTGGAGAATATATTCCTAAATATCATGACCTTGATTTTTAAGTCATCCAAATGCCTTTGTGACTCCATTATCTACATCTCTGACAGATGACAGGACAGATGACATCCCATTTATGCTTGGTTGGGCTGCCCCGATATAGTCGACCAAACATTTGTCTGAGATGTTAAATCCACGTATTTGTATTTTTGGGAAAGTCGCAGGTGATACAAAACTTGAAACCCTTTTTTCCTGTTAAAAGGCAAATTCCCCTAGGGGCAATAAAGGTTTTCATTCCAAACAATCATTACTGTTACTGGCTAAATCTTTCCTTTAAATGTGGATGTGGCCGTGTGGGTAATGTAAGTATGGCGTAGTCTGGGTTCAAGTACAGCAGTGGTGTAAATAGTCACTTATTATGTTGACTACACTCTTTAAATACAGAACTGTTTGTATTTATAGCTATCTTGATGTTCAACAGCCTTCACGAATTAGCTAGTTAGCAGCTACAAGCAAGGCTTAAGCTAACTGATAAGCCTAAAGAAAGCTGAGGATTTCCAGCTATAATTCAGATTGAAGCATCTGAATATTAAATTAACAATCATTACTGCTTTGCTTTTGGGGTTGTCTTTAAAAGGCAGCTACCTTTGTGAAGGCGTGTTGAATGGATAGCCTAGAAACCAATGAATACTGCTTTAAATGTATGGATATGTTTGGATAAAAGCATATGCTAAATGAGTTGTAGCTTCAATCAAAACTGACGAGAGATGCTTTTGGGAAACCACCTTTGAACCAAATGTCAAAAAGGCTTCCATTGATTATTTTTTGCTTTGAATCAAGAAAGACTTTTGAGATTGGTTCTGAAACCAAACAGGCTAGGAGCTTGTCCCATGACCACCGCTAATGGTTTTATGCTCTATGTCAATGACACGCTGACTCATTGTGCTGATCAGTTATCCCTGCCACTACCATCGCCATCACCACCAGCGCTGCTACGCCTTCATCTCCTGCCACTAACGTAGCTTCAGCCAGCACTACACCACATGGTAAGGTAGCTAACCATATTAGAACATTAACTCGAGCTAACCCTGTACGTCAAAACCTAAATGCTTCAGCATGTGTGTTATAAGCTGACTGATATTCTGTGATTTTTTACTTCCCATGTAGCCCAACTGACAACCAGCAGCACGCCAACTGTTTCCTCTGCTACCACTAACCTCCCAGCTACTAACCCTACAACCCATGGTAAGATCAACAGTAACGCAGTGAAGCCACAGATTAGACTGTACAGCTTATTTACAAAACTTAGAAGACTGCTGCTATGAGTAAATACATTCTGGAAGGTACAAAACCAAACTCTGTTTTGGTGAGGGTTAGAGGGATCAGGTTTCAGGTAGACTTTCCTGTCACTGAGTACAGAAAATAAGTCCATGGCATCCCGTCAGAGCGGAGATTACTGCACATTTTTCATGACTTTGAAACTCAGGCCATGTTTACGCGAAAACGATCCTCTGAACACAGAATCGGTTTTAATTTGCGTTATCAAAACAGTTGTGTTCAGACGACAGCGTTTTGATTACAACCTCCACCACCGTGCACACGGATTTACAAAAACAACTAAAAACGCTGCAGTACACATGCCAGGCCAGTAGTTGGCGGGGTGAGTTAAGCCCATTAAGCCTAATGTATTTCTTCTTAGGTCACAAGCTCAGGCAATCAATTTGCCAGATTTAGCACGGTTAGCATCTCAAAATATGGATTCTTGCTTTAGACTGATCTGTATTTACGGTGGCCGTCTTTGAGTATCCATGGTTCTATTTATTTAACACCATTGAACCTTTGAGCAATCTACCCATGATTAACATTTCAAAAACATGCTACCTGCTTATTAAAATGAATTGAAATCATCTCTTCGTACTCCCGCTTGTCTCATTCTGTCTTTCATTACCACTTACAGTGCCAGGAACATCTCCTCTGCTGCTGTTAGCAGCTACTAACCAACCAACCACTAACATAGCTGTAACCGCTGCTCCCTCTCGGGGTAAGAAGCACATTTGCTCTTCTAAGGCAATCGAGGTTGGTACTTTGTGCTGTCTTTCCTGTCCCGTTACATCCTTTATATCCGTTATCTTGATTTTAGGCTCTCCTCATCAGAAGGGGTGTTTCAAATGGTTTCTTCTTTTCTCACTTTGGAGATGCTGCTGTTTGAACCAGTTGTCTGCTGGTACAGTTAGATTGGCTTTTAATCGTTCTGTCTTCTGAGTGGTTGATGTGTTTTCTCTCTGACTTACTTTAATGTTTTTCATCATCATTAGAGTTTCTGTAATATCTGTGGTGTTGCTAACAATGAAATCCAAAGAGCACCCTGGACTCCTCCTCTGGTGTAGATTTCATTGATACTGTACATTAAATGACCGTCACTGTTTTATCTACTTGTTCATGCTTTGAACTTGTCTCTCTTTTTTGTGGTTTCTTTTCCTTTATTCGTATCTTGTCTTTGATTAGTTGGAACTTTTTTTTACTGACTTTTTGTGATATTTGGGATTGCAGATCTGAAGTAGAAATGTCTGTTGCCTCTTTTTTTCCATTGTATATACTGTACGTCTGATTTTTGAGTTTCTTTTGCTGAATATCCTTGTATGCTATAATTCATTATCTGTAACCTGCTTTTTCACCAAAATAACGCCTGGTTTGACGACAGCGAAGGAATCTGCAAAGAAATTTCCAACCAAAGCTTCAGCCGGTGCTGCGCCTGCTGAAATAGTTAATCCTCAGAAGTTGGATGCCCTTTCTTCCCACTCAAGGCCTCAGTCTGCTGGTCAAACTGCTCACTACAAAAGACTGAGGCATCGTAGGTCTTTTGCATTCAGCCAGTCAAGTCCTCCAAATAAATCCCCAAGACTCTCGGATGCAGCGTCCAAACCCAGACTCTTGACTCCAGACGCAGGCCCCCCAGCTATATCTGAGGCATCTAATCCAAGGCTTCCAGTCTCCTTTCACAGGACCCGAGGCCATCGAAGCTCCAAGATATCCCTCGGGTACATCTCCACCCCTCTGATCAGGAAGGGTAAGAAGAGGCCAAGCGCTGGAAGGCGTCCAGCTACAACCAATACACCACCCAGACCCGTGGTTTACATGACAAAACCAACTGCAAGGGCAACTGAACTCAAATCCAACGAAATACCAACATCCACAACACAGACAGGCATATTCACACGGACAGTTGGATACACACATGGACCTGATTTGAGAAATGCTACACACTTGTTAGGAAAAGTAGTCCACTTTTCACAACCACTGATCTCCAAAGAGGACTTACATACTACCTCACACGACTTAAAACTCCCTCCTGAATCAGGGGTCAAACTTTTGTCCCAGGAATCATCTCTGTTGCAACGTAGAGATGAGGACTCCTCGTCATCTTCATCATCTGTGTTGTCCCCGTCGTCAGTGCTTAGCAACAGAAAGAATAAACCTGCAGGGCCACAGTGGCTACTGAGCACAAGAGATGGAGATAACAAAACGATAGCCATGGGTAACTTGACAGATCCTTTGGAACCAATGGTTGATGAGTACTCGTCTGGGTATGAGCCGTTTATGTTTGAGTTAACCGAGGATAGCGGTTCTATTGGTTTGTACGAGTTTGATGCTTACTCCTTGGATGAACCCGCCACCGTCCAACCAGCCTTTATCGGCACTGACCCCAAAGACGAGCCATCATTAAATGGGTCAGACCCTCATGGTGCTTTTCCTCCCCTCACATCCTCTCTATCTGCTTCCAAGGGAGAAAGTGAGGAGATCCCCCCATTACAATATCACAATGAATCAGAGATCCTCACTGATGATGTTGTAAAAGGCAGCAAACTCTCCCTGACACACTCAGAAGATGGACTGATGCCAGAAACATTTACCTCCCTCAGCAAGTCTCGTATAACTGTTTCTCAGGCTCTGACGGCAGATCAAAAACACCACACAGCTCCAAGCAATACTAGTTCAAGTGGACAAAATTTAGTGGAAATTTCCCACACACAGTCTGTCACTCCTAAAATGGAAACATCGACCTCTCAGCCAACACCATCCCTGCTTACTTCCTCCCTTTCATCCCTTCTCTTTCTACAGCCAACACCTTCTAAGCCCATGGTACAGCTAAGCTCCCCAGCTTTCTTAGCAGAGCAGATTTTCCTCAAACAGATCTTCAATTCTTCCTTGCCACAGAGGGAAGATTTGATCCAGATGTACCCCTTCTCACTTTCTACAAACCTCCTTGCATTCCCTTCTGACACACGCCCTTCCACCCCCTTCCCTCTTATCACCCTATTCCCTTCTCTTCCCTTTGTGTCTGCATCTTCCCTCTTCACCTCCTGTCATACCATCTCTCTATCGGCTTCATCATCAGCCTCCACTGGTACTTTGCAGATTTCCTCCTCTCCTTCCCTCAAGACCACCTCTTTTCCACCCTTTTCTGATTCTAAACAGCCCTCCTTTTTCCTACCATCCTCATCCCAGCAGGCCAACCTAAAGCTTTCAGACGGTGTTGCAGAATCTGTTCATGTTCCTGAGCCAGATAAAGTTAGCAGGAACTTTCAGCCTTTTGTATTTTCATCTCTGTCTCCATCCTCAAACCTTCAAAAGGACTTTGAGGTGACAGGAGTTGACACAGACTCCTTGTTGTCACTTCCTCCCTTTTCCAAAGTCCCAACTGAATCTCAGATGCCAGTTGTTGATGGCGCACAGTTACTTTCTGCTGGAGAGCTGTCTAACAATAAATCAGAATCCATAAAAAGTCCATTACCCGACTCTGAGAGTAGTCAACTCCTTGGCAACCCATCAGGTCAGTTTGTCAACTCAGTTGGTACTTTTTTAGACTCCTTGTTGAGCCAAATTGAGCCAACTTCCTCTGGACTATTCACAACAGATTTACTGCTTCAAACAGAGACAGATCAGTCCCAGTTGGAGTTGCTTGACCTTGAGTTGGGTTCATCTGTGGTTTTGTGGCCTTCCTCTCAAGCAGCCAGTCGGTCAGTTAGTCAGTTCTTGGTTCATCCTGACCAAGAAGAATTAGGAAACATTGATAGTCTGCCAGATGAGTCTGCAATTGGCTCTACATCTCTGGCAACAGCTGATATCTGGGCCTCCGAAGGCACTCCAGCTTTGCATCGAGGAAATAAAAATGAAACCCAGCATTTGCAGTCTTCTTTGTCTTCTTATTCTTCTTCTTCAAATCCTCGTGACCACCTGCATGATGCTAAGGTGTAAAGAGAGGAAGCTGCAATATCTTCCTCCTTATCCTCCCCTAACCCTGTGGTTGAGGACCCTCTTGTTTTAGCTCAGACATCTTTATCACCGGAGAAACACGCTCCCAGCCTGCTCTTTAACAGAGATGCTTGGAGGCTGCAGCAAACAAGCGATGGTAACAAATTCGACACAAACACCAACACTGATGCTCAGAATAACTCGAGAGGCTCTCAGGGACTCCCCAAGTACGATGATGCATTAAATCACAGTATTTACACTTCGTCAAATCCATCTGTCATGTTAGCAACCCAGGCGATGGCACTCCACAGTAGTCTGAGTGTAAATCCAGGCCCCCCAACCCCCGAGCATGCTTCAAGCATGAAACAAGCAAACACTGAACCCCACCACCATCTGTTTTTGAATGCAAGTGAGGGGCATAACAAGAGTCAGAGGCTAAGACAGGATGCACAAGATACAGAGGAGTATGTGGAAGTTATGAGGCGGCAGCAGCAATCCTCCACTCTCCTTTCACCCTCCATTTTGCCTTCTCTTACTCTTGCAGCAACGCTCACACCACCTTTTCCTTCTCTCAAACTTTCTCCCATCCATCATGCAATTGCACCCTTCATGACTGTCTCCTCCCTCCCCCTCTCGTCCATTATAACCCCTTCTCTCTCTCCTCTCCGCCTTGGCTTGGTTGCAACGCCAGCAGTGTCCGCTGGTATGGAAGAGGTAGAAATTGGTTCTGTGTTGCCAAGTTGGCCGACTGCTAGATTCCACCAGCCCACAGCAACCCAAACCCCCATGAACTACTATTTACAGTCCTTTCAAATGTCTACCAGATACCCTGTTAGCCAGTCATCAGAGTCAAACCAGCAGTATGTCACAGTTAACCTGTCACTAGCTGTTGACCAAGCCTCCACACTCCCTAATAACAAATTGAAATCCAGCCACTCAATGCCTCTTACTTCTGCTGAAGATTATCACAAGGATGAGATGTTGGCACAACTGGCAAACAACACACAAAAAGCCAATGCTTCAAGGTTTGTCGACAGTCTGGTAGCGCCATTGAAAGCCAGTTACAACCTCACTGCAAATGATACACAGTTCCATCTCCCTGCTCTATTTGACCCTGCTGACATTATTCCAAAAATACATACTGCAGGTGAACATGCCTCTGCTGTAGAACCGGTTTCTGATGGGAACATAATTGACAATAACACTCTGGATGTAATGGAAAATGCTCCAACAGGCCATCAGCTTAATAAAAGTCTGATTCCAGGAGCTTCACTAAACTCTGAATCATTTCCTGTTGAAGTGCAAACTACTTTTCCAATTTATGAACCCAGTTATCAGCCCAGCTCTACAGCTTCTGCACATCCAACTGGTGCTCCAGTTATTTCAAACCCCCCACAAACTTCTGGCCTCAATACCCCCTCTCCCACGCCGGCTTCCAGATCCGCCGTTTACTCCTCTATCTTTGCCCAAAGTCAAGACTTCATTTCTGGACTTGAGGAGCTCACACCAGGCTCAAATGATATCCCTTTGTCAAATGCAACCACCGTTTTAACACCTAAAGATTCTCCTCTGGTGCCAAAAATGATGAACAACACAAAGGCTGAAAATGGTATAGCCCCGATAGATAATGGAAGGTTGGAAGGATCCTTGGGGAATTTGACAGACAGCAAGCAAACACCAGATCTCAGTGTGGATGCAGGCACATCAGCGAAGTCAAATTCAACCATTTCAAAGCTTACTTTGAACTTAAATACGACGACTCACGGTAGGAATCAGAGCTCAGGAGCAGTCGTAAATGGGGCCTTGAATAATTATGACAATTCCCACCCTTCTCCTACGCTACCTGTTTTCATCAACGCACACCATTTTATAACCACAAAGAACACACCATTCAAACCGCTCACTACGTCAGCCAGCAGTAGTGGCAGCAGCAGCAGCACCCTGAAAAAGGCCACGGTGCACCCTGCACCTGGATCTCCATCTGTGGATTTAGCAGCCAAGCCCACGTTGCCATGCCAATGTAAACAAGGCTTTCATATTACATGTCTGTGTGGACTGTCATCAGGGAACAGTATGTCATGCAGTAACCAGAAACGGTAGATTTAGATCATTACAAAAAAACAATCCGTAGTGACAGCGGCATGCACTGTACAA
Source organism: Tautogolabrus adspersus (assembly GCA_020745685.1). Lineage (NCBI taxonomy): Eukaryota > Metazoa > Chordata > Actinopteri > Labriformes > Labridae > Tautogolabrus > Tautogolabrus adspersus. The sequence goes on from CM036543.1 coordinate 31,120,459, forward strand.
AAATAATCACTTGTATTAAGTCTTAAAGTTCATTTCCCAAAGGTCAAAAGTGAACTCAAGTCTTAACGTAATGAGGTGTTGCATCGTTTAATAGAAACTACATGGCTGAAAGTCTTTAGACACCACTTACAACACACTTAACGCTACTTATCGGCCACTTTCATTGTCCTGCCATAGGCTTCTTTGGAACACTTAATACTGCAGCGTTCAGTAACATAAGGATTTCTCTGTGCACAAAGACGTATCCATTAATAAAATGTGCAGCGTCATACGATGCTATGAAGTACGTTTTGGGTTTTGTTGACAGGGTCTTGTTGCTCTTAATCTAAAACCATCGCTGTGCACTTACCGCACCATTTAAATTCTTCTTTCTCTTCATTTTCTTCTCAATAGTGAATTCCAACCTTGCAGAACATTTGACCTGACGTTGTCGCACACCAAACTATCGTCCAGATTGGTTACCTCACCTCATTCAGTTTATTTACTTTACTGTTGGTGCCCTCGGTTTAGACTGATTCAGAATTTAGGTCACTAAACGCGACAGCAGTGTCTCCTACCTTTCCTCTCGCCAAAGTTGCCAAGATGGCAACCATTTGGGGTGAGAAATGGCCGGCCATCCATACTCAGCTTGGTCATTATTAACGTTCAAACATTCAAAATCGAAAGTGTAAGAACAGCAGGACATAGAATGTGAGACAGTGATGGTTTTCCGAGTTTGGTGTGAAATAATTTGAATAAACAGCACATGTCAATCCAACCCAATGTCCTTTGGATGGACTGGAATGTAAATAATCCATACTATGTTCAACATGTGTCTGAAATATTGAGGTGTCCACAGACTTTTGGCCTTGAAGTTTGTAACTGCTCATTGCGAAACAAAACTTCTGTATTCATTCAGCAGATGATGCCACATTTAGGTAAAAAAAATCAAGATTTTAAGACTGAATACACGATTAAATTACCTCTGACGGTGGTTGGGTTTTGTTGTGTAGTGTCTGAGTAGTTGTTTTATCCATTTCGAATTTTTCTCTGTACCCGTTCAGCCGTGGTCTTTATCACTAGATGTCAATCTGGTGAACAGGTGGGACCCCTGAAGTGTTGGAGGTGGTGATTGGTTCGTCATAAGTTTGGGCCTCATGTTGAACTTTCAAATCGAATCTAGTTGTCCAATCAAATGGTGGTATTTCGACCTGTACTTGTAGTTGAAATAGACTGATTGTGGTGCATTTTTCTTGTCTGTCATTAGAAAATACTCCTTTCACCTTTGGCTCCTTGTTTTCTTTGTATCTACACACCTTTCTATGATATGGAGTCATATTTCCCTTCTTTTATTCCCCTTTCAGCTTCTTGGTAGAGATGTCCTGCTGTGCTGCTTTACTCTCAAAGATAAACGACACACTTCCTGTTTTTACAGTGTACTGTGAGACACAAACACAATGTGTGAGCAGCGTCTCTCTGAACCTCAGAGAGAGGTTTAAGTCAAAGTCCGCAGCTTGCAGGGTCTCCCACCAGAACTGATGGAGTAGAAGTCTGCTGACCTTTCATCAGCCTTTACTCACCGTTATAGACAGTAGAGTGACACCTAGAGGCCAATGTGAAGCATAGCAGGAGAGCTGGGAGCCCTTAAAATGCCGGATCACAGAGGAGGAGGTTCTGTTTGGGATATTTATATAAGACAAGTAAAGACTGAACAAACTGTGTCTGCTGTTTGAGATTTCACGCTACATAAGCACTTTTGTTAGACGTAAAATCAGAATTTGAGCATTTTGAGAAAGGGTGCATGCCGTCTTTGACGTTAAACCAGTTATAACCAATGGGAGATTGAACCCACCAATACTTTCTGAATGACAAATGAAAACTTCTGAAAATATTCAACCACTCAAATTCATTTATTTTCATTTTATTTGTGTTCCACACATGGAAATACAGAAAACCATTCTCTATTCATCACAAACCGTGTTCGGAGAGGAAGAAGAATAAATCTTCATTTATCCAAAAAATGACTCAGTCCATATAACAGCTGATCAATTATGTGAACTGTAACCATCGGAACATTTCTTTTCAATTATCCACAAAGTGTGCAGCTTTTCTGTGTTTTGTGTGCGTGCGTGCGTGCATGCGTGTGTGTGTGTGTGTGTGCGTGTGTGCGTGCGTGCATGCGTGTGTGTGTGTGTGTGTGCGTGTGTGCGTGCGTGCATGCGTGTGTGTGTGTGTGTGTGCGTGTGTGTGTGCGTGCGTGTGCATCATGTGATGATGAAACAACAGAACAATAAAGTGATAGAGAGTCAGAACAGGAATACATATTTGAAATAATCTGAACACATATTAAAACTGAGATGATTTTTTTTCAAATTAATTGTAGTTTTTATTTTAAGTATTTTTCAAATTTCAATTTCAAATTAGTTAATGTGGGAGGAAACCGAAGCGTCTCGGAGTAAACCCACACCACCAGGACTCCATGCGGGCTCACATGTGGTCCTGTGTGGTCCTGGTGGGACCTGAAGTCCTTCCTCATATCCAGGTTAGACCCTCTGAGCTACGAGCCAATGAGAGGCTGATAACACAGAGAATCACCTGAACATGAGGTCTGACCTCAGGCCCCAGGAGAACTTTCTCACAGCTGAGATTCTGTGGTAGCAGGAGCTGAAGGCTCACTGCTACACAACATGTCGGCTGTGAGAAAGGTCTGTCCCACCCACCCACCTGAGGACCAGCGATGGTTACATGTCTTTACACGCCACGTTTAAAAAGGTTAGTGAAAGAACTCCACTTAGATTTGAAGAATCCTTTGATGCCGCTGCTCTCTTTTGGTAAAAGGCGCCTTTTCAGAGTCTCAGTCACAAACTCCATGACTGACGGAGTCTGTGACAGCAGGCCCCTCCAAAGCCACCCTTCACCAAACTTTTGGCACAGGTCTTTGAGCACCTTCTCACAGACCTTTCTGATCTTCTTATCTTGTAAATTAATGTTAATGCCAAAGGCTCTTACCTCTACCAAGAGCATGTTTTTTAAAGTTTCTATAGTGGCTTTATAGGCATCGTGGGACTTACTAATGGGTACGTCTTTCATTACTGTGTGTACCAGCTCTGACACCAGGATATCACAGGCTAGTTCATCTAACTCCTGGAGTCTGGGGGCTTCTTCTTCACACACAGCTTCGTCTTCATCATCTGTGTCTGATAGAATCATAATGACCTCCGACTCATCAGGAGCTGGTGCTGCTTCAAACTCTGGGGTCAAAGTTTGAAATGTGAGGGCTTCATCTTCACACACAGCTTCCTCTGCTTCAAACTCTGGGGTCAAACTCTTCATTTCTGATTCCAGAGGATCTGTATCTTCTGGCAGAGAGTTCACTACTTTCTCAATCTCCCTCAGAGCGTGGCTTACATTATCCCTCCTTCTCAGGTGCTGTTGTGCCTGCTCTTTCAGCCAGGTCCACATCCTCTTCATGAAAGAGTCCACCTCAGGCTGGATCTCTGCCTTCATTTCTTCGTCCGTGACTTCTCCTTCTTCTCCCGCTGATTTCAGGTGATCGCACAAAACATCTCTCAGATCTTCAGCAACAGTGTCGTGTTGGCCGCTGGAAATGTCGCTGGCAATCCTCTCGTACAGGCATACCTCATCTGTACCCGAGTTTCTGTCTTCATCTTCAGCCTCAGAGATCATGTCTTGTACCAGGAGATCCACGCTTTTAATGAGCTGCTCTGCTGAAGCTTTGTCTGTATTTGAAGTTACAGTTACGATTTGAAGTTTGCTCTTTAAAGTCGCCTTCATGTTCAGGATTGCTTCCCGAGCATATGTGCAGACAGAGAGAGCTTTAATTTTGCTTGCGAGCCTCTTCCTTATTGAAGTTTTTGGTGATTCCATCTCTGATTTGAAATCCCCATCAGGTTCAACATCCAGGTCCTGTTCTACCCCATTATTTACTATTTGCACAATCTCTGATGCGAGGTCTTCAGATTCTTTGGAAGATCTGGAAAGATGCAAGTCTAATTCTTCTTCAGACATGTTACCATCCACAAAATGTACAAGTTTGCTGACCGCCTCCTTAAGGATCATCTGTACTGCACTGACAGATGGAAGGGACTTGATTTTAAAAGAATTTAGATTCTCTTGTTGAGGAGTAACGAGGATCTGAGATGATCTGATGAGCTCCTCCTCCTCCTGATCAGTTGGAGTCTGTTCAATGTCCTCGTCCTGATCAATCGGATTTGGTTCATCCTCCTCCTCCTGATCTGTCTGAGGTATTTCTACATCCTCCTCCTCCTGATCTGTCTGAGGTATTTCTACATCCTCCTCCTCCTGATCTGTCTGAGCTATTTCTACATCCTCCTCCTCCTGATCTGTCTGAGCTATTTCTACATCTACACTATGCGTCTGTAAAGATGACAGAGATTCATCTTGCTCAGCTGTGTTTTCAGCAGAGCAGGACATCTTTGCCAAACATTGTTTTAGCATTTTCCCGACCTGTTTTGCAATATATCTCACTCTGGAGTTAAAAGTCTCGCACCCCTCAAAGTTCTCTCCGCTGCTGTCACTCCCATTGGAGAGCTCACAGTTTACTCTCTCTGTGACCTCTGTGACCACGAGCCCCGTCACCTGCTCTGCACTGGGGCAATAGATGTCACCTTCTACGCCCATCACCCCAGCCAAAGTCTCTGCAATGCCGACTCCCAAGTCACCCAGACTATCGTGCACCTGCTCTTCAGAAAGAGCCAGGCTGTCCTGCGACCCTTTGGATCCAGAGGGGGATTTTGTCCGTCTGTCACTCTCTGTTGATTTAGTTTTGTAAATCTCATAGACGCATTTAGTTATTATATCGATTATATCGACACACATTTCCATTAGGAGCTCTTTGGTCTGATTGTCAAAAGATCCTGCCTCCACATTGGTCCATTGTACCTTTGTCATCTGTTTGAGGCAGAATTGGATAATGGGACGAATATAGTCTTTGTAGACCACTGAAACGGTTTGCTCCATCTGGTCCATGCTGCTTGTGGAAGTCATCTTCTCTGTTGTTTGTGGTCGCTTTGACTGTAAATGTGCCTTCAAACAGCTGAAGTGAAGTTTGTCTCCTCCTGGTAACTTGTCCTGAAAGCTGTCTGAGTGTTTGGGGGGTTCTATTTATAGACTCAGAATGTTGGCCTTTGATCTATGACATCACAACATTCTGGTCACCTGACACTCAAATATGACATTGTTTTTTTTTCAAAAACTTTATTTAAAAAACACATTATTCTGTCAAGTTCAAACAATAACACAACGTAATAGAGAACAAACGTTATGACGTATTTTTGTAGGCCAACCCAGGAGTAGCATCACCATGGGCTCTGTTTAGAATTCGCCTATGGGATTTTTCATTGGATTTTGGATGATTGCAGAAAATAAGCTCTGTGGCTAACACAGGTTTCTGATGCGTAGGCGTTTTGTTCAGCAGGATAATCTTTACAAATGAACACCATTTTTATGAAGTTTGAAGCGTTAATGCGGCCGAGAGAAGTAAAAAGCTAACGTTATGCTACAAGCTAACTACACCACGGTTGGATGATTTTAACGTCACAACCGTTATGCTTCATCGATCTAATCAGCGGTTTTGACAAGCTAGCGAAACCGTAGCTTAATACATTGTTTATTAACCTAATATTTGCCTTAAATAACTAATATTGGAAAATACTATATATTGATGAATCTACAAGAGTTTGTAAGAGCACTGAAAAACATGACTAGAAGCTGGACTAGGCGTGATGACGTTTAATGTCCCCGACATCCACTGTAGTCTCATTTAGCCACTTGTTAGCAAACGCCGTTTTTAGTACGCGTAAAATCTTCAAAGTGGGGGTATTATCTAACGTAGTTTATCTCGTCTAACAAAACGCCAACATCTCTTTAGCTTGTGTTAACCACAGACCTTATTTCAGGCGTCTAACCACAAACCCATTCAAAATCCCCATTGACTTTTAGAGGATAGAACCCATGGTGCTAAAATGCTAACTCACTTCCGGGTATTAGGACTCATTCCTGTGGCACCTTATAACAAACTGACTTTCAAATCACCAATTGATCTGAAGTAATGAAACTCTTGATAGGCTGCTGTCAGTGTGGGTAATAAAGAAGCCATGTTGTTTCTAGTAGAGAACATGGAGTGTGAATATTTAGGTTGAGACCTAAACTACAAATCCCACTGTTGCATCCAACAAAGTGCTCTGTGGATGGAAAGTATAGCAGCAACTTGAGTTACGAGACCTGAATCCTGTCTTTGTGTCAAACACTTTTTTATATCACAATGTCAATTAAAAAAACTTCAGATTTGAATGAAAGTTATTCAATTGTTCATTTATAGTTGGTCTTGAGTGAGAACAAACTGTGTGTGTGCACGTGTCTGTTGTGATCTGGCGCTATTTAGAAAATACAATTAAATATAATGAACTTGACCTTCAAGGGGGGGCGGGGGGTGCTGCTGCTCTGTCTGAGCAGTAAGTGTGAGAGGTGTCCGACTGCAGGCTCACACTCAAAGTGTGAAATCCTTTCAAGGATGAAATGACACAGTCAGATACTAAATCTGTATAACCGCCTCAGTCGACAGAAACATGTTCAGCTGCAGCTTCCATTACATCTGCAATGATCCCATTCACCCAAAGATATCCTAATAAGTGCTCTGCCTCCTCTCCTCTGTGTCACAACATCCCTCCTCATCATTTCAGGCTGTGAAATTGGATTTTTACATAACTCGATTACCTCCGACGGCTCCATTCATCTCCTGCTATGCTGCACAAAACGGAGTTCCATTATACGAGTGAAACGGCGTGTGACAAATTGAGACTGAAGATTCATTTTCTGTTTTCTCCGTCTGTCTTCTGCAGAGGAGTTGTTCTACAGGATCTCCTTCGTGGTGGATGACGGGGACTCTGAGCTGACCCGGGCTGATGTGGAGCGGGCCGTGGCTCTCTGGGTAAGAGGAGTCCAGCTTCAGGAAGACGAGGTGGCAATGTAATGGAGATTGATGCAATTTCACACCAGCATTGCCCATATAGCAGACAGCTCGTCTCTGTTATCACAATATTGATTTCTTTAAAGTCCAAACGTCTTCCTGCACATCAGTTAGTGTTGTTGTCAGAGAAGCCAGCACTTCAACATGTTTCACCCCGAGAGAGTTCTTCATTGAGCTCTGTCACGTACATTTGGAAAGGTCACGTTATCATTTCACTCACTACACAGCTCACTGATTGGTCCTTTAACAGGTGTAATGTATCAGGATCTAGGGATACTGGACTACTTTACCCATAATGCCAGACGCATCACAGAGTGCAGCTTCTATAAAACACCAACGTTGTAGAAAAGCTTCAGAGCGTCACTCTGTCCTTCATGTGTGCAAACCCCGAACACTCCCGCTGTTTTATTGGTTCAGTCAATAACTTGAATTGTTTTTCTTCTTGCAGCTCAATCAAACATTTCAGAACTGGACCCACGCCGTCTACATCAACTCCACCAGGTAATTCAGCACAGATTTATACACGCTGATCAAACAAACGAGTGCAGGGAACTCGGTCACCTCCTGAATGTATCACAGAGTCTCAGTTTGAAGCTGCAGGCAGGTGGAGATTTTCGTCTTCATGATAACCACCCAGACTAACAGAACTAAACCAAGTTATGAGTCCTCTCCTGTTTGACTCATCTCGACTGAATTAGATTTTAAACGTCTTAAGGTCCTTCTCTAAGAGCACCGACCTCCATCTGTGGAGCAGCTGAAGCGAGTATCCCCCGAGAGAGGGCTTCATTAAGCTCCCTCACTTACATTTGAATTAAATTGATTGGACAGGGTTTTGAACAAGACATGAACTATTTTTAAAGGTTTGGGGGGGGGGGGATAACGTGCCTGAAAGGAGTCGCAGGTCGGACTCAAACCCGGGCTGCCCGCTTCGAGGACTGCAGCCTCTGTACACAGGGCATGCAAACCAACCAATCGGCCAGCGGCACCCCCGATATAAACTGATTTAACTTATTGTGATGAAGGTATTTTGCTGTGTCAGCTGTCTCCATTTGTTGGTTTATTTGTTACACTGACATTTCAATGGAGACAACCAACCTAATGAACCCAACTGGACCAGAAGATGAAATAAACAAAGTCAGACGATCTCAGCTGATAGACGACCGAGTGAAGTCAATGTTGTTGTCAGTGGACTTTGGAAGCTTCGGAGATTGAATTCAGAAGAAGCTGTTTCTTAAAGAAGATGTCCGCTATGACATGTCGGTCTATGAAGACGATGTGAGGGTCAGGGGGAGAACCCGTCTGAGTGATTCTTAAAGCATGTGAACTCTATAAACCATAAAGGTATAAACATGGTGTAACATGAACATGACTTCATCTTGTGTGCAGTGTGCAGCCGGCCGTGCAGAGCGGAGGGAACCCGACCAGGTAAAACATTTGATTGTTGTCCGACCTGATCCCGTCATATCGCTGACTCAGCACTCTCAGCAGCTTTGTTTTGAATCCCATGTCTGCAGCTATGCGTGTCAGGCGCTGCTGGTTTATTATTACATCAGCAATCAGAGCCTGGGAGAAGCTGCTTTGTCTGCCAGGATGTCGAGCTCTGAGGGGCTGATGGGCGCCGGTCTGCAGGTCCAACCCGGGTCTGCTGATGTCAGATTAGTCGGTGAGGAACTCCAAAGTGTTTCAATGTGTTGGATGACTTCTACATTTTTATGAGAAAGAAGCTAATTGCATGAAGAACCTTCTACGAGAAAAGTGTTGCTAATTCTTTTACACACACTTGGTCACATGGACGGCATGGCGATGCAGGGGGCAGTGCTGTCGCCTCACAGCAAGAAGGTTCCTGGTTTGAATCCCTCGTCGGACAGGGTTTGCATGTTCTCCCTGTGCATGCGTGGGATCCCTCCAGCATCCTCCCACAGAAAGCACTCACTCAACTCCACGTCCACGGGTAAAAGCCAACACAAGGTTCACCCTCGTTTCAGAACGCGCTTTATCCGCTTGGTGTTTCACCTCACTGTGATTATATTTCCTCTTCTTTGACACTACGTCCATGTCCGCAATTCTAGAGTCTGTTGGGGCTCTCCAACCAGCGTTAAGCAGGGCAACGGGAGTGAGTTCTGTCAGTTGGGGCCCCCTTAGGGAGGTTTCCTACCGCAATTGCAAAATTTCCACATTTCGGAATGCTGCTTTGGGGACCCTTAATGGTCTGGGGCCCCAAAAGAGTTGCCTGCCTTGCCTGTTGACAAGCGGCGCCTCTGCATGTCCGTCATATTTGCCGGTTTGAATTGCGTCCAGTAACTGAATGGTATCCACTCCTAAACTCACCTGCTGCGCTGTCATTGGCTGGAGGAAACACACCAGCTCCGCCCAGAAACGTCCCGAGTCAACCAAAACAAAGCAGAACAGTAAAATCTAGTCAGAGGACAGGGTCTCTGCAGACACAGTCACCAGCACACATGTACGGAGGCCCAGAAGGGACGATGGAGCAGCTTGACTTTAAAATATTTTATTTTGAAGGAAGAAGCTGCTGACTCTGACTTGTCACATTTTGTACCTTTAATCTGTCCTGATAGAAAACTGTCCGGAGGAGAACCCGCTGCACTACCGCTGGCCTGAGAGCAGACCCTCCATCACTCAGTACCTGCCCTGTTTCCCCAACAAGGACCAGAGCACCTCCAGGACCTGGTAACTCAAAACCACATCATCAATACTCATGTACTGTGTAACAAGCTGTTCAAGATCAACTCAAACCAAAAAACGCTTTGGGGTGAAAGCCAATCGGCGTTTAGATTTCCAGACTTCTTGGGATGCTTTAGAAATGAAGCGTCTGACATGTTTTAACATCTATAAAGCAGCTTTACTGTCTTCATTCTCCTCTCTCTCTCTCTCTCTCTCTCTCTCTCTGCGTGTCTCAGTTTGATCAGTCCGCAGAACTTCTCCTCCCACTGGTCACACGCAGACATCAGTAACTGCACCGACATCGACACCATCCAGGTGTCAGCAGGTACGCTCGGCTCACAGCCAATCAGGTCCTCAATAGGATATTAAGATGTGATGATTCCTTTTCCCTCCCCTACTTTGCTCCTGCACCCCCCCCCCCCCCCCCCAAATACTGTCCTTACTCCTCGTCTTTTGTCCTCTTGTTTCCTCTCTGCTTCCTCCTCCTCGTATCCTCATGTGTGTCTACTCTCCTCCCTCCTTCCTTCCTTGTCCTATCCCTTCACAACCTCTCCTTACCTCCCCCTTCTTCATCTTGTACTTCCTCCTCCTTTCCTTTCCTCATGTTTGTCTCCTCTCCTCCTTCCTCTCCTGATCGAGATTTGTCTTCACAGTGTTTTATCTTCTTGCAGAGTTGAAAATCAAAAACATGTCTCTTCATGGCGTTAAATCTTTCTGTTGTTTTTATGTGCAGAAAATGCAGCAGAGGTAGCCGTGCAGCTCGCCGTCATCACAAACAACGAGCTGTCCAATGAGGAGGTGAGACTCCGACTGAACAGGAATCTGAGGAGGAAGAGGAGGAGCTGTGATCTGTGAATAACCTTTTCCTCTCCTCCTCCTCCTCCTCCTCTCTCCTCCTCTTCCTCTCCTCCTTCTCTCTCTCCTCCTCCTCCTCCTCTCTCTCCTCCTCCTCCTCCTCCTCTCTCTCCTCTCTCCTCCTCCTCCTCCTCCTCCTCTCTCCTCCTCCTCCTCCTCTCTCCTCCTCCTCCTCTGTCTCTGTGCAGGTGTCCAAAGTGGTGACGAAGGTGAAGGAGTTGGTGAACGTAGCAAAGATCAACAGCTCTTTGGCCTCCACGGTGGTCGCCATCATCTCCAACGTGATGAGCAGCTCAGAGAGCGCGCTCGCTGCTACATCCGAGAAGTACGCACTTTTTTACTGCTGTGTGAAGTTTCCTCTGCTGCTTGGTACCTTCCTCTTCTGTGCACGATATTGTGGCTGTGTTAGCCTGCCTTACTGGTTCACTGTACGCTCCATAATAGTGATCAACAACTTTTTCTCTGATTGCAAAGTAGTTAAACTAATCTCCCCCCCTCTCAGTCACTCTCTCTCTCTCTCTCCCCTTCTTCAGAGCTCTGAAGACGGTGGACGAGTTGGTTCAGAAGATCGAGTTCGAGGGCTCCTCCATCAGCATCACCTCCAGACACCTGGCTGTGGGGATCTCCGCCCTCAACACCTCCGTGTTCAACGGGACGTCGTTCAGCGCCTTCATACCCCCAAACACCACCAACCCCCAGGTGAGACACACACACACACACACACACACACACACACACACACACACACACACACACACACCACCGACCCTCAGGTTAAAAACACATTCACAGGAATCATAATCTCGGATTTTCACTTATTTACTATCTTCTTTCTCACCTCCCTCCTTTCCCTCTTTCCTGTCTCTACCCCTTCTTCCCGTCCATCCTTCCTTCTCTCTTCTTCTCCTCTCCGTTCATCTCTTCGTTTCCTACACTTTGCTCTATTCCCCGTCTCCTCCCTCAGATTGACTTTGAGTCGGAGCGGGTGAACCCTTTAGCTCAGGTCGTCCTCCCTGCGTCCCTGCTGTCCAGCGTCTCTCTGAGCGACGTCGACAGATTGTCTCTGTCCAGGATCAACTTCATGTTCTTCAGCAGCACCAACCTGTTCCAGGTGAGTCAGGGCTACACCTGGAGCACGTCTGAGCACACCTGAAGAGAAACACCTGAATGTTAAACTCTCTGACATTCTGCTGATATGTTTTCAGAAAGAGCAGCACGGCCGCTCTCTCAACAGCTACGTGGTGGCGAGCAGCGTGGGAAACTTCTCCATCAGTGACCTGAAGGAGCCGGTGGAGATCGAGATCGCTCACCTGTCCCAACAGGTACAGATCAACCTGTGTAGAATAATAAATATCATTTAATTATAATCAGCTGCTTTAATGATGATGTCTGTCACTCTTCTTCCCTCCCGGCAGCCGTCGCTGAATCCCGTCTGCATGTTCTGGGACTTCAGTTTGAACGGTGAGTCGTCACGTTAGAAATAAACTTGATTTGATGAAGGATAAGAGTTATTCACAATAAGGCGTGTAGCTGACCTGATTGACAGACGGGCGCGGTGTAACGGTTTGTCAGGAGGCTTAAACCCGCCTCAGCTCCAGCTCTCAGTCTGTTCTTAAGAAGAAGATCAACTTTAGTAAAAATACTTTTTCATTCTGTTATTGAACTTGCTGCACACACATAGGCTGAAATACAAACACATGCACAAACAGGATCCTACTGTATGCACACCCGCTTCCCATCCCAAGTCCCTACAGACTGAGCTACTGCCGCCCCCCTTAGGTTGACTGAAAGTTAGGCTGAGACGGCATTTCCAGCACGGAGACCGCCATCAAGGGCACTCCAGCGCCCCCTGCAGAAACAGACGGGTGACGTCAGTCAAAGATTCATATTTACAGTCTGTGGAGGGGGCACAGGAGTTCAGAGATGAACAGGGGGAGGGGGTCAGACCATGTAAAGCCTTAAAAACAACGGGGTTTCATCCACTCAGATTGAGATGGTTTCTGTTATATAAAGGCTCATTGACTTTTCCTCTCAGTCGTTCAGCTCTTGATTTAAGTTTTCAGCCTGAGAAAGCGAGCTGAAACACCTCCATCCAAACGTACTCATCCTGGAAACATTTACGGCAAGGTTTGAAAAGACAACGTCAAATAAGAGTTTAGTTCTGAACAAGAGAAGTTCACCTTGATTTTGTCTTATATTCTTCATTAAAAACCCTCCACAGGAACAGTCTCTGTCCCGTCTTGTGAAAAGCTTTGCATGCTGTTGGTTTGTGCTGTAACACCTCTCTGCTGCCACCAGATGGAGCCGGAGGCTGGAACGCAGACGGCTGCAGAGTGTCTGAAGAATCCAGCAGCAACAGAACCGTGTGTCTGTGTGACCACCTCACACACTTTGGCATCCTCATGGTGAGACTGCATCATCTTTAGTCATCCTGATATCAAACCACACAGAAGTCCCCGTCAGGCTGCTGTGAACTCTTAAAATATGTGTTCAGACCCTTTTGAACATTTATTAAAGGGAAACCTGATATATGACAGCTGCTCTTTAAAAAACCCAGGATCTGTATTTTTACTACATGAGGCACCAAATGTTTTGCATCGCTCCGCTAGCTTAAAGGGAACAGTGAGAAAGGCTTTAGTGGCTGCAACACACTGTTACACTTACAGCCTACAGTCCTTATCTGACCTGGTGAGGACAGGAAGTTAAGCACAGAAACAGGAAGTGGTTAGAGATCACAGACTAAAGTCAAACAGCTCTAAGGAACGGTAACAAAGGTAAATGTTTGATCACATTGTCATCTTGTCCTCCTCTCCGTCTGTGTCTTCAGGACATTTCTGGAGCGTCGCCGCACATCGACCCGAGGAACAACAAGATTCTGACCTTCATCACCTACATCGGCTGCGGCATCTCGGCCATCTTCTCTGCCGCCACGCTGCTCACGTACATCGCCTTCGAGTGAGTCTCATTACGCATGAACTGCTTGATTCCCTGTGTTATAACAAGGTGGATTGTTTTTCTTTTTTCTGCAACATAATCTCTTGTTTCAGTGGGAACTTCAAACCAAACCAAACTGGGACAGAAAATCTGTAAACAAAACGTTGGTGAGATCTGGTGTCGAAAGTTTAGTCCTGTCATGATTTTATTAGAAGTGCGATGAATCGGGGCGCTGATGGCGCAGTGGTTAGTGAGCGCGTCCCATACATGGAGGCTATAGTCCTCAACGCGGGCGGCCCAGGTTCGAATCCAACCTGTTGCTCCTTTCCCGCATGTCAATCCCCACTCTCTCTCTCCCTGATTTCCATCTCGATCCTGTCTCTCCAATGAAAGCCCAAAAAGCCCAAAAATAAATCTTTGAAAAAAGAAGTGCGATGAATCAAGCAGCAACCTCGAGTGTTGATGAAGCTGATGCTGAAGTGTAAAATCCTGCAGTTCCTCGAGTGTCCACTAGAGGCTGGCTGCAGAAGCACAGGAAGTCACATACACACCCATTCTAAAAAGCCTGTTTTTACAGCAGACATTAACATGTTTACAGCCTGGTTCAAAAAACCAAACAGGTCTGATTAGCTCATGTCTCGATCAGCACACACTGTACGGGGGGTGAATGTTTTGATGACTCATCAGTTTTGATTTGATGAAGGATAAGAGTTATTCACAATAAGGCGTGTAGCTGACCTGATTGACAGGTGGGTGCGGTGTAACGGTTTGTCAGGAGGCTTAAAACCCGCCTCAGCTCCAGCTCTCAGCCTGTCGTTAGGTTGACTGAAAGTTAGGCTGAGACAGCATTTCCAGCATGGAGACCGCCATCGATGGGACTCCAGCGCCCCCTACAGGAACAGACGGGTGACGTCACTCAGGCTTCAAACATTCATATTATTATTTTACGTAGTTTATCATTCTCTCTGCTTCCTGTAGTTTCTGTCATGTAACCTTTAATAAATAGCTTCTGATATTTCACTTCTCTCAAAAGCTTCCTGGAACTAAAGTTTGAGAGTCTTTGGTGAAGTTAAAATAAACAAACTCAGGAAATAAGAAGCATTGTAAATCTGAAACGTGGCGAGGCTTTAACTGAGAAATCATTTGAGTGTTTGTGAATCCAGCGAGCTGAAAGGAGTGAAAACCACAGAGAATAAAAACACCCCACACTCAGATTCTAACCACTAACCTCTTCTCTTTCATTCAGGAAACTGCGGCGTGACTACCCGTCAAAGATCCTGATGAACCTCAGCACCTCCCTGCTGCTCCTGAACATGGTCTTCCTATTGGACGGCTGGTTGGCCAGCCTGGACACTGACTGGCTGTGCCTGTCCGTGGCCGTCTTCCTGCACTACTTCCTGCTCACCTCGTTCACCTGGATGGGGCTGGAGTCGGTCCACATGTACATCGCTCTGGTCAAAGTGTTCAACACGTACATCCGCCGATACATCCTCAAGTTCTGCATCGTGGGCTGGGGTCAGACATTCAAACCAACATCAAAACTCAAAAATCAAAGTTTTATTTTATGACAACAGAAATGACAACTCTTTGATTCTGGTACAAATTCTATGGAAGAGGGTTCAGGCCTGACATGAGGACTAAATAATGAGAGGAAGACGATTTCAGAACAAAGTCCAAATGTCGAAAATTAAATGAGGTACAAAGTTAAAATGTCAGAAGAAATGTATATCAACCTAGTTCTCAACATTTCAAAACTTTTAGAATTCATCACCAACATGTCAGGCCTCTGCTCCGAGGCACAGACCATCACACCGAGTCTGCTGTGTTTGTTTTTCTATTCATTGCTAATATTCGCAGTATGAGCATAATGGAAAGAAAATCGTCTTCCTCTCATTATTTATTTCTCATTTCCGGCTCTACTCCTCTTCCACAAAATTCTGATGCAAATGTGATATCTAGATTAGTGGATATGTACCTCGACTGACTGATGTGTGTGTAAATGTGTGTGTTGTTGTTGTTGTAGGTCTCCCTGCGGTGATGGTGGGGATCATCGTCTCCGTGGATAAAAACTCGTACGGCCTGCAGGAGTACGGCAGAGGAGAGTCAGGAGAGGGATCCTCAGAGTTGTGAGTGAGCCTTCCTTACACTTCCTCAGAGTATAATCAATATGTACATCAGTGCTTCACCTGAACAGCAGAGACAGTTCAGATCACCTAAATCATCTCTGTCATCACCATGGGATGAAGGGGTTAAAACATAAACTGTGAACTCCTTCTAAGGTCGTTCAAAGACACAACAGGACACTTCAGTGCAAATGCTTCAAATCCCTGGACTCGCCTCGGGCCCACGGCAAATCAAACTGACGTAGAAATAGAAAATACTTTACTGTCTACTTTTTGGATTCAAAATGCAGCAGAGGATTTTTTTTTTAACTACAAACCATTTGGAAGGTCTGGATCAGCCTGAATTCTAGACCCAGTGGCCACACAGGGTATTGCAGAGAAAATTCACACTCCCATATTCCCTGGATTCTCTCGTATTTCAACGCCATCTCTCGGCCCCCTATCGTTTTGTTATTTCTCACAGGAAACTCCTACAACTTTAAATAATCCTTTAAAGACAGATTGATATGTTTTGTATATTTGTGTGAGAGGCCAAAGTTGCCAGATGGTCTATGAATCAGGATACACGCACAATCCACAACTATGTACAATTTAAACCCCCTCTGTCTGTACATCCTGGAGACCCCCAACTTGACTCATATGATTTGTGCATGGCTGCGCAAGTTGAAAGGCAAACTAGCCAAAAATGCCGGGACAGGACGCCATGCATTCTGCAAAGTGTTCAGAGGGGATTTTGATAGAGGGTATTAATAGGAGCTCTTGCACCCCTTCGACCACCTCCCCATCACCAGCAGCGGCCTCCATTCTCCCTCCAGTACTTTGAAACCTAAAGACACCTGTAATAGAAAGTGTAAAACCCAAAGAGCAAGACTCTTTTTGTTGCTTTTGCACCAGAAGAGAAATTCTTTTGTCTCCAAATTGTCACCATACTTAGGTCCAGGTCCAGGTCTTACTCGTATCTGAGTTGGTCTTTACAGATTGGATCTTCAGTGCATCATGTGTTTGTGTGTCCCGTCTCAGCTGCTGGATCCAGAATTCATGGGTCTTCTACATCACCTGTGTGGGTTACTTCTGTCTGGTGTTTCTGCTGAACGTGGCGATGTTCGTGGTCGTGATGCTGCAGATCTGCGGACGCAACGGAAAACGCAGCAACCGCACGCTGAGAGAGGAGGTCAGTACTAAGACGTAACTGCATCACTATCATAAAAATATCTCTTCAGCCCGTCTTTAAAGCAGCAATGATTCTGATCCTGAAAGGTTTTACATCTAGGGTCTGATGCGCAGAACTTTTGCAGGACTTTTGCCCTCGCTGAACCTGCGAACATTGTCTCATTCAAAAAACGCATGCAAAGGGTTAAAAACACCCCGAACTGCGCGGTAGAGAAAACAGCCTCTCTGTGGTTCCGGTGCTTTTTGTGCATAATTAAAGTAAATGTGATGCAGTCGTTTGGAGATCTCTGCAAACGGTGGCGCTAACAGTCACGCACAGAGTGAAAAAATAACTTCTGCTGAGAGTTGGCGGTAACTGCGCCGCAGTATTTATGAGATGTCACACTCGAACTTTCCAGTGATCAGGAAAACAATTCTACCTGTGCATGAATGAAAACAAATGATCTGTGAATAAAGTCTGTCTGAAGTAGATCAGGAGTCAGTGCTGTGCAGGTTTAGTTGTTGTGAGCAGCTGCAATCGATTCTTCATAAATCCGGCCAACAGTCTTTGGCCCGATTATCGAGCATCCGGCCTCCTCGGGTGCACAGGAGGTGACCTAGCACGAGTTAGCTTTAGCAGTGTAAGCCACACACAGACAAAGAAAAGAGGGTTGTCATAACTTAAGCCAGAGCTGAATTGAGAGGTTCAGTGCAGAAAAGTTACAGCACCGTCATCACTCTTCATTACACCGGGTCGCTCTCCAGAGTTTCATTCACTTCCACGAGACAAAATCGGGCTGATCGATTTGTAACGTTGAACATCTCAGACAGACAAATGTTCCCACCCTGCTGCGTCCTGGCTCTGCTGACTCCCGTGAAGACACATCAGGGTGGAAACATCCGAGCTGCAGATGAATCAGCGTGCTCCACACTCCTCTCTCTCTCTCTCTCTCTCTCTCTCTCTCTCTCTCTCTCTCTCTCTCTCTCCCTCTCTCTCTCGCTCGTGGACGTTTGTCTTCCTCCAGCCGAGAGGGTCGTCATGCAGCAGCTGGAAGATGCATTTTCACTTTGAGCTGCTTTGGACTCAAACAGAGTCTCTAAAATAGTCTATAAATCTGTGTCTCTGTATCTTATGGCTCCAATCAAAGCACAGGAATGCGTGCATGTAACAAACGAAAACAAGAAGAAGAAGAAAGCTGCATCCAAACGATAACTCTTAAATCATTTTATCACGTTTGAAATAGAAAACAGACCAAAGACTCACACATTATAAAACCATTTACAGCTTCGTTAAGGAAATGAAGAATAACCTCCCGTGTTGTGATTTAGGTTCTGAGAAACCTGCGGAGCGTCATCAGCCTCACCTTCCTGCTTGGGATGACGTGGGGCTTCGCTCTGTTCGCCTGGGGGCCCGTTAACCTGGCCTTCATGTACCTGTTCGCCATCTTCAACTCACTGCAAGGTAACCCCGGTCGCATTCACTCAGTGAGTCTTTATTTCTGATCATGATACAAACACACCACACGACATTCATAAAAACACAGATTTAAAACTCTGAGGAGCTGCTGCTCCACCTCTGCCCTGATTGGTTCATTTTTGGTGTTAACGTGTTACACAAATACTGTGTTGTGTCTGAATCACCCATTTTGGATCCAGTGACACAAGAACACAACAAACTAACCAATCAAGGGAGGGATAAGCTAGCAGATGCCGTGTCCAGCTTATGGGTCCTGTAACGTTGTCACTCACTCAGAATGACAACCTGAGCCTGTCAGGGACCAAAACAACAACCCTGAGAAACGCCATGAGCAGCCTGTATCACTGCTGCAGAAAATGGTGTCAGGTTGACCAGATTGTCGTTGAAACATGTCAGCACTTAGAGCCGTTGAAGAGGCAGGCTGCTGTTTTTATATCCTGTTAGAGTAGTGACAAGGGTCCCCAAATATTTCTGACCTATATTCAACTTGTTCTTCCAAGTTAGTTAGTGAGTGAGTTCAGTTTACACGAATGACTGACAGGTGTTACAAAGCAGATCTCTGTTTCTCTCTCTCCTCAGGTTTGTTCATCTTCATCTTCCACTGCGCTCTGAAAGAAAACGTGCAGAAACAATGGAGGAGATATCTGTGCTGCGGACGCTTCAGACTGTCAGACAACTCAGGTACCTGTCTGTCTGTCTGTCTGTCTGTCTGTCTGTCTGTCTGTCTGTCTGTCTGTCTGTCTGTCTGTCTGTCTGTCTGTCTGTCTGTCTGTCTGTCTGTCTGTCTGTCTGTCTGTCTGTCTGTCTGTCTGTCTGTCTGTCTGTCTGTCTGTCTGTCTGTCTGTCTGTCTGTCTGTCTGTCTGTCTGTCTGTCTGTCTGTCTGTCTGCCTGCCTGCCTGCAGGACTCAGATCCGGGTGCAGGTCTGGGTGCAGGTTTGGGTCCAGGTTCCCACAGCAGCAGAAAGAGAGCAGCTCTTTATTAAAACCTAAACTGGGAGTCTGTGTGGATTTGCAGCTCATAAAAACAGATCAAACAGAGAGTCGTGTTGGAGGGACCAGGAAGTCCTCCAGGTGTGCTCGGTCTGTTCATTATGAAGACGCCACAGAGAGCCCGTCTGTCTCCTCTCATCGCTTCATTCCTTAGATTCCACGTTAAGAATGTTTTGATGTGAACGGTTGTGAATGTAATCGAGCAGCTTTGATTAAATCAACAAGAGACGAGGACGATGTCCTTTTCTTCCCAGCTACAAGATAAACATCGTTCACCAACTTTGATTAGAAATGAACTCAAACGCAGGGCCAGATTTCTTCAGGCCAAAGGTCATCAGAAGGTCATAATCAGGGCCTTGAGCTTTAACTAGTTAATCATGATTCATCTCATACTGTTTTGTCCCTTTAGGCTCACCGTAGATAGTTGTCCTCAGTGTTTGTGCGCTGAGAAGAAAAGTGCTGCTCGTCCGTCCTGTCTCTATGACAACAGTCTGTTGACAACGGCCGCTGTATGAGCGACACTGCTCCGTGACTTTTTACTGCATGTGTTATATTTGAGATCGTTTATTTCCCGATCAGACACGGAGCGAGGAGGACGTGAGTTCAAGACACGATCTGTAGTAGACTAAACTACGGGGAATATACATTTGGAAAAGAGCGTCGGTGAAGTCAACAGCGCCTTTCTGAAAAGTGGAAAGATTGTCAACTTGAACGCTCGGCGCGGCCGCACAGAGAAGGCGGAGCTTAAGGAAAGAAGAAGCTGGGGGCTTAGCTTTTTCTCCGGGCGGACGCTTTCTGCTGCGAACGCTCTCTCCTCTTTGGAAATAATTGCTAAAAGACGCTGGCGCTCAGAAAAAAAATGCTAGATGGACACGGGGCCTAAGACAGTACAAACATTCAAAATAAATGCCTTACATTTTTGAATTTTAAATGTGAAATGATGGAATTTCAAACATGTGATTAATGGGGGCGCCCTTTGCCTAGTGGTTAGTGCACACGTGCCATGTACAGAGGCTTAAGTCCCCAAGAGCGGGCGGCCCGGGTTGAAATCCAAATTGTGGTTCCTTTCAGCATAGATGCAGTCGGTGTCGCAACAGAGTTAGGGGTGGGGCAGAAGAATCTTTTCCCCCAGCCATCAGTAATACAAACGCGAGGATTTTAAACTGGTATCATTCCGTGCAGCTGCTTAGCATCACGATTATCAAATGGTTTATTCATTAACTGTTGAAATGTTTCACGCTCTTGTGCGTTAGCTTTACAGAGAACAGAAAGTGAAGAAGTGAGCACACAAAGACGACCTCAGCTCGCCATGTGGTTACAATTATTGACATTAATTCAACCAAACGATATGATACACACTCATGTGGATAAGAGGCCTCATACAGTTCATCATGCCAACAGGTTCTTCATGTTTATTCAACATTATTATTTATCTGTAAGGCCAAAGAATCTAAGGACAAGAGGCCATGAAATCATCTGTTACACATCTGTTCTGTTTTACCGACGATGTGGTGTAATTATCCAAGACTACATCTGATAATGTGAGCTCGAAAATAAAGGGAGACTCGTGTAGTGAGTGAAATGATAAAGTGAGCTTACTCTATGATCAGACATTAAGGAAACATGCTATGTTGAAGTGCTGGCTTCTCTGACAACAATGCAGCAACCAGTATGTCCTCCTTCTAACTTTAGATTCTGGTCCTGAATGGTCTGGATTTGTTTGGACCAGAGAAGGTAGGCGGTTTTAAGGCACCCCCACACGGCCGTTTTGGACGCCCCTCGGTTTGCCAGATATGAGAGCAGTTATCAGGTCAAACCAACAGGTGTTGCAGCGATGGAAGCGGGCAAGAGAACTGGTTCAGATAGAAGTGATTGTACCCGACCTAAAAAGCCTCTGCATGTTTCTAATAAGCTCCACGAGCAGAAACGTGCTCAAACTAGGATCAATATTGGAGATGCTTTTGAAAAATGGAGAGAGGTTAGAACGCAGAAAGGTTTACAGACCGATGCAGAGCTGGATAAACACTGAAGCTTCAGTGTCCACCACATGGTGACCTGCGTGAGCATCCACTCTAGAGAGGAGGGGGGGGAGACAGCTCTCTGTAATGTTCTGAATCTGGACTGCAGTACCCATTTTAAACACTAGGGGTCAGAGCTACATACTGCTCCTTTAAAGATAAAAGAGAAGGTATAATGGGGAAAAGAAAGAGGGTATTGATTGATTGTTTTCTGTACTTGACGCAGACTGGAGTAAGACGGCCACCAACAACACGAAGAAGGTGAGCTCTGAAAACCTGGGGAAGTCTTTGTCCTCCAGCTCGTTCGGCTCCAGCACGGCTAACTGGACGTCCAAAGCTAAAGCTACACTCAACCCGTTCACCAAGAGACACAGTAACACAGGTGAGACACGCATACACACGTGGAAATACAAGCACATACACCAATGAAAACAGAGGGTGAATATATTCTATGAGGACAAATGTGAAGGAGATTCAGAGGCATCTGAAGGGGAATAAAGTAAACTTCGGATGTGGGACTTAAAATCAACTCAGAAAACAATTTTAAGTTTCTGATTTGATTTAGTTTGAACAGCTTTTGTAAAGATGATTTGTCTTTGATATATAATACTGCAGCATGACTTTAGGAGTCCCTCTGATGTGTACAAACCTGGTTTACATGCAGACTCATATTCAGAGCGGAAACTAAACATCATTCTGGTTTCATTTTCAAAAAGATAAAAGACTAAATAAATGTTCCTTCCATTCGGGTCGGTGGGCACATTTTAAAAAGAACTGTAGTCTTATTTTAACTTCCTTCAACATCATTTCCATCAGTCATAATAAACCTGCATTTACAGATCCCTGACAGTGAAGTCAAAGGCTGTATATAAAAAATGGACGTAGCCATCATCCAGTCATCCAATGGTTTGTTGACGACTGATTTGAAGCCTTATGTTTGCCCTACGCCATCTTTGTTTCTGGAGCCAGAAATGACCATGGTCGCACGCCAAAGTCCGTAATGTGTTCTGTTTAGTGAGCAAAGGAAACAAAGTGCTGAACTATGAGCTATATGTAGCACTAGCTTGGTTATTATTCACAGCAACACTCATGTTAGTTAGGGTGCTAATGTGGCTATTACAGTGAAAGAAAAAGAGTGTCTTAAGTACAACAAACACTGAACAAGAGATTTCTCAGGCAACTGTCGTAGATTCTAGTCACTCACAAGAAGCCCCGCCTCTAACTCCTCCCCCTCTTTCTGGTCTCTTTGACTCTAAATGGACCATAATTTACTAAATGGACATCATGCCGTTTTAAGATTCAGTACGTATACATGCACAGTCAAGTCGAGCCAAGGTTATAACTCGAGTAGGCCATTTAGCAGACGGCCAGGTGATCGGGCGCCACTACCACCTGACGTCCCTCATGTCCAGCCACCACCACCAGACTGTGTCGTCCCCACAACCACTACTGTCTTTGTCCCGGTATACAAGCACCAGGGAGAAACAATTTATTGACAGACGTATTTCAGACTCCGCTACACTAGGTGGCGATATGCCCCCTTTCAGCTAGTTGCACCTTCTTGTGGTTGACCTAATCCATCACAAACCAAACAATCACATTGAAACATGCTTCCTCTCTTCGCTCTAACCCTCGCCATGTTGATACCTTTGTCATGTTTACTTTAAAATCTGAATATGTGAGTCTGCAGGTAAACTGTAAGTTCTCTTTATGTGCAACCTTCAGGTTTGTATCTGTGACTCTTGAAGGTTCTGTGATATCTTCTCACCTGTGATGTTTATTTTTATCTACCTCTGTGTTTGGTGTGTAGAATTCTCTTCCAGCCAATAGCAAGAGTGGGAGGACCGATGGAGGTAAAACTAAAGCTGATTGGCTGAGTGACTTCCTGCTTCCAGCATAATGTGATCCGCTCTCGTTTCCCAAAATGTTTGTGGTCAAAGTCCAATCAAATTCAACAATTTAATCGGACAAAAAAAAACAAAGGAAAAACAGGAAACTTCAAATTTGACAACTTTGCTGGCAGACATTTTGGAAAATGCCGCCACTGTGTGTTGTGATTGGCCGGTCACTGTGATGTCAACACGCCATCTTCTTGCGCCCTGAGACACTCTGATGGGATGAGGTCAAAATGTTCGGCCATTGACACTTAACTAAAATAAACTCCCCCCCCACCCACCCAGAGTGTTCCAGGGAGCCAAAACCAGCACGCTCGACAGACTGCATCCACGCTAACATTTGGCACGTGTAACTGTGATGTGTTTGTTTGGTTAATAAGAGCAGAGTAACAACAGGCTGACGCTGTGGTTCACATTAGAGGCGGTAATCCAAGTGATTAATCGAGATTTGTTCCTTTGAAATAACAACAAATGTTTGGCGAACGTGAAGTCGAAGCAGTGTGTTCTGAGTCCAAATGTTACACCATGAGCTGAAGTCCCACAGAGACCAAATTCATCTCCCAGTGGTTTCAGTTACATTTCACATCTGTGCCCCAAAATACAGAGCAACATGCCAATGTAATACTTCATCTCCAACCTCTGGAAAATGAGTTGCATGTGTGATGTGTGGTGGCAGCATTAGTCAAAGTAATCATGTTTATCCGTGTAAACGATGATCCCTCTTCACAAACAGTCTGTTAAAGGATGATAAAAATGACGCACTGTGAGGGCACTCACTCCTTCTGCTCAGTGAGCGTGGTGACAGAATCCACTCACTGCAGTCAGGTGTGTGTGTGTCTGATTGGCTGTGATTAGGGCCAGGTGTGGGGAGGGCATATAGTCTGAGGATGTTTTTCGAATCTGTATGCAGTATATACTGCATACAGTTTCGATAGTAGTATGTAGTACGCGGTTTCGAAAACAGCCGAGTCTCCTCCAGTGCTACGTGCTGACTCATCAAGGTGGTGAGAGGTTCTCCCTCTGTTTGTGTCAGTCTGTAATCACAAACCAGACATTTTCTGTGTATTTTGATCTCCAACATCCGGGCTGAAGATATTTCAAAAGTATGGGGTCGTAAAAAGCGAAAGCGTCCGCTGAGTGAAACAAAAAGGATTTCTGAAAAAACAACAAAGACATAAATCAAACATCAGACGCTTACAGATACATTTTGTTCCCAGTCCCCAGACATTGAGAACAATTAAACATCTTTGAGTACTTTGAAAAGCGCTGTAAAAATCAAATGCATAATTATTAATATTAAACATGTCCTCATGTCCACAGCTGCAAACCACTTTGTTCAAGTCCTAGTTTATTTACTGTCTGATGCAAACGAAGCTTGATTTAAGAAAACTCCAGATTTCTTACCAGATGGGATGGAGCTGATTATTTTCCTCATCAAAATCTTTTCATTTAGCAGCTTCTGTCCCGCACAAGGACAGTTTCAGCACAATTTTAATTTCATATTCCTCTGAACGCACACACAAGACGACTCGGCCAGTCCTGCAGATCGCACACCTGCTGTTTGTCGTAAGATATTTCAGACACGAGATCTCGCGTGATCAAACGTGGCTTCAGAAGACAAACAAATATGGAGGATGAGCGACGTGTTCAGCTGTCTATCCTGCTGTGTGTTCTGTTTAGCAGCGAAAAACAATACGGATGAGATCCTGGCCGGATTATGTGCCGCTTGATTCAGTTTGCAGCGTAGATGAGGGTGAGTTGTCATAATACGCAACATCCCATTGGTGACGCTTCAAAGTATGCTCGCTCTCATTGGCTGTTCCAGTCTGACCTGGAATCATAAATATCAAACATAATTCATATTTCAAATTCCAGATTGGGGAGGCTCCGACTCGATGGGGAGCCTTCAGTCAGGCTTGTCCAGGGACTTACAAACAGATGCTGTTTTTGTCTTGAAACGAGGTCGACATCAGACGAACTCGTGTCTCCTACAGAAGCATAAACCATCGTGTCACACTCAGGTAGCTCGTGGTCATGACCTGTGATGGTTATGACATCATGAAAATGAATGTGATTTTTACTGGATCCACCCAGTTGAGCCTTATTATAGCTGATGACATCACACATATCTGTACCATCAAACATCTCGATTCAGTGTTGGTTGCTTTTTAGTTTTTACTCACTTTTAGTAAACGTTGTAGGAACTAGCTAAAACTGCATCCCTTAAAAAAAACACCACACTTTCTTCTTTGTTAGTTCAGTAATCCCACGATGTAACTCTCCATATTAGTAGTTGTAAATGTAGAAACTTGAATAATCATAAGACTCCTAGTTGAGGGAAAATTCATGAGACTAAAAAACAAATTCCTGTCAGCACGGAGGCTTCTGGGAATCTGCTCGTCACTGATGTCAGGGAGTGTTGCTGTAAATCTAGCCGTGTGGTTTTTGAGGCAGCGTGTTTGTGGACCACACACACCTAAAGGTCTTGCATTGAACCCTATCCGTATAGTAGTGTATGTATAAGTGTGTGTGTGTGTGTGTGTGTGTGTGTGTGTGTGTGTGTGTGTGTGTGTGTGTGTGTGTGTGTGTGTGTGTGTGTGTGTGTGTGTGTGTGTGTGTGTGTGTGTGTGTGTGTGTGTGTGTGTGTGTGTGTGTGTGTGTGTGTGTGTGTGTGTGTGTGTGTGTGTGTGTAACTTTTGATTTGTGGTGGTACGGAGAGAGAATTTGAAGCATCTGCTTCGATTCATGTGCCAGTGATTAGTTTACATTTCTCATTACGGTTCTGTTTCTCATCCAGGGTGTCACTTCCCATATTTCATCGCACATGTGTTTGCAGATTTTATTATTGTATGATGTTTATACTCGTGCTCTGCACTGCAAACAAGCTTGTGGTCGAATTTGGGGTATTATCATGAAAACACTTACTTGATGCTTACTGGTTATTGTACTGAGCAGAGCCCAATGTTACACAGATACGGTCCTGATAATGCTGGTATATGTTGTCAAAAGAGCCTCTGGTGCATGTTAGCAAACAGGAAGAGTTTAATGGACTTTGTTATGTTATCTTGTAATATTTTGTTTATTTGGCAACAAACCAACAACGCATTCATCTTTTCTTAAATGGATGAGAAGTCTGTTGTATCAGCCTGTGGCTTCTGGACCGCTGCTCTCACGTTTGTTTTATTAGCACCAACAGTTTCGTTTGGAAAAGAGTGCAAAGTGTGACAAATGAATCACAGTTTTGAGTGCTTAAACATGATCAAGTACGCCGCACAGTGTGTTTCACCCACATTTACTAAATTTGGTGGGGTCATAGGGATCATACTCGGATGAACTCCTCCTAGGGGATACATCTGATCAAGCTCAAATTTGGTGTACGGCTAGATGAGACCTGATGCATGAAAGGTCATCAAAATCTTTCTGATGCCTTGAAGGGTGTGGTCAGGGCAAGCCCTCAAATTTGCATGATTAGAAATAGCCCCCAAAAAGCTCTTCTGGAACCATAGAACAAGGGCCCTTTTCAGGAGCCCTATGTGGATCAACTCCACCCAGGGGATAAATCTGGTCAAGCTCAAATTTGGTGTACAGCCAGAGAAGACATGATGTATTACAATCTTTCTGACTACTCAAACGGTTTGGTCAGGGCAAGCCCTCATATTTGCATGATTCACCATTAACAGCCCCCTAAATACTCTCCAGGAACCGACCAACCAGGGCCACATTCTGGGGTCATACTTGGATTAACTCCTCCTAGGGGGTTAACCAGACCCACTTCAATTTTGGTGTACAGGTAGAGGAGACCTTAATGATGAAAACTTTTCAAAATGGTGTTAACAACTCAAAGGACATATCCCTAACCCCTAATCACTGATTAGCAGATATTTGTGGCCTGATGAGCTTTCAAACTCTGGGATAGTTTTTCATTTTCTCAGAATGACACCTCATTCTTTACACGAAGAAAACATTATTTCCCAGGACAGTTTAAAATAAAATAGGTTCAAGGTTGTAGTACTTTCTGTCCGTGTATCTCTTTTTGAGAAGCATCCATCCTGTTATCTTACCAACACTAGTCCCCAGCATCGAAATAGACTCCTACTGGTCCTCGCTGTCATTAGTTACACCGTGACTCATTTATCAGCCAGTGACTCTCAGAGGTAACTCAGCCAAAGACTTCACTGAATGATGCTTACACACTGATGATGCATTAACTGAGGCAGCTGAGAGGTGCTTGTGAAGGGCAAGTCTCCTGACATCCAGACAGATTTGACCGATTAGAAACCTTCATGTTCAGACTCTAGAGTAAAGTCTGAACTCAGCTTGTGGCTGTTATGGGAAACTGGGAAACTGTCAGACAATGTTGGATGTTACACCTGATTTGCTTCCAAGCATGACAGACCAACTCCTTTCCTTTATGTTTATGGAGTGCATGAATGCATCTTCATGGTCCAAGTTAGCATCAGATTTGAACCCTTTTACTTTTTCACCTGAGGTCATGCTTCACAACTTATTCTAACCACACTCCTCAACAGGATATTCCAGCAACAAATTACTTGGGTCAATGTATTCTCCTACAATGACTGGTCTGATGGATTTACTATTGTACAGATGATATCTCAAAAAAAGTTTTGATGATTTATATGTACACAATTCCAATGTGTTTTCATCCAAGGTCGTTAAATGGGCTCTCAGGGCCTCCCTGTCATGGTATGAAAAAAAACAAGAAAGGGGATCCAATTGCAGTCCAACAAATAATATCTATTTATTTAAAGTAAAAAGGCAAACAAAGGCTGACTCGGTAAGGGTCCAGGTATAAAAGAAAAGTTTCAATGACAAGTCCAACAGGGAACACACGAGGAGAAGTTTCAGTAATGACATGATGAGCCGACGGAGAAGGGAACAAACACAGAGCCTAGATAGACAAGGGGTTATCAAAACCAGGTGTGACAGACACGACAGGTGAAACTAATGAGGGCAATCACAAAGGAGGGACACACAAGGGCAGGAAGTAAAACTAAACATGAAACACTGGGGAAAGAACTACAAAATAAAACAGGAAACAATGAAGACCAACAGAGAACTCAGGGATTCAACAATAACAACAAACACAAGGGAGGGAAAAGACAACATACAACAGATTAATACAAATACAAGACTAAACCAGAAACTCAAGACACTCGCTTAGACTTCATTTAGATGCTCATGGTAGCATCTCTTTAGCTAGTATTTCAAGGAAACCCAAATGTCTGTTTCAAGGTACCCCTTAGTTTTTTTTATTCCCTGTGTATGGTTACGTCAGTTTCAAGGATCCCTCAAATATCAAATCAATGTACACTTGATTTTCAAAGGTGCCCTTTAATGACTGTTGAGTAGAACCCTTCCATTTCAGTGTCGATGAACCCATTCATAGTGGTATCAATGTACCTGTACAAGATCAGTCAAGATACCTTTTTGCGTCTGTTTAAGAGAACCCCTTCCATTTCTGCGTTAATTATACCGTTGATGTCTGCTTCAAGGAACCCTCTTCTATACGTGTCAAGATACAATAGAGTCTGTTTTTTCCTTTCTAACACTTTCATACGTCTTTGTCTTGTAACGTCTGTCTCAATGTACCTTTAATGCATATTTTTCTGTACTCTTTAGAATCTGTTTTAGGTTCAAGTTGTATGTTCGGTTTACCCGGCAACATCGGTTTCTATCTACCCATCATGATCTGAACTTAGGTCTATTGTCTTCCTTATTCAAACACGGTCAGTTGGGTCTGCAGCCCTCTTATGTCTGTTTCAAGGTACATTAACATTTGTTTCAATCTATCTTTAATGGGGAGTTCTCTAACCCTAACCCTAACCAGTCCATCTGGGTGCCTGAACGTAACCCTTCGATTGGTTTGCTGGTCTACACCTATCCTTCAGCTTTACCCTGACCAGCTTATATTGGTGCCTAAACCTAACCTCACAGGGATTACGGTTTCTTCATCTGTCTTATTTTTAATTGGTGGGGTAATCAGGGATGCAGAGTTTTAGTTGAACATGTGTCGGCCAGGGCCTTCCTTTGACTCCCCATTCAACCACTGGGTCGTCGGGCAGGTGGGGGGGGGGTCATCGTGTCTATGTTCCCCAAACCTAACAAACCTCCGTTGTTTCAGGTTCCTCCTCACAGTGTGTTTCTCAGTACCCTTCAGTTCTGTTTTGAGGTCTGTTTTTCATGTCTTTCTAACACATCATAACGGCTGCTTTAAGGCACCATTGAGAGCCTTTTTAAAGTACCTTCTAAGGTCTGTTTCATGGTTTACTGGCACTTTCTTAGGTCTTCCTGAGGTCAGTCCTCTACATGATTTGTTTCATCCATGTCTCCCCAACAGCCTCCATAAGGAAGCTTTATTGGCCCTTTCTTGTGACTTGACTCCAAACAAGATGTTGGAAGACCAAACGGTTCCCTTCCTTAGACAGCAGAGGGGTCCTATGTGGCTCATTGTGCATTAACAAATTACAATCCATAACTTTTGATTTGTGGTGGTACGGAGAGAGAATTTGAAGCATCTGCTTCGATTCATGTGCCAGTGATTAGTTTACATTTCTCATTACGGTTCTGTTTCTCATCCAGGGAAAAGGAAATGAGATGACGACCTCATCAAACTGGTCTGAGTGATGTTAGCGGGGTTTCCGTGGCTTCTTGCCTGCACTGAAAGAGAAGCTGTTGCAACATTCAACGTCGCCTGGTTTTGTTCCGAGTTGAACGGTCTGATTCACTGTGAGGTTGAAACTGTTGGAGGACTTTGGTGTGTCCATGTTCAGCTAGCCGTTGATGGTCCGCAGATCCCTTTAAATTGTCGGGTTGCTTTGAGTAACACCTTAATGTCTTTTTTCTATTTCTATATTTGTTCAACTCTGTAGGCATGGCGTGTCAGTTTGGAAACGTTGGAACTGGTTAAAGGTACTTTGACTGAGCGTGGCTGAGTTACAGACATACTGTTACTTTAAATGACTCGCATATCATATATAATCATTTACATTGGTCCAATCGCTTGCCAAGAATTCCCTCTGATAACCTACGAGCCAAAACACACAGTGAGCTAAACGTCCTGAAGGACACATTATGAATTATGAAACATGATCTGAGTTTATTTGAACTTAGCAGCATCAGGGTTGAAGTACTATGAAATGCTTTGAGACGTGTTCTCTCTGTCTGTGATGCACTGGTTTGATTCATCCCCCCTGACTCTGGATGTCTGGACTAGAAAAGGTACATTAAGCTTTTCTTGGCAGGTAGTTGTGTAAAATTAAAAGCTAATAAATCCCCTTCAGATATCGCTGCTGCCAGACGGTTTTTAGACGTTGGTATTTAACATTCTTCTGTCAGCATTTGGCTGCAGAGATCATTCCAAAAACACAAACTAATCATGACCTTACACTAGATAAATTATCCAGACTGAACTGTCCAGCTGTTCTTCCTTTGCTGTTCATCATGTTTAATGGTTGGTGTTAAGAGTCAGTCATCGCCAAGAGATCAGTAGCAGATTATTTAAAGCGGCTATGCTACGCTAGCACAAACATGTATGCGCTTTATACAAATGACTGAATTGTTCGGTCCAGTTTAGCGTGAAAAATACTCATCATATTTTATTCCAACAAACATTCACGGATATTTATGATCAGTTCCAATCTTGCTTGGGGAAATTGAGTTTCATGAGGTGGTTGAATGTCTTCTTTAAGGTACTTTCACTGAGAGTGAATGAGAAGCATCATCAGGTCGGTTCTAGAACAAAATGGTTGCAGAAGCTCCAGTGACCGGCAACAGCAATGAAGAATAGCGAAGGTGTTATTGGTCCTGCATGTGGTCCCCAGTAAACAGACAGGTCAGGGGACAGGGTGCAGAAATTTAAAATTAAGGTGCAATGCATGCTTTTGCACCCTTGTAGAAGCGGCCTGAGCTTCATCAACAGTGTCTGCAGGATGCTCCGTCAGATTTTCTGCACAGGGTTTGATCCCATGTCGATGAGATTCAACTGCTGCTTGCATTATGTCAACATATTTAAGCGTTCCAATCTCCCTTTCCAGTTTATATATCTAAAACAAGTTTGCAGTTACTATAGCTGACCTTGAGCAGAATAATTCGACTTCATGCTAGTGAATCAAGCTGTTTCCAGGTGTTTCTTTGTTTTTAAATCTCAGTTTGTGAATCAATTAAACACAAACTTGGTTAGAATCCATTTTCTCCCAAAGACATCTGGATTGCAGGAGCCTTTTCACTACATTCCTGAAACTAAGATGGAAATAATATTTGTTCAAGCTCCCAGCATATCACTGTTAATTAGCTTCACGAGCTATGCTAACCAGCGGCCAAAACACGTGGTTCAGTTTGTACCATTTACTATTGTAGTAAGTCTTTGTGTTGACTTATGAAACAGTAAAAGGAAGATTCTTTCAAAGCCTTTTGAAGCTTAATGTCCGTTACCAATTTATCTTTTGCCAAACGAGTCATCACAAAGGTGACTGAGCTGCTGGACCGTTAATGAAGTCCTGCAGTAATCACATTCCTGGGACAAATCCCAAGAGAAACACTCCACTCCAAATTATACTTTTAACTGCCACACGGACATTTCAAGCAGAAGCTCTTCTTCAGCGTGTTACAGGCCATTTTCACAAACGTAGACAGGTCAGACTAATTAAACATGTCCAAAATAGGTACCAGTCAACCCCAGCAGGGGGAGTCTCCACCACGCAAGCAGCAACAAGCAGCAAACAACTTTTACACTTCAACATCGAGACAACAGAAACACCAACAATAATCAGTTCATAGGAAATAGATCAATCAAATCTCCTCATTTAAATGTCAAATGTTCAACTCTTCTTCAACCAGTTTAAATAAGTCTCAGAGCTCCTCAAAACATGTGTGTGAAGTGTCTTGTTCTAAATCCACTCTGATCCTGTATTTGATCATGTCTATAAACCCCTCTATTTCAGCCCTGCTCAGAACAGGCTGTTTCTGTGTCTGTAGCTTTAAATGTAAATGAGCTGTGTCTGACCACGCCCCTCTCTGGAAGGGCTTGGGTGGCTCGGGCTTTCTCGCTCCATGTCCTATTGTTTACGGTGAGAAGGCAGACTCCGAGGGCAGAACAAACACCTAGCTGTGGGAGTGTCACCCACCTGGGGGAGGGGTTACTGCCCTTTGTGATGTCATGAAGGGAAAATCTCCAAACGGCCTGTTTGAGCACACATTTTCTGAAAAGTGGAGCAGGCCAAAGATGGAGAGGATGGACTTTTCTCATCATTGGGGGGTTTGTAGACAGACTAGAGACACATATTAGAGTTAGAGAAACATGGTGAAGTGTATTTTGCAGAATATGTGACCTTCAACGGTTGCTATGGCAATAAACAAAAAGAAAGAAGAGACAATTAAAGTTTGTTCGATAACATCGTCTGGAAAAGCACACAGCTCTGTTCATTTCTCCTCCTTCCCCCTCTCATGAGAAGTGTCTGGATTAACTCTAGCTCCCAGCTACTCCAGGCTGACCAGAGCCCAGTTTGTTAGCCAGCATTTGTGCACCGTACCTGTTAACTGTAGCAGGTCACCAATCGGCTGAAATCAGAGGCACTGCAGCCGTAAGAAGCAACACATACACAGATAGTGATTAGAACTGCAAAGCCGCACAGAATTAGCAAGGATTGGTTGAATTTGCGTTCATTGTTGTGATCCCAACATCACAATTTCCTGGAGGGTACTTGAGCTACTTTTGGGGGGGGGTTCCACTTGCAGTAAACACAAGGCTAACATATCACTTTTTCAGTTGATGTAGCAAACATAGTTAACAGTTTCATTTTTAGAAACCAAAGAAATCAAATAAGCACCCAGTTTCCTGCTGTGGCCTTAAACTACACTATCAGAGATGAACTGACAAGCCTTCTCCTACGACACGTCCACATGATGTAATGATGATAAGTTCGACTTTAAGATCTGAAATGTGAAGCACATAACTTAAAGATTTACTGTACCATCGGTCACGTTTGTTTTTCCAACGACTAGCATCTGTACTAAGAAACCAGACGCAGGAAGTTTTCTGAGCAGCGTCAGAACCTCAATGTAAGGTTTCCAGATGTTGGAGGATCCATCCATCCATCAACCTGTTGTTTAGACCAGAGGTAGACCTGATGTTTAGAGAGGCTGTTACTGTGACATCAGATCAACTCTCAGTTTCCACCCTCGTCCTAAAGTGCACCCTACAGTGTATATGAAGACAGCATGTCTCTCCGTTTCAATGGAAATTTGAGAACAGAAAGAAACATCCCTGTGTGAAATCTGCACACGGGGATGCATTTAAAATTCAAATTCGTTGGACAGCATCATCTTTAGCATTCTGTATGAAACCAGGGGAATCATCAGAGCTGTCATAACATGCAGTGATGGTCCAGGATGCAGAATGAAGGAAACCGTGACTGCGGCCCCGGCCAGCAAACAACTATCTTTTGACCTCTAACTTCATGTTGCATAGAGAAACTGTTTGGATGTGAGGATCGGCCTCATGGCTCAGCAAGAGAACTTCATTCCTTTGTTTTAACTTTCAAGAGCTTTCTCATGCCAACAAAGACTTTGGCTTAACAGCATGATTCAAAGACAAGCTAAATTATCACCTGCTACAAAATATTTTCACATCTTTTGATGACACCAAAGGTCCAGCACAGAGAGTAGGTGCTTGATTTGGCACAAATGATATACGTTCTGTTTGCAACCTTTGGCTGAGTTACCATAAAATGTTCAGAGCTGTTCCAACCTCTAAAGGCTGCTGGTGTTGCTCCAAGTTGCAGCACATTGCTCTAGATTAAGGATGACATTCCCAACAAGGAGAAAGAAAAAGATTGGTGCCAACTTAACTGGGCAGTCGACAGAAAGCCACAGAAGGTTCTATGTAGCGTCATGACAAAAACCAGGGAAACATACAGTTAAACTGAACGGTATGAAAGTTTATTAAACCAGATTCCAATAATAACCATTTACAATGAGTGTGAGGTGTGTGTGTCAGTGTGTCGTCAGTTGGGTGAGTGTGTGGCGTGTGCAGCATGTCGTATGGCGTGAAACTAAACTCACAAAGCAAACTACAACAAAAGCATGGTGTGACCAGGTGATGATGAGAGGCTGGGAGCGAATGACAGAGTGCACGGGTTGACTGCCGGATCTTAAGTAGCCTTCACCTGAGAGACTGGCTGGATCTGCACAGGTGTGGCAGAACACCCCCCACCAGCGACCTGCAGGGAAACGAGCACAAAGACAGAAGAGCGAAGCACAACAGTAGGCCGTGCTGGCAGGAGATCCGTCACAGCCAAGCCGATTCTTGAAAATACAAATATATGAGCTGTTACTAGTTGCCCATACTTTTAGCAGCAGTAACTCTGCAAATGCGTTAGCAGAGGCGATGCTAGATTCTGTTGGGGCACTCCAACCGTCGTTCATCACCTGCCCGTGTCCCGACGATTACTCCTCTTTCTGTTTCTTTTTTCACCGCTATAGGCGGATAATTCCTCCTCTTTTTTCTTTATTGACTTTTATTGACAAACTTTGGTTTTCACAGCAATCATGCATGCAATGCTCTGCAGCGCAACGAGAGTGAGTGCTGTCAGATGGGGCCCCCTTAGGGAGGTTTCCTACTGCTGCTGCACATTTTGAACCATTGCTGTGGTTTAAAGTTTTGAAGCCTTCAGGGGCCCCCTACTGGTCTGACGGCTTGTTCGGCTTAGCTGAGCAGCTGTTGCAGTGGAGTTTGTGTAGTAGACTTAGACTTAGAAGAATGTACTTTACAGTGCAGATCAGAACGAAAGTTGGTTGCAGTAGGCTCGTTGTAGTGCAGGAAGTATTTACATACAAAATAAGGTGCAAATATAAATAGGTATAAAAACAAAAGCTATGTATAAAATGACTATAAAAGATGAATATATTGCACATGTGTAATGTATATATTATATTGTATTGTACAGTCCAGTAAGATGATCATATAGTTTCCACAAGAGTTGTAGGGTCCGCTTCAGAACCCGCCGATTCAACTTTTCCATATTTTCATTGGCAGCCTCAACAGAACAATGACGCTGAGCGGGAAGCCCGTCAGACCCTGCATGTTCATTGTGTACCACACATTGTTCCATATGCTTCCAATCCTGTTCTCTAACCAAAACATGGCGAAGGCTGAGAGTTTTCAAGGTCTGAAAACAATTGCAGCGTAAAATATCCAAATACAACATGAAGAGTTGTCTTACTCTATCTGCTACGCACACGTTTCAAAGAGTCTAAAATGGAACATGTCTTTAGAAATGAGGCTGCTGATGGAACATTAAGTCGGGTGGCCTCAATAACCTCGGTTGTATTATCTGTTGGCTCTGGAAGTCGTTCTCACTGTGAGGTTCCA
Source organism: Tautogolabrus adspersus (assembly GCA_020745685.1). Lineage (NCBI taxonomy): Eukaryota > Metazoa > Chordata > Actinopteri > Labriformes > Labridae > Tautogolabrus > Tautogolabrus adspersus. The sequence goes on from CM036543.1 coordinate 31,155,959, forward strand.
GAGAGAAAGAAAGCAGAACCAATCAATCCATGAATCTTACAACTACTAGATTGTCCGGTTAAATGGAAATCAGGGGTCCACACTGATATAAGACAAGGGAGTAGAGTTGCAGAGGCCCAGTACAGATGGTTGCCCAAACTGCTTGTGCCCAATACATCTGTTTTTCCCCATAGAGAATGCAGAGCAGCCACCTTTAAGAGAGTAACATGAGGTAGCAATCGTTTCTCAGATTGAAACCTGGTGGAAAAATTGAGAGTTTGTATGAAATTGACCCAAGAGCGGATTGAGGGCTAAGAGGATCTTAGCTTTTGTATTTGTTTAGTTGAAAGAAGGCCAGATCAGTTTTCAAGAAAAGGATTCAACTGCAGTTGTCTTGTTAAGATCAAAACCTCGATACTCACAGCCCTAATCCTCAGATGGAGCTGGCTCCCTCTTGGTCATGAGATCCAAGTATGGAATTTTGATTCTATAATAGCAGTGATTTATTAGGGAGGGGATGGTGTCCCTTGTTTCTGCTCACACTGATCTTTGGCATCAGACTTTTCATTTTCTTTGGCTGACTATCAACTGACTCCTTTCCACTTACCTTCAATGATTTCCCAGTTGAAGCCATGAACAGTTATTGTTTTTCTTGCTTTTTATTTTGTTGTTGTGGATGGTTCATTCTGAAAAAGTGGTTTGATACCTACTGGCATAGAGATTCCCCTAGACCCCCTGCAGGTTCCCGTCTGTGTCCTCCCTCATAGAGGTCCATGCGGATGGGTTCCCCCTCATCTTTATGCTCCTCTCAGTCGTAACACAAGCTTGTGTCTTGGAAGAAAAATGTGAAAATTCAAGTCAACTTGTATGAAGCTCTGTGTATTTGGAGTTTTTAATAAAAAAATGTCTCATTGAAATATTAAAACAATAATAAATATGAGATTTAAATCTGATAAACCCATCAAACGTTCTCACTATGCCAGCACCAATGGTAAAAGTTGAAGTGTTTAGCTTTGGATGGAGGAGCAACACATCATTTCATATCTCCACCAGTTTATATCTACATACTATGAATGAAGGAAAATACATCCCTCACATACCTCCTGTAGCTTTAATATCTCTGAAAGTTGATTTAAACCATGCCGTGTTAAACCTGTTTTCATATTTGTCAAATAACTGTCATAGCTCTCCTATATGTTACTGTATCTTTAAACACCCCACCCTAATGAAACCTGTAACACTAGGACGGTGTCAAAGTTCAGTTTAAACTTGTGGTAACACTAATATACGATTATCAAGTTCTGATTGTTGAAATGTTTGCTTTGACTTCAACTTCTCACCGTGAGAAACGTCTTTATCAGATGAAGTGAATCAATCTTTCCTTGCCTTCTAACATTTCTGTGAGGATTTAATTAAAAGTCATAACCCTTTCTGTCTTTCTTTTTCTTTGCTCCCTGTAGATAAATGTTACTCCAGCCCGATCAGCCCTAAGAGCATCTCGTCGTCCCCGTCCTCCTCAGAGGTGGATCCCAACTCCTCGTCCTCCTCCTCCGCCATCCTCCCTGTCAGCCAGATGATCGTCAAGGTGAAAGATTACTGCTCCACGCGCACTGACAACTTCTACAAGAACATCATCATGTCTGACAGCTTTGCCCACAGCACAAGGTTCTAGAAGTTTCCTCAGTGTTCTGGGGCGGACCGCCTGGAACCTCCATCTGTGTTTTTAGAAACTGTTCCAGTCGCTCTAGAAAAGTGTGTGACATTGTACTTCTGGAGGCTTCAGTGATTGAGGAGGCTTCTGTTAAAGGTTACAGCTTTCTAGAGCCCTTCGTGCCTCTCAACGTCGCTAACCAACATTCCAGAATCCTTCATACTCCGGGCATCCGGGGGGTTCTTCACCAACCTTCTCTGATAGTCACTTCCCGACATTCTAGAGCCTTTCATCAATCTGGAAATCCCGGACAAACATTCTCGAACTCACAAGGCTACTTTAACTCTCTGAAAAACATTCTGTAAGTCACTGACCAGCGGTCTAGAACCATTTGAGGGTTCTGGAAATCCCTTACAAAATTCTAAAACTCTCAAGGCTTCAACATATTTTGTAGAACCCCAAAGTCTTCTGGATGTCCCTGACAGGCTATCTTTAACCTTTCAGAAATATGCAAATCACTAATCAGCTGGCATGTAGAAATTCCTGACAAGCATTTGAGTACTCTTCAGGCCTCTCAAATCACTTACCATATAGGAACCTACGCAGGGTCTGGAAATCCCTGAGAAATGTTTCCTAAAGTCACTGACCAACATTCTCGAAACCCTAAAGCATCTGGAACTCCCTGACACATGTCCTGTGAATCTTGAAGTCACAATCTAGGATACTCTTGGCATCTGGAAGTTCCTGAAAAACATTCTGGAGCAATTCGAGCCTCTGTAAGTCGCTTATCAACATTCGAGAACTGTCAGGGATCTGGAAATGTCTCCAAAATATTTGAAAACTCTCAAGGCTCAAACATTGAAGAACCCAAGTAGCTCTTGTTACTCACTCACCAACATTCTAGAACATCTAGAGCTTTCAGATTTCCCGCACAAACATTCTAGAACCCCTCACGAATCTAAAAGTTGCTTACCCCTGATCTAGGACCATTCAGGCATCTGGAAGTCACTTGTCAACAATGAGTATCCGGCAGGCGTCTGAAGGTTCCTGGCAAACATTCTAGAATCAGTCAGGAATCTGGAAGCCACTATACAACAATTTACAACCCAGTAGGCATCTGGAAGTTCTTGCCAAACATTCGAGAGCTGGTCACACCTCTGGAAGTCGCTTGCTAACATTCTAGAACCTTTCCTGTATCTGGGAATCCCTGAAAAACTTTCCTGAACTAATGAGGCTACTGAAAGTCTCTGACAAATATTCTATAACCCCAAAAGACTCTGCATACCCCTAAAATAGATACCAGAGTCCTTCTGGAAGACAATCGACAACAATCTGGAAGCCTCTTGGAATCTAGAAGTACCCAACATACATTTAAAAGCTGTTCACGCCTCTGGAATCGCATACCAACATTCAAGGATCTTTCAGGAATCTGGAAATACCTGACAAGCATTCTGGAACTAATGGGGCTACTGAAAGTCTCTGACAAAACTTAGGGAACCCGCCAGGCCTCTGGGAGTTACTGAACAACATTCTCAAACTCACAGACTCTCGAATGATTAACATTCCAGATTTTACCTGTGTTCTGAAAGTCTCCGACAAACATTCCAGAACCCACCGGGCCTCCAGATATTCCCCTGAAAAACTTGAACTCACCACATTTCTGAAAGCCCCTGACTAACAGTGCAGAAGCTTTATGGCCTGTCACTTCAGTAGAACTTGATCCGACATGATGTCACTGTCATTGACAACGCCTGGATCATTTCTGCTAATGTACCCAGCCTCTGGAGCTTTGACTCTGAACATCTGTTGTGTTTCATTTGATTGAGTTTGTGTTTCGTTGAATGCTTTTCTAGAATACAGAACTGTTGTAGGAACCTCTGTATTAACTGTGCTTTTCATTGGATTGAACATAGTACAACTTAAATAGAGCAGATCTGAGATTTCCTCAGTTGCATCCTGTAATTTAAACCAGAGCCACCCTCTTAATGCACTGTCTTTGCTTTGTATGAAAGTGCCCGCTAAGCAACACAACTCTGAACTGAACTGCAACACAATGCTAGAAAAACAACCTTAGACACCATAATCTCAGACAGAGCTGCACACTATGGCTTTAAGTCTGGGACTTCCTTGGTAGTTTGGGTTGGTCAGAGGGGGTTCAGCGATTCCACTGTATCATATCAACGATAGAATCGGCTGACCGCGCTGCCTGACTGTGGAGCTGAGAGGAAATGAAAGGGAGCAGAAAAGGGAGGATGGATAAACACAAGGTGGGAAAGTTGAGAAAGAAAAAAAGTTAGCTGTTATGTCTTGGTGTTGTTTTAATACTGTGATATTTGTTTAAACTTTGTGCATGTGTGTGTGGAGCCATATCTTATGTAAATATTGGGGATCTATCTATTCTATGTGCCTTATTCTAAAGTGTTCTAATGTGCCTGGATAGTTGCTTTTGTTCATGCCTTCACGGGGTCCTGAAAGGGTCACTGGGACCGCCCCTGCTGTGTAGGCACACAGACTGCTGCCCTGTTCACCTCGATGAGAAACAAGTCAAGGTTAGAGAGAGGGAAACATGATGGATGACACAGCAAAGAAAAGGTTCCCCCCATATGATAGCCAGAGATCATATGAATCATTTGAACATGTGCATACTATGAAGATGTCTATTATCATGCAAAACAAAGCTGTATTAAATTAAGCATAGAGACACATTAAAAAGTTCTTGTGGAAATATCTCAACTTTGAAAATGTCGTAAAGCTTTAAAATGTCACGTAAAAATGTTGTTAGATCACAAAAACAATCCCCCCAGGCTACTTGTAAACGCCGTAATAATAAAGCCGACTGTTTTCCCGTCACAATATGAACAATCTCTCTTGTGTTGATGGTTGGTGATTTTAAAGGGGCTATATGTAACTTTCAAAAATACTGCGTTCGCAGTGATACCGCATGGCCGTCAGGCGAACTGCACCAGTAACCTGTTGCTCTCTCTCCCTCGCGTGCAAGTCATACGTGCTCGTACGCACACAAACGAGCATCAACATGGCCCCTGAAACACTGGATATTTACCGGCATAATGTTTCCAGAGGAGGTAAGTGGTCATACACATGTGAGAGTCTGTGAAGGAGTCTGTGTGTCTCATTCTCCATCCTACAAACGACAGTCTCGGCAGGCACTGCCTGAGAGCAGGAGTGTGTGATGAGTTTGTCCGCCTGTGAGAGCTCCTAGGACGGATAGAAGTGTGGTGAAGGCGGCCTCTGGCTGTGCAGGTGAAGACCGGGAGTGTGTGATGAGTTTGTAGTTTGTACTGTTGATTTCTGTAAGCGGAGCGGAGTGAGGAGGACGTTGAGAACGCAAATAAAATGACACTGCCTGGAGCTTTAGCGGAGAAATCAGACCCGGGCAAGTTGTATACAGACAACACAGATAGACAGTGAACATCTACTTTTTACCTTCAGTTAAACGTTCGCTTATTAGTGGGCGATAAAGAACGATTTATACATGTAAAAAGTTACATATATATGTCACTTGTAGCTCTATATAAATCATTAGGCCGTTAGACAGTTCGCCTGACGGCCATGCGGTATCTCTACAAACACAGTACATACAGACCCTTTAAGAGTGGATAATAACATCCAGGGCATCGCCAGGAGTCACTGAAGCTGCACGCCCTTCCATGTCAGCCAAAGTTGAGCAATTTAAGCCTCAGCATGGGTTTTGGATCAGCTTCACTGTTCGAGTGAGGAATCTTCTTTCTTATTCACAAATTGATAATAGCTTTGTTTTTATGAGAGCACCGTGCAGCTGAGAGGTGATATTATTGTTCCCTTAAGGGTCAAAAGGTCAATCAAAATCCAAAATGGTGGGAATAGAAATTCACTTGTAATGCTTTATGGGTGGAAAAAACAACAAGTTACATTTAAAGGTAAAGTAACGAAAGATGGACATCTACTGGACACCTTACAGAGGAGACTCAAGCACCCGTCTCAGACCAAACAAAGTATTTTCTTTGTTTAGGAAAGTCTGTTGATTGTCCTTCAGTTGAACCTTTGCAATGATTCTGAGTCTACACCCTGGTTGGGGTGATGATAGCAGAATGCAGGATGTGATGAGGAGTGATTTCTGATTCTGTATCTGAACTCTGCTGAGCTGGAATGGAGGTGACCAGGGTGGAGGAGGGTCGCAGTGATCGCACTGAACTGACAGACTGTGGAAGAGAGAGAACAGGTTTTTAAATGTGACAGCAGCAGGATGATTGGTGGAGAGGTTGGGGCAGAACCTGGTTTGATTATTACTTAAAGAGTAAACGCCCAGAATCAGCTGATCACCAGAGCAGGGAGACAGAGGAAGCAGAAGAGAGTAAATATGAAGTTCAATAAAGAAAACAATGAATGGGTGAGAGAATAAGCAGAGTCTTCCTGCTTGAACTTACGATGAGCTCCATTGAAATAAACACACTTTAATAAAACATTGTGTTTGATTTGATTCAAAGCAAGTCCACCAAGAGTTCTTTAACTTCATCATTTACCAACAATCATCCATATTTGGTGGTCGATTACTGGGTACCAGTTATTTTGGGGGGCAGCAGCTCAGTCCAAAGGGACTTGGGGTTGTTGGTTCAAGTCCAGGTACGTATTGAAGTTGGTCTGGGTGCTGGAGAGTTGCCAGTTAACTTCCCAAGTACTTCGGGCGTATGTGTGTGTAGCATATCTCACAATAACAGTGTCAGCTTGAACTTCCTCTCTGACTGTTTTTTATTGAAACTTCAGACTGGTTGTTAAAGAAAAGCTCAAACTGACCCTCAGTATTCAGGACTTCTTTCTGTCTCTGTGATTAGTTTTATTCTCAGAGGACTCTGAGGCAGTGTACCTGCTGAACACTGTCTCTTATTGTAGATAACAGCAAAGTTGGAACATCCCGGAAAGTGAGACTGACGTCGTGAAATCTGAATCTTGTGGTTGAGATAAAATCAGAAACTCTGTTATTTATAGGATCAATATGTAACTGACACCTAGTGTTTAAAATGGGTACTGCAGTCCAAATTCAAAACATTGCAGAGAGAGAACTGAATGAAAATTCAGATGAGCTTTAGATTCTGGATCTTTGGAATTCAAGCTGTCAACTCTTGGCTGACCAGACTTTAGCCGACCCGGACGAGCCAAAGGAGTCTAGCACCAAGGTGGACTTTGAAGTGAATCAGTCATGATACGGAACGTTCAGCACCCTGACCAACATTTTTCTCTTTTCTTCTGCCAGAGTAGCGGAAAAATGAACAATTCATCCCTCAGAAACAAACCTTTGAAGACTGTGGATAAAAAGATCAAGCTTTGGCAGCTCCAGTGGCATGGTTTAGTTCATCTGTCAGTCAATGGACAGCCGAAGGTACCTCCTGTTTTTTACCTTAATCCCAGAACAGAGCGAACACCGGCTAAATATTCAGTGTTATTGAAGTGCAATCCCCTCACTGTGTGCCTCATGTTGACCCTGTGGTTTCCACTTTTATTGCTGGCACTGGTTGAATAACTCATTTCAATAATTACAGATGTTCGAGACTAAAGAGAGAACACATTAAAACCGACTGAAAAAAATAGTTCTTTCAATAAAATGATCGCCACACTGAGGGTTGGCCGTACTCTGAATCTGACCTCATCCATCGGTTTGAGGTTTAATGTTTGAAGCCCAGGAGTAAGGCTTTGTTGAAGTCTCCATCTTGTTTATTTGGGACCCAAAAGTGGCCTTATTTGGACAAGAGGGTTGGTGCGCATTGTCCAATTGTAACGCTGTCTATAAGAAAATGACCCAAAAGAGTCAAGTACCTCAGTAAACCTTTTCCTGAAGAGTTTATGGTCTTGATCTCTAGTTTCAAGTCTTGCAAGCATGATGTTCATTTAGTAAATTATGGTCCCATTTAGAGTCAAATATACTAGAAAGCAGGGTATATGTTAGGGCATGGCTACTAGAAATTAGGAGTATCAATGCTTATACACCCTCTTGTCCAAATATGGTCACTTCTGGTTCCAAAAAAACCGGCAACGGCCTAAATGCCAAACTTGTGGTCCACAAACCAATAGGTGACGTCATGGTGGCTACATTGGCTTTGATGTCCTTTTGACATCAGGCAACACGGAACTATTCTTCTGGGTGAAATTGACAGTTTATGTCCATTTTAAAATGTGTGGTTACCAGATAAACCACACATTTACATCTTAGATTTTTAGCTTGATGATAACACATAATGTAAATTGGTGTTAACCATAGACTGTAAATATTACTGGACGAAGCCTGAGTGACGTCACCCGTCTGTTCCTGCAGGGGGCGCTGGAGTCCCATCGATGGCGGTCTCCATGCTGGAAATGCTGTCTCAGCCTAACTTTCAGTCAACCTAACGACAGCTGGAGCTGAGGCGGGTTTTAAGCCTCCTGACAAACCGTTACACCGCGCCCACCTGTCAATCAGGTCAGCTACACGCCTTATTGTGAATAACTCTTATCCTTCATCAAATCAAAACTGATGAGTCATCAAAACATTCACCCCCCGTACAGTGTGTGCTGATCGAGACATGAGCTAATCAGACCTATTTGGTTTTTTGAACCAGGCTGTAAACATGTTAATGTCTGCTGTAAAAACAGGCTTTTTAGAATGGGTGTGTATGTGACTTCCTGTGCTTCTGCAGCCAGCCTCTAGTGGACACTGGAGGAACTGCAGGATTTTGAATTTAAGCATCGGCTTCCTTACCGCTTGGTATCAACAGGCGGTGTAAGCATCGCGATCGCTGTCATCTTTACTCAAGAAATGATCTATTTTATTTAACAATTTTGAGACAAATCGATATTTTCTTACTTGTATAAATGTTAATTTAGTTTCTTATCATCTTCACAGTCTGTAACTCTCAAGTTGTGAGTTGTGGGCTGAATTAATTTAGTCTAAATGATCAGCAAATTAAAGGGGCGTGGCCATGACACCTGTCACTCATTTACACTAAAGAAGTTGAATGGAAGGGGATGCTACAGTGCTTGAGCTGTAAAATAAAAAATATGACCATTTATAGATATTATGTGTAGTTATTGTATCTTTTAGATTCGATTGATTCTCTGGTTCCTCCAAAATGTCAAACAATCTGTTGAAAGTCATCTGGAGAATACTAATTCTCATCTTTATTGTATAATAAAGTGAGAGTTTAGCCATAAGAGCAGTCCCTGCTGGATTATTGTTTAGTAACCAGATCCTTTAAGGATATAAATAACAGTTTTACAGTTTCTCTCTCATCACTTGTGCCTCGCTCCAACTCTCTTCAACAGTTCTTTGGCAGCTCAACAGACGCTAACGTTACAGTCAAAGCTCACTCAGATATAAAAACAATAAATCCTCTTAAATAAACTTGGGTTTGATTTTGGTTAGAGGGCTGGATTCATGTGGCGCTGAGGTCTAACCTCGGTTAGCCGGCAGAGTCACAGATCAGCACAAAACCTGACAACGCCACTTACTTTATGAAATGATTCATTTAGTTTTGAGCTAACAACTTAGAAAGTATTTCTTCCAACTGTATAATAAATCTGTCAGTCTGTCACCGGACTTTGGTTTCCTCCAACATGCAGTAAGTTCTTATAAGTGAAGTATTTCTACAGACACACTGATCCAGTTGTCATTACCCGGCTCGTTGGTCATGACGAAAGGCGGGAGGAGTCAGAAGGTATCAAAGAAAATGTGATGGTAGTGCTCCTATCTAACAGGTCATCAAACTGGGACCTGGGACTGATCCTAGCTAACAGGTCATCAAACTGGGACCTGCTACTGATCCTAGCTAACAGGTCATCAAACTGGGACCTGCTACTGATCCTATCTAACAGGTCATCAAACTGGGACCTGGTACTGATCCTATCTAACAGGTCATCAAACTGGGACCTGGGACTGATCCTATCTAACAGGTCATCAAACTGGGACCTGCTACTGATCCTATCTAACAGGTCATCAAACTGGGACCTGCTACTGATCCTAGCTAAAGGTCATCAAACTGGGACCTGCTACTGATCCTAGCTAAAGGTCATCAAACTGGGACCTGCTACTGATCCTATCTAACAGGTCATCAAACTGGGACCTGCTACTGATCCTATCTAACAGGTCATCAAACTGGGACCTGCTACTGATCCTATCTAACAGGTCATCAAACTGGGACCTGGTACTGATCCTAGCTAACAGGTTATCGAACTGGGACCTGGTACTGATCCTATCTAACAGGTCATCAAACTGGGACCTGGTACTGATCCTAGCTAACAGGTCATCAAACTGGGACCTGGTACTGATCCTAGCTAACAGGTCATCAAACTGGGACCTGGTACTGATCCTAGCTAACAGGTCATCAAACTGGGACCTGGTACTGATCCTAGCTAACAGGTTATCGAACTGGGACCTGGTACTGATCCTATCTAACAGGTCATCAAACTGGGACCTGGTACTGATCCTAGCTAACAGGTCATCAAACTGGGACCTGGTACTGATCCTAGCTAACAGGTCATCAAACTGGGACCTGGTACTGATCCTAGCTAACAGGTCATCAAACTGGGACCTGCTACTGATCCTAGCTAACAGGTCATCAAACTGGGACCTGCTACTGATCCTATCTAACAGGTCATCAAACTGGGACCTGGTACTGATCCTAGCTAACAGGTTATCGAACTGGGACCTGGTACTGATCCTATCTAACAGGTCATCGAACTGGGACCTGGTACTGATCCTAGCTAACAGGTCATCAAACTGGGACCTGGTACTGATCCTAGCTAACAGGTCATCAAACTGGGACCTGGTACTGATCCTAGCTAACAGGTCATCAAACTGGGACCTGGTACTGATCCTAGCTAACAGGTCATCAAACTGGGACCTGGTACTGATCCTAGCTAACAGGTCATCAAACTGGGACCTGGTACTGATCCTAGCTAAAGGTCATCAAACTGGACCTGCTCAGCCTCGATGAGCTGGAAGCAGCAGGAGAGTTCACCCAGACACAGTTCATGGAGGCTGTTTGCGCCTTCCAGAGAATTTATGAACACAGTAATGTTGGCGTTAGGTTTTCCAATGTAACCGGATTGGCCAGTAATCCGGTGTTGTAGTTGAACGACCCAAGTAAACAGAAATGATTCCACGATCAAAGGTAACACATTTCTTTGAACAGAGCTTTCGGCATGGAGGGATCTCGTAAATTTCTGAAGTAGAGTCCACAGGAATCCATTTGTGATCAAGTTGTCCTGGCATTAGTAAAGATTAATATCCAACTGTTTCCTTACATTCCATTGCCATAACAAGTTAAGGATTGCCTTTGAGAACCTGAACATCAGGCTTTCAGTGCCGCCAAGCTTCAAAGATTCCCATTCACACCACCGTGAATCTTCCTGAAGCCTCTCTGTTACATCAATTTTCCGTTAGACCTCCAGCATGGAGCTAGCTGCGGTTTCCTCACCTCTCTTCCTAAATCAACAGCATGTTATCTTCATTTTAGTAGGCCATCACAGCGCTGGGATGTATCTCTAAGCACGCCGCGAGGCGGCTAATCCACTCAACACAGAATGAGCTATGTGGGAAGTGTGGCGCTGAGTTCGCCAGGAGTCAAAGGAGAGAAAACAGAAGAAGTGTCGGACCATTAATCACACAGTGTGTGTGTGGTAAGGAAGGGGTTTTTATGAACTCCTACCTTCTGACCGCACGCACGCACACACACGCACACACACACACACACACACACACACACATGCATGCTTGCACGCACGCACGCATGCACGCACGCACAGTTCTGTACTGTACAAACAGCAGCATGCTCTTGCTTCATTCCTCTGACTTATAATTGATTTAAATGGGGCTGTGTCTGGAAGCGTTCTGTGGTTTGGAAGCGGGGAGTCCATCTGAGCCGACGTGAGGTCAGAGAGGCTAAGGTGAACCTACACCCCCTGCCCCCCCCCCTCACCCTGGCTCTAAATATCAAATTGAAATCAGACGTTGATAAACTCTCCTGACCGTGAAAGAGTGCCTCTCACACCTTCAGTAACAGTGTAGATTTCAGATTTCAGAGCCTGATATGGAAGTTTTGACAATAGTATCATGTTTATAATACAGATAGAAACATGATAAAAATCTGAAACCTTGGCCCAGGTGTGCTACAAGTGATCAAGTGATAGGTTTCACCTGGCCTGGGTACGAAGTACTTAAAGCGCTCCAGTGCCAGGATTCTGGCGTCCAGGCTTCTTGACTTGCTGCCTCTCAGTTTGGAAGTTTGTCCTGCTTCTGTATCTTGATGTAGTGTTTTTTCTAAATGTGGTAGTCTTGATTTAGGGACTTGGTTATTTGACTTTAAGTGTTTTATGGGTTCAGTAATTAAAGTTTCAGTGTGTGGTGGAATATGTCCCGACCTAAAATGCTGCCTGACGATGAGTTTGACATTTACAACACAACAGCTTTAACAGCGTTTCTATCTAATGTTCAAAGTTCCACCTTCCAAGTTTTCACTTTCTTTAGAGACCAAAGGGGCAGCAAGAGCCAGGGCGTCACCGGGGTTGCCGGGTGGTAACCTACCTTCACTGGAGTTTTGTCTCGTTAGTCCCACGACACATCAGGAAGGCCGGACGCTGATCTCCAGCGTCCAAGAGTCAACCCCCCTCCATGCTAGCTCTCATCGCCCACACGTAGCACTGCTATATCTTACCTACTGTCAGTGGTGATTCTAGAGTCTGCTCGGGCCGTAAGCAAAACGGGACCATCCAACCAGCGTTCATCACCAAAATGTCCGCCAGTGACCCCACGCTTCTTCTTTTTTTTCTCTTTGTTTTTTCTCTTCTGTAGACGGATCATTCCTCTTTATTTTTCTTTGATGACTTTCATTGACAAACTTTGGATTTCACAGCAACAATGCTGCAACGCTCAGCAGGGAAACCAGAGTGAGGGCTGTCAGATGGGACCTCCTTAGGGAGGTTTCCTACTGTCATTGCAAAAATGTGTGTCGGTTGCAGAGCGTGTCGGCTCATGATCATTTCACTCCTTGGAATTCCAGCAGGTGAACAACACCTGTGCATCATTGTAACTATTGGAGAGCAAGCCTCGATAATTACTGTAAAATAAACCTCAGGGATCCTTGTAATCTGGACCAGGGAGAAGTGACATCTCCAATGATCCCCATTAAATCTCTCCTCTCCTCTCCTCTCCTCTCCTCTCCTCTCCTCTCCTCTCCTCTCCTCTCCTCTCCTCTCCTCTCCTCTCCTCTCCTCTCCTCCATTGGTCTCCTTCTTCCCTCTCTCGTCTCCTCTCGTCTCCTCTCCTCTCCTCTCCTCTCCTCCATTGGTCTCCTTCTTCCCTCTCCCCTCTCTTGTCTCGTCTCGTCTCCTCTCGTCACATCTCTGCTACACTCAGTTCTTTCTCTCCTCTGGTTTCCTTCGCTGGAAGAAAAAGGAGAAGCTGATGAGAAACAGACGCGTCGGCCATCAGCGGTCAGGAGTCATAGATTTGATTTTCTGTTTTGTGGAGTTTCAGAGTTCAAAACAATAAACTGAGCTGCCTTCTCCAGTCCCATAAATCCGGGATGAAGGGAGGGGGGAGACCCAACATCAGCTCTCATAAACCCGTATATATAACGTAGTTATAAAGTGCGGTCGGAAGGAAGTGGTGGTTGTGGGGTGGGGGAGGGGGTTAGGGTTAAACGTAGAGGGTAAACAGAGATGTTTCCTCAGCACAAATCAGCTCAGTGTGGAGCGGTCTCTGCAGAGAAGGGGAGAAGGTACGAGGTCCACAGACACGAGATGAGTGTTCAAGAAAACAGATTCAAGTATCTAAATGTTCCGCACTTTTCGTTTCAAGCTATGGTGGTCGTTAACACACCCGTCCTGAGGTGCCTGCTGACAGTAGCTCTAAATGTTTAGCGGTTGCACGTCGTTAGCTCAGTGAGAAACTGATCAAGAGGCCAAACTGACGCTTAGACAAAGATCATCTAGGAGGACAGGCGCTCCACTCTAGAACAGAATTATTTAGACGTCTTTCCCCTCAAAGGTTCCTGATCAGCTTTGTAGTTTGGAACAAGAATCTCGAGGGTAGAGTAGCTGAAGTAAACTGTACGTTTCCCTCCGTCAGTTTCCAAGTAATCCATATGTTCAGTGTCTCGTCTATGCCTCTCTCCGGCCTCAAATGCTTCTTGGTGTCTTCCAACAAATATTTGGCCTCAAAGTTTAGATTCTTGTGGTCGTTTCTTTTTTTTTATCATCGTGACGTGAGGTAGTGTGATATCTGTCAGTCAAGTTTTACAGAAGAGCAGCTCACACGAAAACGGTTTCTTTTCATACTTCAGCCTTTATTTAGATTTTTGTTGAAGTTGTGCCACTGTGAGTCATGAAGCCATAAAGACATCACTCCATTGTGTTTGTCATTTTGTATTTGTTGAATAAACGTCTCCCGACCAGCTGCTGCTTGTTCTTCTGGCAGGCTGAGGTATTTCCAGAGATCTCCACTCAACTCCTCCCAGAGTTTCATCATCACGTCTTTACAGGACGACATCTGCTTTGACGTCTCCTTTTGTTGTTCCTTTACAATAAAACAAAGGCAGCGAATTACATATATTTACTTGTTCTCACCTGCAACACGTCCTATTATGATCGTAAGGAGTCCCTAATGTGCACCTGGAGAGCGCCACGTTTACGGCTCGATGTAACCCGAGAGCAGAACAACATAAATTAAATCAGTGACAGCAGTGTTCGGCTTTCTTTACTCCCTTCTCGTGTGGGGTTCTTCAAAATAAAACCAATCTGTGTTTTATTCCTCATTGTTCTGGACATCTTTGTTCTACCCCGCAGCGTTTAGTGACCTCGCTCTCATTGGATTGTAAGTTCTGCCTCAATAAAAGACACAAACTAAATCAGAAACATGGATCTGTGAGTTCAAGGCCCATGCACCACTATGATTGGCTGATCCTCGCTCGGCGTGTCTGAACTTCCCTGATTATGTTACAGAAAGCTTTTTTTTATTGGTCTGCACATTAAGACGATTAAATTTAGATCTTAAAATGCAAATTCAAGATCCGATATCCAATAAAGAAAGCTAAAAGTGCAGGCTTCTTTTTTTCCTTCTTCTAGTTTGATGGGAGTTGGCTCCTTCGGATACACAACACAACCAACGCTGCCAGTTTCCTTTCACCATCCCTGAAACACTCACCAGTGAAAACCAGCTGCACTGAACCACTGAGATTATGAAACCATGTGGAGACAGCTGCTCTGATTCATTCAGGTGATAAAGAAAAACATCTCCCACCCAGTGGTCACATTTAAAGAAGGCAAGGCAAGGCAAGTTTATTTGTATAGCGCTTTTCATACACAAGGCAGACTCAAAGTGCTTCACATCACTTCACTTCACAACATGTCATACAATAAAGTGAAATAAATTGCAAGAATTAAAAGACAATTAAAAAACAGAGAATAAAAACATATTAACAATAGAAATTTTGGAGGACATTCCTTGGCATTTTTACTTCTTTCAGACCCCGTACTTGTGTTTGAAAGACTCACGTGAGATTTTCCCTGAATCCTGTAAACGTCTTTGCAGGATGCGTATTTTTATGGTTGTACGCCAAACCAGACAATCCAGTATTTAGGATTGAAATCCAATACTTAGGATTTCCGTAAGATTAAGGCTTAAATCTTACTTCAGATACAGTAAATGCCAAGTTCAGTATTAAAATAGAAAATTTAAAAATCACTGAAATTATTAAATCTGAAAATATGTTCAAGTAAAAATAATTCAAATAAAATTATAAATATAAAAAGAATTAAAAGTTACAGTGCAGAGTGAAAGATTAAAATCTTATTAAGATTGTTTAAATGCAGCTGTAAACAGGTGAGTCTTTAACCTGGATTTAAAAGAGCTGAGAGTTTCAGCAGACCTGCAGTTTTCTGGGAGTTTGTTCCAGATATAAGGAGCATAGAAACTGAATGTTGCTTCTCCATGTTTGGTTCTGACTCTGTTCCAGATATAAGGAGCATAGAAACTGAATGCTGCTTCTCCGTGTTTGGTTCTGACTCTGTTCCAGATATAAGGAGCATAGAAACTGAATGCTGCTTCTCCGTGTTTGGTTCTGACTCTGGGGACAGACAGCAGACCTGTACCAGACGACCTGAGCGGTCTGGATGGTTCGTAGTTAATCAGGAGGTCACTCATGTATTTTGGCCCTAAACCATTCAGTGCTTTATAAACCAGCAGCAGGATTTTAAAATCTATTCTTTGACAGACTGGCAGCCAGTGTAAAGACCTCAGAACTGGACTGATGTGATCCATTCTCTTTGTTTTGGTGAGGACTCTAGCAGCAGCGTTCTGGATCAGCTGCAGTTGTCTGACTGATGTTTTAGGCAGACCTGTAAAGACACTGTTACAGTAATCAAGACGACTGAAGATAAAAGCATGGACAAGTTTTTCCAGGTCCTGCTGGGACATGAGTCCTCTAATTCTTGATATATTCTTCAGGTGATAGTAGGCTGATTTTGTAATTGTCTTGATGTGGCTTTTAAGGTTTAGGTCTGAGTCCATCACTACGCCCAGATTTCTTGCCTGGTCTGTGGTTTTGAGTTTTACTGACTCAAGCTGCGTGCTGACTCTTAGTCGCTCCTCCTTTGCGCCAAAAACAACAACCTCGGTTTTGTCTTTGTTCAGCTGGAGAAAATGTTTGCACATCCACTCATTGATTTGCTCTATGCATTTACCCAGTGCTTTGATAGGACCATGATCTCCTGGCGACATTGTAATATATATTTGTGTGTCGTCTGCGTAGTTATGATAACTTATTTTATTGTTTTTTATTATCTGAGCTAGTGGGAGCATGTAGACGTTAAACAGAAGAGGCCCCAGGATGGAACCTTGGGGAACCCCACAAGTAATTTTTGTTTGCTCAGATTTGAAGTTACCTATAGACACGAAGAAGTCCCTGTTCTTTAAGTAAGATTCAAACCAGTTTAGTGCTGTGCCAGAAACTCCAACCAAGTGTTCCAGTCGGTCGAGTAATATATTGTGGTCAACTGTTGAACGCAGCACTGAGATCAAGTAAAACTAAAACTGAGGTTCTTCCACTGTCTGTGTTTAAACGGATGTCATTAAACACCTTGACCAGAGCTGTCTCAGTGCTGTGATTTTGTCTGAAACCTGACTGGAAGACATCGAAACAGTCGCTCAATGTTAAGAAGTTATTTAACTGTTGAAAACGGCTTTTTCGATAATTTTACTTAAAAAAGGAAGATTTGATATCGGCCTGTAATTGTTCATTATTGACTTGTCTAGATTGTTCTTTTTTAATAGTGGTTTGATGACTGCTGTTTTCAGGGCCTGTGGGAAGACACCTGAGGAAAGAGACATGTTTACCATTTCTAACAGATCTGGGGCCATGACTTGGGAAACTTTTTTGAAAAAAAACCTGTTTGCAGAATATCAAGACAGCAGGAAGAGGAATTTAGTTGTTGTATAATGTCCTCCAGGTTTTTAAGGTTGATTGGATTAAATTGTGTCATGGTGCTTAAACTGGTTTTAAATGGACTCCGCACATATCCTGATCCTGATGTTGAGTTACTGACATTTTGTCTAATTTTCTGGATTTTTTCAGTAAAGAAGGTGGAAAATGTGTTACAGGCCCTGGTGGAGTGAAGTTCAGATGCTACTGACACAGGAGGGTTTGTTAGCCTGTCCACAGTAGCAAACAGGGCACGAGCATTATTATTGTTTCTGGTGATGATGTCAGAGAAGAAAGACTGCCTTGCATTCCTCAGTTGTGAATTATAAATGTGAAGTCTCTCTTTGTAGATGTCATAATGAATCTGCAGATTAGTTTTGCGCCACCTGCGTTCGGCTTCTCGACACTCTCTTTTACTGTCTCTTACCAGTGTCGAATTTCTCCATGGAGATCTTTTCTTACCAGAGACAACCTTCACCTTAGTGGGAGCAATTGAATCAATAACATTTGTGATTTTAGAATTGAAGTCATCCACCAACTCACTCACTGAGCCCCAGGACAGGGCAGGTGTGGAAGACCGTTGCACCGTTTTGTGATCACTTTTGTTTGAATACTTTTGTACACTGCGATAGTACTCTCAAATAAAACACAGGAGTGATCAGAGAGGGCAACATCTGAAACAACAACCTTGGAGATGTCCAAGCCCTTGGAGATGATTAAGTCCAGAGTGTGTCCTCTATGGGCTCTGTCACGTGCTGAGTCAGCACAAAGCTATCAAGAGTGTAACACAGTTCTTTAGTCCCTCTGTCCTGGGGGTTATCAACATGGATGTTAAAATCACCAACAATAATAACACAGTCAAAGTCAATACAGATCACAGACAGCAGTTCAGGGAAATCATCGAAAAAGTTTGCACAGTATTTAGGTGGCCTGTAAATATTTAGGAACATGGCTCGGGGGTTTGACTGAAGGGCCACATATTCAAAAGAAGCAACATTTCCAAAAGATGACTGCTTACATTGGAAGGATTCATTAAACAAAACTGCAACTCCTCCTCCTCTCTTATGCACTCTGGCTTCGCCTATGAAACTGAAGTTGGGAGGAGTTGACTCGATAAGAACAGCTGCACTGTTATTTTGGTCTAACCAAGTTTCCGTTAAAAACATCAAATCAAGCTTGTGCTCAATAATAAAATCATTGATTAAAAATGATTCCCCTGCCAGTGATCTAATGTTTAGTAGAGCCAGCTTTAGGGTCCTAGAAGCTACATCTGCTACATTTTTTGGGACAGGTTGTGGATCAAAAGGAATAGATGCTAGGTTTGACAAGTTTGCAAAATCACATAACTGCCTTTTGTTTCTTGGCAGAGTCCCCTCTTTTCTTCTATTACCTATAATCACAGAGATTTTGGAACCTACTGACGTGCAGGGCCCCGGCTTATCCTGGAGAGAGTCATGACTACCGATATCCTTGCAGCCTGGACCCAAAACACATCAGTTTGACCTTGTAACGTTCTGCATTTCATCCTTATCAAGCTGAGGAGACAAAACATGATTCACCCGCGGAGGGACGGGGGGGGAAGGGTGCCGTGGCTTCAACTCCCGTTTTAGAACGGGCGGGACAGGGGGGGGGAGGGCACCGTGGCTTCGAGTCCCGTGTCAGATCGGGCGAAGGAGGGCGTCGTCGGGTGTTTATGGGAGAGAAAAAGGGTGAAGGGCGGGGTGTGCTTTTTAATCCAGCATTGATCAGCTCCTTCATCTGGTCAGTGAACTCCAGGTGGGGGGAGGAGGGAGATAGGGTGATTAGGGAAGAAGATGATGATCTGATCGGGGTTCGAGGGGGCAAGGGCGGTGAGACTTCACAGGTGTTGATGAGGGGGTCAAAGCTGGGTGGATACCCCTCCTCTTGATTCCGATGTCTCTCCTCCTTAGGTCTATCCTCAGATACTGGCAGATGTGATTCTTGACGAAGGTTTTCATCTCGGAGTGTTTTGTCTTCCTTGAAAGCTGTTTTCTTTTGTCTCATGTCCTTGGCAGAGAGAACTGATGTTTGACGCAGGAAGTAAAATAGGTTAGAGGTGAATAGTTTCACCCCTGACATGTTCAGGCAAAATCCATCTGCCTTAAAGAGATGTCTGCGTTCCCAGAAAATGTTAAAATTGTTAATAAAATTCATTGAATGGGCAATACATGCAGTTGTAAGCCAGTTATTCAGTGCAAGCAACCTGCTGAATCTCTCCTCTGCTCTTCTGACTGGTGGTATGGGGCCACTGATAAACACATCCACATCCAAGGGGCTGACCATCTTCAGCAGACCAGTGAAGTCCTGTTTCAAGACTTCAGACTGTTGTTTTGTGACATCATTTGACCCAATGTGCAGTATGACATTCTTCACAGTCGGACGTTCAGCCACAATATTCAGGATCCTTTCTGCTAAATCAGAGACTATATCTCTAGGAAAACACAGCACTTCTGTGTTTTTACTGCACATCCTTTGTACATCTTTAACAGCAAAGTCACCCACAATCAGAGTTTCAGGCCCAGGCTTTAGCTTTCCCTGTAGCCTTTTTGACATGCGTTCAGTCCTTACCATGGTGTCTGAGGATGGAGGAACAGATGACGATCCAGGGCTCTGCAACAGGGTGGAATATCTGTTCTGTAGTTCCACATTCGGTTGCTGGGGAGGTTTGTTGCTAACCTTCCCTTTCGCAGCTATCCACGGCTGTGTCCTTCTAGATACCGGGGTTGAGGAGGCACTTTGCGGGGGAGGTAGTGCAGGCCAGCCGGTCTCATCACATATCTCAGCTCGCTGTGCTCTGCCTGTTATAGCCGTCCTCCCATTTCCCAGAGAATTGATTTATTCTTTGGCTTAGCACCAAGACAGTTCCAAGAAGGACTACCATTCGTAGTTTTATCAGACAATACATGGCCCACCTTTGTCTTTGTAGAGGTCTCTGTGCTCCTTAGCTGCGTGTTAGCTTGCTCTTGTCCACTATTCTGAGTTAGTGGTAATGTGGTTTCATTCCCGCACAGTCCGTTCACTTCAACATTCACTTCTAGGCGATTCATCTTTGTCTCCAGCACTGCAATTTTCTGAAGAAGTTCGTAGTAATCATCCTTGGAGAAGGGAGGCATCTTGTTGCTGATTAGCTTTAGCTTTGTGCTGCGGCACAGGCTTGTGCTCTTGTCAGGCCACAGTCATGTAGCGATGCAGAGGTCAAAAAATGTTTAAAAATATGGCTAAAGACCTCCTGAATCTATCAAAAAATACAGTCCTGATGATTTATTAGTGTCCAGGACCGGATCTCGATTAAAAGTTTTTTAAAAGGTTTTGCAAAGAGAAGATATCAGCAAAAGAAAGTAAGCAAAGCAGAGAGCAAGAAGAAAAGCGTCTGCACTGTAAGAAAGCAGGAAGTAGGACAGAATATAGGACAGAAGAACAGAATATCGACTGTTTTTCCTCCACACTGAGTTTGAACGTGTGGACGTATAGCCTCCACATCTGAACGGTCCAGGTCACATGGAAGTGCTTTGAACCTTAGATGCTGAAGATGAGGGCTACCTCAGAGCAGACGCTGAAGGTCACCATGAAGCTGACACAAGCTGTAAAAACTGCTTTTTTGGAAGTGGTGTGTATGTGACTTCCTGTGTTCCTGGAGCCAGCCTCAAGCGGACACTCCACGGACTGCAGGATTTTGCACTTCTGCATCGGCTTCATTTTTCAAGACCG
The DNA here is from genome assembly GCA_020745685.1 of Tautogolabrus adspersus. NCBI lineage: Eukaryota > Metazoa > Chordata > Actinopteri > Labriformes > Labridae > Tautogolabrus > Tautogolabrus adspersus. The sequence goes on from CM036543.1 coordinate 31,176,761, forward strand.
GAGGATGCCGCTTGGTTTCCACTTACGGATGTATGTACGGAAGAAAGCCAACTGGAAGTCCTTCCATTCCTGTGATTTTCGTTACGTTAAAATTAACAGCCTCCTCGTATTTATTCTGCAGAAAGTCAGAGTGAGCTGATGTGAGAACGCAGCAGGATATAATCAGGAGAATTCACCTCGAGCGAGTGGGAGGGGGTGGTGACGTTTATTCCCTGTGATCGCTGCACGACCATAGACTGTCTGCACGCCACCTCTACGATCTCCGTGCTCTAATGAACCTGCTGCATTCTGTTTCCTGTTCTCCAGTATGTTCTTCTCCACTCTTTAGTTCAGATTGTGATTCTGTTCAACTACACGTAGCATTGATAGAAAGACAGATATCCTCATTATAGCGTCGTATAGAGGACTCTGTTGCTTCGTCCGTTACTTCCACATCGATCTTTTGACTTCACGTCTTACCTCAGTGAAAGCGGATGAAGAGACAACAATGATACAAATCAGCGTCTGTTTGCATGAAATATTGTGCAGGACTTTTGGTATAGGATAAAGAAAGAACAGCTGAATGAAAATAGGATTTGAGTGTTTTGTATTTAGTTTCAAAATGCCTCCGATGTGCCGGAGAACAGCAGCTGAAAGCGTCCAGTGTGATCGAGGTGGAGGACTGACTGCTTCTGCTTGAACTTTAAAGTGCAGACTAACCACAGCTCTAATGATGGAAGTTCCCTGATACTCTTACTGAGGGGAGTCGGAGGGTGGCGTTGTGGGTTGAGGTGGGTGTTTGGCATTCAGAGGGCAGGAGGTGTGTAGGTGGAGCGTAGCGTCTGCTCCCCAGCCTCAGACTGTAAGATGTGGTGCGTCCTCCAGCAGAATCCCTCTGGTTAGGATTGAGACACAGCGACAACAAAGCTAGAAAACAGGCAGCAACACTTCCTGGATCGAAGCGACCTCATTTCATCACCGAGGGGTAATTATACAAGCCCAGACGCAGCCGTGAACCCGGCCAGACACCACAGATCTGTTTGAACAGAGAGCTGTGTGCTTCTTTTTGCATGCCTGACTCCATCTTTGTTTCGTATCAGTGCAAATAAAAAATGAGACCTTGAAACTGTTCAGGGAGTCAATCACTTTGAGCCTCTCAGGAGCACTCACTGTGCTCCAACCTGCAGACAGAACATCCATCAGTGAGAGCAACACATGTTCAAGTTTGAACTGTCGAGAGAGGAGAGAGAACAGAGAAGATCAAAACAAATTTCAAACAAAAGGCGATAAGAGACATAATGATACCAGATTTTACAACCCTGACGACGGGAAGCAAAGACAAATACTAGAAACCCCCGAAACCGGGCGACATTTCTACAGCGAACTGAAGCTTCAAGCAAAATGTAAACAGGAAATGACGAATACCTTGTAACTGTTTCTAATGACTTCCATTTTGTCCAATCACAAACAAGGAGTGTATTCCTTCCCTTTGGTTTAATGTTTTTCTGTCTCATCACTCTGACACCTAGTGTTTAAAATGGGTACTGCAGTCCGAATTCTAAACATTACAGAGAGCTGTCTCCCCCCCCCTCCTCTCTAGAGTGTATGCTCACGCAGGTCACCATGTGGTGGACACTGAAGCTTCAGTGTTTATCCAGCTCTGCATCGGTCTGTAAACCTTTCTGTGTTCTAACCTCTCTCCATTCTTCAAAAGCATCTCCAATATTGATCCTAGTTTGAGCACGTTTCTGCTCGTGGAGCTTATTAGAAACATGCAGAGGCTTTTTAGGTCGGGTACAATCACTTCTATCTGAACCAGTTCTCTTGCCCGCTTCCATCGCTGCAACACCTGTTGGTTTGACCTGATAACTGCTCTCATATCTGGCAAACCGAGGGGCGTCCAAAACGGCCGTGTGGGGGTGCCTTAAAACCGCCTACCTTCTCTGGTCCAAACAAATCCAGACCATTCAGGACCAGAATCTAAAGTTAGAAGGAGGACATACTGGCTGCTGCATTGTTGTCAGAGAAGCCAGCACTTCAACATAGCATGTTTCCTTAATGTCTGATCATAGAGTAAGCTCACTTTATCATTTCACTCTCTACACATCTCACTGATTGGACCTTTAATTTTGTTTGCCATTTTTTATTTGTTATATTAAAGTGTGTGCACATCTGATTAAATACCTGATGGGCTCTGTGATTGAGTTGTTAACTCGATACTTTGATCCTGACGAGCTGCTGCTTGTATTTCTGGAAGGCTGAGGTATTTCCAGAGATCTCCACTCATCTCCTCGGATACCAGAGTCTCATCATCACGTCTTAATAAGACAACATCTGGTTTGAAGTTTCAATAAACAAGTCCTATGACATTCCCTTTATACGGTCATTTAAGGATTTATTTGACTAGATATCTTACAGTTTGCTCTTTTAAGAGTCAGCAGATTAAGTCTGCTCCCAACATCTCTCCTCAGCTGTCCCATTACAGGCCCTCCGAGAACGGGCTCAAAGAAATGTGGTTCAGCATTTATATTAAAGGTAAATATGATATTGATTTTTGGTTGCAGCCTCAGTTTAAGTAAAACGTTTTTTAAAATATAACATTTGAAGAAGTTGTTGATATCAGCCGCGGTAATTCTCTCCTCGTCTGAGTGCAGATAAACCGTCCACGCTGTGAAGGTGAGACGCTGGGGACAGAAGACAAAAGTCGGATCAATCAGCTGTCTTATTGCTCCCTGGAGGGGTGAGGAGGGGTCAGAGGGTCGGGGTCAGGGTGTTAAACTTTCAACCCATAATTACCTTTTCAACTTCATCTCTTGTTACACTGGCGTGAAGCACTGCAATTAAACGCCTCTCATTCCTGACGGGGTAATTTTCTGACCTCAGCCGGCGTGAAGTCATTAAAGCAGTCACGCTATAAGAGAAGAATTCATCAGCAGAGATCTAATGCCAAAAAACCACAACAAACTTCAGATACAGTTTGACTTTACTCAGACCTGGTGGCCAGGTGGAGAACTTCACCTTGGCTTAAGGGACGGAAATGTAAGGGTTACACAAAGAGACGTTTTTCTGACCTCATATACAAACATTAAACTCATCTGGATCATCAAACAGGAAAGACGTATGTCATCAAACAGATTTGTTAAGAAAACTCCGACTTCAGATTTATTTAAATTGGGATTTTCCAGGTGGACATCACTGCATGATGTACAAGATATAAAAGCCCTCCCCAAACCCTTCTATCACATTTAATCAAGGTCATACAGCTGCTTTCTATAATCACAAAGAGTGCTAAACATCATTACAATCAGTGATCCCAGTAGGAGTTGTGAAATGGGCCTGGACTGGGAATCACATTTAACTGGACTCAGCCTGTTTCCCCTCATGGTGCATTTATTCCTTTTCAAGTTTTAGATGGATCATGACTTCTTCCTCCATCTGACGATCTTTCCAAAAGAAACAGTAGGCTATAAGACGACTAGCGAGCAAACAGGCGAAGGCAAGAAATACAAAGATTTCCTGGTTTTACAGTAAAAATGGCAGAGGGACGACGTGGCTCGACTGATAAGTTGAAGACCTCGCTTAGAGATTTAAAAAAAACATGCAGGGAAAGGGCCAACACATACGAATTAAAGGTCACATACAAAATCCACTTCACCACTTCACAAACCCCCCAATGATGAGAAAAGACGTCCACACAGGAGGTCAGGATGAAGGAGCAGTAAACAGGGAGCTCTTTGGCTTTATTCAGTACTGCTATTTAAAGTGGCTGGTGCTCATTTATCTTAATCACAAGGGGGGTCCACATTTTAGTCAACTTGGGTTTTATAAAATGGAGACGGTGCACAATTTAAAATTGTGAAATTGTAAGCTATTGTTAGCACCAGGAGGTCAGCTTTCAGGTTCTTCACTTAAAAATCAGGCAACACAGAGAGAGGAGAGTCGCTCAGATCAGAAATAATGGATGAATATATTCAGACGTGATCGTGAAACAGAGGAGGAACTTTTGAATGTGAGTAAATTGATGAGCTGGAGATCGTCTGTTTAGTACATGAAATGATGTAAATCTGATTCTCATGGAGCTTAAAGCCCACGTGGTCCAACCTGCAGCGTGCACAAAGAAATGAGGATCAGGTGTGCTGGACGAGGCGGACACGTGCTACGGCTGCATGGTGACGGGTTTCAAGAAGACATGACAAGAAAACAAAACAGAGGCAGACGGATGTTTTGAGCTCCCACGAACACAATGTCCTGATTGGTCTGAGTATAAGAAGCCGTAAATCCTCGTCATATTTTGTGCACGCCATCAAAGGCTGGATCAACATTCCTGAGAGAAGAAGAAGACAGGAGAGAGAGACGGAGAGGTTTGATCTTCAGTGAAAAGGAAATGAACGATTAACTCCTGATCTTTTATACCAATCACATGAATACATTTGCTTTCAGAGTTTCTCTCTGTGACGTCCTGCAAGAAACAATGAACCTGCAGACTTTGACTTCTTCACTTTTAGGGTTATGCTACGACTAAATACTTTCAAGTCCTCTGAGTTCTCGCTCGAGTGAAGACACAGAGACAACTCGTTCTGAAGACGGAGGGAGGAACTCACTGATTTTTGAAATGTAATACTCCAAGTCTCCAAAACATCATTTTCTGATTAATGCAGTTTTCAGATTGTTTACAACGTGGTTTTCATGTTGCGCTCCAGATATTTCTTTAGACGTAATCTGAGTTGAAGAGGTTTCTCTTCCGACAGAGTAGACTCGGATATTTGATCCCTGATGTATTTGTTTGTATGTTCATTAATAAATGGTTGTGTCGTCTCTCTCTCTCCTTTTCCCTCTTTTCTACTACCCCACTTTTACTCCCTCTCGCTGTTGACCTCCCTTCCTCTCCTCCTCCTCCCTATTATCTCACCACCACCTCCTCTTTAATTGCGTTGTATCTCGGGGCTATGGGATCAACAGGCTGTTGTTTCTTTCTGCTCTGTAATTTTCCCGCCTTGAGACCTGACGTGAAGTGAAACAGACGACTAAATAACAAGTGGAAACTCGTGCCAGCAAACTCACACAAACACAAACACGCTTGTTTATTTGCTTTCACTAAACTAAGTGGGAATATGTTTTGCCCTGGGGGGGTTTTGGACGCCTGCAGAGCTGAAAATGTGAAGACATGGCAGCGGCAGTGTTTCCATGACAACCTTTGTGTCCTCCACATTTTGAGACCTGCCAAATTATGCAACCAGTATGACCCTGTAAGTAAGTATGACTAATCAGCCCAACCCCATGAGGAGAAACACGTCTCCAGGCCAAGAGGGTTGGTTTGTCCATTCCAGGCTTCTGTAGAAACATGTGGCGCCGTAAAAGGAAACCTGCTCCTGCTGCTAACCCCGAAGATATGGTTCATTGTTATTGTAGCCTAATGTCCCCCCATAGGGCTCAACAGTGAGGTTCCTGAAGTAAAAATCCCGTTCATTTCTCCATCGCGGATTTGATTACTAGCCGTGATGTCATAACCATCACAGGTCGACTGACCACGAGCTACCTGAGTGTGAAAGGATGGTTTATGCTCCTGTAGGAGACACAAGTTTCGTACGAAATTGACCTCGTTTTAGATTAAACACGATTTATTCAAAAGAACTACACTACCCACGATCATAGTGTCACAGCCACGTCTCTGATTGGTGGAGCTTGCTGTTACCATGGCAATGTTTCCCTTGGCGCTACATGCGAGCGGATAGTTTAGCTAGCAGGCTAGCTAGTTGGTTAGCTAACAGTAAATGTGCTAATAACCTCGTTACGCTGCAGTGATTGTAGTTTATATATTCAACAACACAAACTACAAGATAGTACAACACTTGTATTAACAGTATCAACAGGTTACATTTAAGAAGCAGCATCATTTGCAATGGATTGTGGGATATGTAGTTCCTTGACTCAGGATGAAAGTAATGTACACTTGTACTTCGGCCTTTTTCTCAATTTTTAGCGCCGTTTGGGGTCAAATAAAATATTTTGTAGTCCCAAGTATTGGGGTAGCTGGTTTTTATGTTGACAGGCTTCAATCTCTTGAAATAAGGAGCTTCTAAAATGTCAATGGAGGATTTTAATGGGGACATTTACTTCAGGAGCCGGAGACAGTCCATTTAGCTCTATACCTTCACATAGACGCTGGCTTTAGAACTGAGCGCTGATAACAAGACGGATGGTCCTCCTCTTTAGGAGTTCAGAGCTTATTGTGACGTTTAGTTTGACTTCTGGTTTCTGTTCTGGTTGGATAAAAGCCGTTTCACGATATCTAGCAGCAGCATGTGCCACAGAGAAGATGACGTATCGGGAAGTTGAATACACAGTTGTTTAATTTAAACAGACACAAGAACGACGTCCAGCTTCTTCTCTTAATCTGTGAAAGAACTCCGATCCGTTTTCCAGTGTTGAATTAATGTTCCAACAAGCTGCTGTTTCCCTCTTCCTCTCGCCGCGGTGACACTCACTTCCTCTGCACACCGCCTGCTATTTACATCTCAGGACACCGAGCTCGTTTAAGGAACATTTCACGAGATCTGGTGGAGCAATTTTGGGGAAACCCAACCAAAGGCTCCTTCTGGAGCTCGCCAAAATATCTGCCTCCCAGATGTTTGGATTGTCCTCGTTAATGCCTTTATGAATCTGGTTAACCGCAGCGGCCTCTCCTCGGTCAGGCCGACAGAGACAGCTTCCCCTGAGCGGGGCCAGGAAAAAGACTCAAAGTTAAGACAGAAACAGGGGTCCATCTTTTTGTGGTCGTGTCGTTTTCCTCTTCAGTTCACATTATTGACTTCGGAGAGCGCTCTTTGTAAACTCTGCAATGTAGACTCACATAATAGATCCAAAACAGACTCACGGCTCTACCTGCCAAAGAAGCAAACGGCTAACTCTTGGGGCTAAATGATAAATGCTGCAGCACTCAGCCTCTCTTCTGTTTTAAAACATTTTCAGGGTTCTCCTGGTTCCATATTCTTAAACTTCAATGCAATTCTAGTAAACATCTAATGATATTGATCCCTATTTTGATGCCACAGCAATAAAAACAGAAGCCCTCAGCACCCAATATTGGCTCATTTCTTGTGTTTAATTTATGATGATCATATTCTCAAACCTCCAAATCGGGACCACAGACCCCCCTGTATGGATTCACAGATGGCTGACCTGCTGGTCTCACATGGTGGGAGGTAAAGGTTTCACTGTCCCAACTCTGAACTTCATATGTGAAAGAGACGTTAATGTTCTTGAGTTTCTTGCGAGTTTGTGAGTGTCTTCTGAGTTTTCTCTCCCCTGAAATGTGATGCTCCTCCCTGTTTTATACTCCCCATCATTCGTAAAACCTTTAAAACGACCTTTAACCTCACAAAAAGAGATCCCATGACATTGCATTTTTATGGAAATGTTTCCACCAGGAGGACGGAAGGAATCAGTTCTACCTCTTTGTTCTACAGGTAGGTAAACACGGTTATTTTTTTGTGGTCACTGGCAGGGTTGAATGACTTATTCGTGGGGCAGACACGTCCAAACAGAGTTAAAGACGTGTGTGAGTCAAACAGAGCAGTTCCAATACTCAGAGAGACGCTCATTGACATGCAGCTAGCAGGAGGGAGACCACGGTGAGAGACTGAGCGAGCAGCAGGAGGAGGACTTGGTGGGTGGAGGAGGCTGTGATTGATGATGCTGGAGCTGTGGAGGTGTCTCACAGCAGATCCAGCCTCCCCTGTGTATCCTCCTCCTTCTCTCTTCTCTCCTGCACTTCACCTCTCCTCATCTGTTACTGTACAGCTCCGTGCAGCTGTGCTCCCCTCCGCTCACAGTATCCTCCCTCCGTTTGGAAGCGTCCACAGCCCCAGAGCCCCCTCAGGACACGACGCCCTGAACCGGGGTCACCTCAGCTCTGCACCTGGGTGGCAACTGCTGCAGACGGCACGTTTACACGACTGGATCAAGAGGACTTTTCTGTACAAACTGGAGGAACTTTGTTCTGTTTTTTGAGTGTTGACTGGGAACCTTTTTTATAAGCTCTGGTGTGAGAGGTGTTGTAAATATCTGCAGGGCTTTCTCTCTCTCTGCTGCTGTTGTTTATTGCTGGAAGAAAGGAGTCACTCTGAGGATTTTTACACGAGGACAGAGGAAGATTCAGCAGATTTCTCACCTGGACTCTGAGGAGGCAAACACCATGGACTTCACTTACTTCTGGCTGCTCGCTACAACTATGATGTTGATCCATCAGCATCAAGGTAAACCCGTCTTCAGTATCTGTCTCTGTAACTAAGAAAGAATGTTTGCTTTTAGACGAGGGATGTTGTGCCTTGTGGTAAAGCGGAGCTGCAATAAGAGCGTTGAATAGTCCTGAGGTTAACGGGGATATTACCAACGTGCACCGTCCTGTCGAAGCTGTCACTTCTCTTCCTGCAGTCTGTAGAAACTTCACACACCAGCTCTCCTTGGACAGATTCGTTAGTCATGTGCTCGTCAAAATCAGTGAAAGTTTGCAGCTTCAGGATCCGTTTGTGTTATTCATAGTTGTTGGTCTCAATGTTTAGCAGGACTTTATTAATTTACACATAAAAAAACTCTTAAAAAAAAGGCTAGGGACGTCTGATCTCCATGATTCTTCATACGCACAGTTTGGACTGTTGCACTAAATGTTCAAACAGAGCGATGACGATCTGATGTTCCTTCTCACGCCAGTTTTAAATTGACAGACCTTTGTGACGGGTTTTTTTTTTTAAGTATTGTTTGAGGTTTTGATGGCTGACTCTCAGAAAGTACGAGGGGTAGAATAGAGCAGCAGAAGCATGCACGCTGGATGCACAGTTCTCATGTGTCTGTGAAGGTTGTTTTTGGACTTTTCTTGATATGACTGCATTCTGCCTTTGTGTTTTCACAATCATTAAAATGCATCCAAATGCTGCTTCTCTTTCTACTGTCACTCATCTTCGCACTGCCCTACACTCCTCTCTCTCCTTCTCTGCTCCTCTCCCTCCTGTTCAGCGCACCTGACCCCCGCCCCTCCCTGCTTGGTGGTATGATCCTCCTATCCTCACTTAATTGGTAATTCTGCCTTGCATTACTTTACAGAACAAATAAAAAATGTAGGTGTGTATTTTTGTACTCGTAGCTTTTTCTGTGCTTTTGGTCTTTCGTACGCAATCTGTGTTTTAGGTCACTGAAAGCGCTCCTTTTGTAAAACTCCTTCCAGGGTGAGGAGTTTTAGAAACTGTCTCTAGTCTGTCTACAAACCCCCCAATGACGAGAAAAGTCCATCCTCTCCGTCTTTTGCCTGCTCCACTTTTCAGAAAATGTGTGCTCAAACAGGCCGTTTGGAGATTTTCCCTTCATGACATCACAAAGGGCAGTAACCCCTCCCCCAGGTGGGTGACACTCCCACAGCTAGGTGTTTGTTCTGCCCTCTGAGTCTGCCTTCTCACCGTAAACAATAGGACATGGAGCGAGAAAGCCCGAGCCACCCAAGCCCTTCCAGAGAGGGGCGTGGTCAGACACAGCTCATTTACATTTAAAGCTACAGACACAGAAACAGCCTGTTCTGAGCAGGGCTGACATGGAGGGGTTTATAGGCATGATTAAATACAGGATCAGAGTGGATTTAGAACAAGACACTTCACACACATGTTTAGAGGAGCTCTGAGACTTACACTGAAGAGGAGGAGAAGATGTGACCTTTAACTTTTAAATATTTGCAGAAGAATGGGGAGAAAATGTTCTTACATCAAGACACCATTTTTGACCTGGCCTGCTGATGACAGCCGTAACATGTTTTTGAGTTTTGAGGAAAACCTCTTCCTGAAGAGTTTGAAAATGAAAAAAGCTCAAGACGTGAAATTTGAAATAAACCTGAAAGCACACGTTCTTCAGAAGGTGAACCTCCTCCTGTTACTCGCCTGAAGCTGCAGTTGGTCATAAAATGTTAAAGTGAAGTGTTTAAGCTGTTCGGGCAGACAGACGCGTCGCCTGAGGAGAGCTGTGTTGCCAATTATGTGACCTCGTCATTTTGAAATGGGGGGGCTTGTGGGTAAGCGTCCCGGACAGCCTTAGATCCACTCGTTTCCTCCCGTCTGACTGAGCACGCTCATTACTGTCACACAGAAGTAGTCATCATGAGGCGCACGCTGAGCTGTGGGGAAGTGGACCTCCGTCACTTACAGGGAATACTTTGAGAGTTGAGTCTTCAGCTTCTCTCTTCATCGACTTTCTCATTCTGTATTTCTTCTGCATTAACCCTTTGTTCTCTCGTTTCACTTCTCTGGTTTGAACCTCTGCTGCTCGTTAAGTGTTCGTTACGTGTTCCAGCAGATATCTGAGCTTTAATAAGAGTCACAACCCAACAGCTTCTTTCTCGTCGTGGAAGCAATTTCCAACCTAATGACCTGATGATGGAAGATGTCATGCAGATATTGTGTAAAGTTGTAACGGTGCATGGCAGCGACTGCACAGCTTTGGATGAGGAGATATTTGGCACGTCATGAGTTCGAGGATGATTATTTTTTATTAAACATCCAAAACAAAAGCGCACCAGTTTTCACTTACAAGATCTGTCCTTGGTGTTTGAATGCAAAGAAGAAAGCAGTGGAGACTAAGAAAACTGAAAAGGCAAGGACCATAAGGAGAAACTACAAAGATGTCCATTTAAAGGAGCAATATGTAACTATGATCCCTAGTGTTTAAAATGGGTACTGCAGTCCTAATTCTAAACATTGTAGAGAGCTGTCTCCCCCCCCTCCTCTCTAGAGTGGATGCTCACGCAGGTCACCATGTGGTGGACACTGAAGCTTCAGTGTTTATCCAGCTCTGCATCGGTCTGTAAACCTTTCTGCGTTCTAACCTCTCTCCATTTTTCAAAAGCATCTCCAATATTGATCCTAGTTTGAGCACGTTTCTGCTCGTGGAGCTTATTAGAAACATGCAGAGGCTTTTTAGGTCGGGTACAATCACTTCTATCTGAACCAGTTCTCTTGCCCGCTTCCATCGCTGCAACACCTGTTGGTTTGACCTGATAACTGCTCTCATATCTGGCAAACCGAGGGGCGTCCAAAACGGCCGTGTAGTGCCAACACTACTTAGCAGTGTGATTTCTATGCTTGTTATATCACCAGTTTGTGGTTCCGCGACATTCACTGCTTGATTGTGTTCAGTAAACCATGTTGGATATTGAGCAGCAGTTGATTATGCTGGCTTGAAGCGTTCTTCCTTCTTCCAAATTTTGAAAACATCTGTGATACGGGAAATGTTTTAAATGCAGAAAATACGATGCTACCCAGTGGTCCAATCACAGGGCTTACAGTTACAGGAGGAGGAGCGCGTCAGGCTACGTACAAAGGCTTCTTCGTAGGTACAAGTCTCAGCCAACCTACCGCGTTTTCTTATAGCGGAGATTAGATAAATCGGACTTCACTTGTATTTCAGTCAGCGTATCAAAATAAATCCACTTTTTTTAAACACAATGTAAACGAGTGTTTCTCAGGTGCAGCAGGTCCACTGACCGTCCTCATTGGCCCGTTGGGGTGTTGTTGATAAAGAAGAGAGCGTGTTTGTCTCCAATCAGGTTTTCTCAGACTGAAGACGTTACGGCTTAAAAACCACGAGTTTACTCTGGCTATCATGTTAGCCTCACCATCTTTATTACCTCCCAGGAACCGGAGTCCACCGAGGCTACAACAACACGGAGGAAGTGAAACTCTGGCTCGCATGTTTAAACTCCAGACTGCGCTCTTTGACTGCTTACACGATCACACTGGATCTGTGTTTTTGGGACCTGCAGAGCAGCTCCTGCCAACCCAAACAGCCCGCTCGTGGATTAGGCAGCTCATCCGCTTGTATATTGTTAAATATTGTCGAAGCCCGTGGAGTCAGCCAGACTCTCTCATAACAGGGCAAGAAATTAAACTTTGGCTTGGCAGACTCCAGGTATGTAAGAGCCTGAACAGGGTTTTACCTCTTGAGGTTTCCCACTGAAACCACTGATGCAAACTCAGCCTGACTCCTGCATGAACGCTCGCACATGTACACCAAGAATGCATGCTCGCAGGCTCACAAGCATCAGAAAATAAGACATGGAATTATGGGAAAAGGAAGCCTGCATTGTTATGAGAGCTGCTTCGAGGATTGAACGGGTGCCAAAGGCGCAGACAGGAACCTGACGTCTTGGAAAATGCAAACGTTTTGTGGTCTATAAAGTGTGATGGATCGCCTTCAGCGAGGAAGCAATAAACGCAAACTTTCAGCATGCCATCTGATGTCACATTCACTCCTTTACACATATCCAAGTCTGGGTTGTGACCTCTTCAAATAGCACAGAGTCTTTCTCAAGGGTGCTCAAGGGCGACATCTACTGGCTCAAAAGGTGGCACATTCTTCCTTTAAAAGAGGCCTGAGAATGGAGCCTTGAGGAACTCCACATGTGATATTTGTGCCTACGATGTGCTGTTTATTATCGTTGTTGGTCCTGATTTGATTTGGACAAATAATAACTCAACAAACTCTTAAATTGTAAGTGAGACTGTTGAATAATGTTTTCTGTTTGAGTTTCTCCAAAGCATCTACAGATTGAATTCAGCAGCTGGCTCCCAGTGAACTTCAAATAACTTCATAATTTGGTTAGCGTGGCTTTTCCTAACCAGGAGAACAATGTTAGTTTATGTGGTTTCTCTCCTTCTGGTGTCCTCTTACAGACCACCATATTAAGCGTAGAGTTTGTGGAGTTTATTTTGACATCTTTGCTCTCTCCTTTACGTCCGTCTCAGTCGCTGTTGGCTGCTGAATCGACATAAAAACCACTGACCAGGACTTCTGCTCACATTGTAGGGGATACACGTGTGGTTTTGTTGGTAGCAAACAATGGTCGTGTGGTATCGAGCGTTTTGTTTATGCTGGTCTAAAGTCAGCGGTTGTTTTATGAGCACTGAATGAGGTGCTGTTTCAGTTTGGTCTGCACTCTGCTGGGAACATGAAATCTTACTGTGTCACCTTCATAACTGTGTTGAGGCTGCTGACGGGATGAGAATCCTAACCAGCAAGCATTGTGATGTCATGTAATGAGCATGTGCAACTTACAGCGAGAGTCGATGGTGGCTTGGGCTGACCTCGACCGGAAACACATCACCAATCGTTTAACTTCAGACACGCAGAACGTTTTAAATCTACATTTTTATTGTAGATAACTACATGATATTTACCTCGCTTTTTTTAAATGAATAAATGACCTCATTGAAGGTCTGTTGTTCTCCTCGTGGGGAGTGGCTCCGCCCTCTAATGACCAGCTAACACTGGTTAACAATAATTAGCAGCTATCTGTGTCTGCTCACCATACCTGACTCGTTAGCTCGTCCAGTGTTCGTCATTCATTGATTTATTTGTGGCATGAAAGTCAGGAGAGACAAGTGAATAAAGAAAAGTAATTACTGCAGAAGATATCATGGAAATGGGACTTGACTGAAAGTTCTCTGGCACTTGGACTCTGTGGGGGGTAATAAACAGAATAAATCCCCCCCATGGTGTCCAGACCCTGGTGGTGGTGAAGCTGAGGACTTGTTCAGACAGGCGGGTGAAGCATTGATGGATGATGATTCTGTGAAGACGGGCGATGATGAGGAGGTGGAGGGGAACAAAGGAACTAAAGGCAGAGAAAGAATCAGATTTGAAAGGGGGGTAGAAAGATTATAGGTTGAAAATGAGCGAGGATTGTCATGCAAGAGGAGTACCGCTGACGAGACAGCTGATTATCCAATGACAGCTCGAGAAGGACAGCGGAAGCGTGAGTGAGTGTGCGTGAGAGGGATGAATGAGAGATAGACCCGACCGTGAAGGTCTTCCTGACTGAACTTATGCTCGAGCTTCATTTAAATAATCAATAACGGCTAACTCTAAACACACACACAATCTCAACCTGGAGGAAAATGGCGTCTTGCAAAACTTGCTGATGCTAACCCGTGGCTCCTCTGCAGCTCCGCCCTCTAATCCAAATACGCTCACTTCTTCTTCTTTAAAACAAAAAGATGGTGAGCTGGCAAAATGTCAAAATTCATGGCTTGCAGCTTAGAAATACATTACTGCACAGTGACGTGTTTATGTTCAGTTAATAAACTTCTCCAGATGTTCCATGTAACCGTCTCTGGTTCTCTCCAACAACAATATTTCAGTATTGAGTTTTTTGAGTCGTTGTCGATCAACCTGCTCCATCCTGTATCTGTGACGACATGTTGGGTTTCCATTGGACCCTGTGACTCTCATCAGGGCGTTGCATGAAGGTGTGTGTGTGTGTTTTGGAGGTTACCTGATGCCCGTGGATGAAAAGCGTGACATCCCTGTGCTGAATGGATTAAAAGTGATCACATTCTCTGCAGCATCAGAACAGAAACGGCTCAGTTCAGCCCGTTTGGTTTGGCAGAGCGGAAAGTTACCGAGCAAAACATTTGGAAGCTTTTCTGTTTGTTCGTTCTGACGGATAAACTTCAGATCAGTGTGTCTAATCTGGGAAAATCTTCCTCCAATATCTCTGAAAATGGAGTCACTCGCTGCAGACGTATGAACTGTAGCTGTTTGAAAACGTGTTTTTATCTTCTCCACACGGAGCGAGGCGTCGTGATGTTGACCCCACGCGAGCTCCAAGTCAAACCTGCAGCTGATGACTATCTGTGATGTCTGTTTTGTCCACATAAAGACGATGAGTCACTTTTTACACATTAACAAGAGGACACACTCTAAACATGTGAGATGAGTTTTACTGCTTAATGCAAAGTTTCCTCCCTGAATGGACGACTCAAAGAAAAACACTCACATCGTCATCACGTGAGGTCGGATTGATCATTTCTGATGTGTTTAAGGGAGCTGGGGAATCTTGAAGCCTGTGTCCACCTGGTGTTCTGCAAAGTTGAAGGATTTTCAGGTAGAAATTCTAAAGTGAACAACGCGAGCAATAAAAAAAGAATGTTATAAAACAAACCTCAGTCTCCTCGTGTCAGAGACGAGAGAAACCTCGCGTTGGAGGAAAAGAATTTGAGTCGACGTCGGAGGGAACAAAAGGTCAACAACAGGACAGAAGCTCCGTTATTGTCTCTGATCATCTCCATCTCTGAGATTGACTCTGACTGACGTCTGGCAGAGAGCTGTGATGCTGACAGGTCGCTCTGTCTGGCACCGGATCACTCGGGTACAGGTGAACAGAGACGCTGAGGCCTGACCCCGTCACCCGACCTGGAACCTCTTCACAAAACCAAAGAGAAGCCGGCGAGACACGAGACATGATGTCAGAAGTTAATGAAAACATGTTTTAGAGGCGTATGGATTCAGTTCACGTTCACGAGGCCTGGTGTTTGTACGTGTGGCGTTAACGCTGAAGAGACGCGTAAATGAGTTTCAGCACCATGGACAGAGAATTCACTTCTTAAAGTCCACGTGGAACCGAGCTATGAGAGTATCTAACCGCCGTGTGTTTGTAGTTTATTGAAGTTTTTGTCTTTAGATGGTTACTTGGCATAAAACCAGCTGATCAAGGCGGGGGTAGATCAGCAGCGCCCATCTCTGGCGAGGTAAAAGGACTGTTTTCAGTGGCTGTGAAGAGAGGGACGTAAACAGCTGACTGTCCACAGACAGAAAGTCATTGGACCCTAAAGAACATGGGAGTCGCTGATCTACCGCTCCCTTCATCTGTAGCGCTGTTTGTTTTTTTTAAAGTTAGAAATAAAAACTAAGATACGTGCGCCCTAATGAAAGGATAAGTGTTCAGGTAAGACCCCCTTTGCTCCAGTCTGGCCTCTATATCTGCCACCGCAACCAAAACAGCAAAGCCACCCAGACTCCATGTCAGCTCCTGATAGTGACCACGCTGATACTACCTACCATCCACACGGCCCCTAATGGCCCCTACACCCACATTACATCTTTTTGTGGCGCCAACATTACATACAGAGGGTTAATCCACAAAGATGTAGTTCTCCTCTGATCTTGTAGTTCTCCTGTGATCTTGTAGTTCTCTTGTGATCTTGTAGTTCTCCTGTGATCTTGTAGTTCTCCTGTGATCTTGTAGTTCTCCTGTGATCTTGTAGTTCTCCTGAGATCTTGTAGTTCTCTTGTGATCTTGTAGTTCTCCCGTGATCTTGTAGTTCTCCTGTGATCTCGTAGTTCTCCTGTGATCTCGTAGTTCTCCTGTGATCTCGTAGTTCTCCGGTGATCTTGTAGTTCTCCTGTGATCTTGTAGTTCTCCTGTGATCGTGTAGTTCCTCTGTGATCTTGTAGTTCCTCCGTGATCTTGTAGTTCTCCTGTGATCTTGTAGTTCTCCTGTGATCTTGTAGTTCTCCTGTGATCTTGTAGTTCTCCTGTGATCTTGTAGTTCCTCCGTGATCTTGTAGTTCTCCTGTGATCTTGTAGTTCTCTTGTGATCTTGTAGTTCCTCTGTGATCTTGTAGTTTTCCTGTGATCTTGTAGTTCTCCTGAGATCTTGTAGTTCTCTTGTGATCTTGTAGTTCTCCTGAGATCTTGTAGTTCTCTTGTGATCTTGTAGTTCTCCTGTGATCTTGTAGTTCTCTTGTGATCTTGTAGTTCCTCTGTGATCTTGTAGTTCTCTTGAGATCTTGTAGTTCTCTTGTGATCTTGTAGTTCTCCTGTGATCTTGTAGTTCTCATGAGATCTTGTAGTTCTCCTGAGATCTTGTAGTTCTCCTGTGATCTTGTAGTTCTCCTGTGATCTTGTAGTTCTCCTGAGATCTTGTAGTTCTCCTGTGATCTTGTAGTTCTCCTGTGATCTTGTAGTTCTCCTGAGATCTTGTAGTTCTCTTGTGATCTTGTAGTTCTCCTGTGATCTTGTAGTTCTCATGAGATCTTGTAGTTCTCCTGTGATCTTGTAGTTCTCCTGAGATCTTGTAGTTCTTCTGTGATGTGTGTACAGCTGCTCATGGCTGCGCTCACTCCACAAACGGACCCAGTGGGGCAGGGTGCTGGCCTGTTTTTTGTGTGAAAACAGCTTTATTCGAGGGTTCTGATGGTTTTGGTCTTCAGGAGACTTTGGATAACGTTGTAAAACAGAAACAGTCAAAGTGTCGACATCCGCCGTAACATCTGGGCTTGTTGTTCCACTGATGTCAGACGGGTTAAAGCGAGGATGCGAGCCTCTCGGACAAATAACATCTTCTCTGCAGACTTTCCATGAATAACAACCTCAAGTATTTGATTTTGTGGGCCCAGCGATATAAAGAACAGACCTATACCATTTATGGCGAGGAGAGCTGTTATTTTGTGTCAATGTGTAAATCCTTCTTTAGACGCCCAAACATTCCCGTGTGTGCTCAGCGAGCAGGATCAAAGGCTGCCTGTGGGCTCAGCGGGCTTTATGAGCTCCCACTGTGCGTGTGTGCGTGTGTGTGTGTGTGCTTTTTTAGGATGTATACGTGCGTGTGCAGGGGAGTATGTGTTCAGGTGTACCCGTCATGCTGGGGTTGTTCATACGTCTGTGAGGTTCCAGAGAACTGAAAAAAAAAACAGAAAGCGACATGCCATACAAGTCGGGCATTGAGATTCCACATGAATAATGTGAGGGGAATAACTCAGACACTTCAGTCCAGTTGATTTATTTTCACTCGAGCATGAAGTTCTCGTGACTCGTGTGCAGCGAGAGAATAAAAAAACTGTTCTACCAAACTCCATTCAAAAAAACGAACATTGTCAAAGCTGTTGGCTCGTTGCTGTGCGGAGCGATTACATTAACAGTCGATGAAGAATTATGCAACCCTCACCGTGGGAATGTGGTAATCAGTCAGTTATTTTTTACAACCGGATCGTTTGTGACTTGCGGTCGTAAAAGTCTGGTTTCAGACGCCCTGCATCACGAATGGTCAAACCAAAGCTTACTCAAAAAACAAGCATTTTAACAACGTTAGCCTTTCTCCTCTTGCAGACAGACGTGCACATCCTGAATTCAGGCTTTTCATGAATGCTCTTCATCAGCATCCTTTCAGCCTCGGGCGGCAGTAGCTCAGTCTGTGGGGGCTTTGGTTGGGAGCTGGAGAGGTGCCAGTTCACTTCCTGAGCACTACCGAGGTGCCCTTGAGCAAGGCACAGAACCCCCCCACCAGATCAGGAGCGCTCTCTGTGGACAGCCCCGTCACTCTGAGGTCTCTCCATTAGTGCATGTCCACAGGATCCTGTTTGTGCATGTGTGTGTATTTCAGCCTGTGTGTGTGAAAGCATGTTCAACAACAGAGCGTGGGATTATTAAAGGAGCTCCTCTTCTTCATGTCGCTGTAGACGCTCTTAACCAAATCGTCGGATGGCCGCGCGCTCTTCTCTGTGAGTCTCAATCCTACATGTCCGATCTTTATTCTTCACACCTGCAGCGTGAGGCGACCTCTATCCTCCATGACGGTTCTCCTTTAAATGAAGAGTTTCAGCTTCTTCGCTCCGGCTGTCGGTTTTTTGCTCCTCCTGAGGGGAGAACAAAACGCTACAGGAACACTTTAGTACATGCAGCTAGAGCACGACGTAACAAAGCCAACACAAGACGACTCACTTTAACCACGTCAGTGTGGGTGGGTGTCTGCAGGACTGCGCCATGACCTTATGTAAACGACCATGCTTGTTCTGTCTGCTCTTTTTAACCTTGGATTACCTTGTATTGTTAAGTGTTGTACGTATCTTTGGAACGCTGAACACATTCACCTTTCTAGTTACAGATAAAGAAACCTCAAACCTTGAACCTGGTCCGACAGACTCCAGCCGACTTCAGTGTGACTTGTTAGATGCGATGAAACTGTCACTCCGTGGAGCCGGATAAACTGAAACAGCTGAAACAGGCTCTTCTTCCAGTTTTCCTTGTTGCAGTGTTGCACAATTGGCCGCTTGTTAAAGCTACTCTCACCTGATGCTGTTTTGTTCTTTTTATTTATGCACGGTGTGTTTACGTCTTTCTGTTCTGAAAATGTCCCCATTGTTAATAAAGGTTCATCTCATCTATTGTCCGTTACTAACGGCGCTCTTCCACCTTCTTCCTCCAGCTTCCACTGTCTCCATCCCGAGCCCCACAGCGGAGGAGGGCCCCCTGGCGCAGCTCCCCCACACAGCCCACCGCCGTGAGAAACGCTGCTCATGCGACAACCAGAAGGACAAGGAGTGCATTTTTTTCTGCCACATCGGGATCGTCTGGGTCAACTCCCCGAGGTGAGCACGCCGTGCAGCGAGGGTCAGAGCCGGGTTGTTTTCTCTGTAATGAAGCTGATAAACATCCCGGTGTTCAAACATGGTCATAAAACAAACCAGAGATAAGCAGCGATCAATAAGCTCTCGGGGGTCCGCTCTGTCAGCGGCAGCGAGGAGGTTTCTCAGCGAGGCGTTCACTAACAGCAGACAAGTCCAAAGACCAAGATAAACTGAGAGTGTTGAGCCAGCTCAGGAGTTTATTGGAAGGAAATAACAAAGTTACAGCTCTGCAAGCAAGCCAGCACTAAAACCACAATTTAATGTTTCATAATTAAAGATATAATCCGGTAAACCGGAGGAATGTTTGACGTACTGCGGAAGAATAAAAGGATAATACTCCGAATGTGGGGCTTGTTGCAAACACTGGAGGTTTAACTTTAGTCTTTCACAAGCTTTAAGAATATGCACTTTAGATCAATTCAAATTATATCATAATAATGAGGCGCTGTGATTCTTTTTAACCCTTAAAAATGTGCGTTTGGAATGTTTCAGTGTCTACATCTGTATTTCTAGACATAAAGAAATCATTCTGCAGAGAATTTTGTCTAATTCCCTAAAATCAATCAAACTTGAGCTGAAACCCCGAGTATATAAATCCCACCACCAGGGGGCTCCGAGTTGAGCGTAGTCATGACGACCGGCTCTCTACAATGTTTTGAATTTAGACTGCAGTACCCATTTTAAACACTAGGTGTCAGCGTTACATACTGCTCCTTTAAGCCCCGCCTGAATGTTCAGACAACATTTTCAATATGGAGACCTTCTTAGATGGACTTCAAAAGTTTAAAAGCTACAGAAACAATGAGTGATGTCACTGAGACTACGTCCATGTGTTATACAGTTTAGCAGCACACCTGTGGTTTCGTGGTTACGTAATAAGGAAGCTTGAGCTTCCTGCTGCAGAAACATCCAATGCTCTCGCTGATATGGTCGATCTCACGCAGCCGGCTGAAGGTCTGCAGAGACTAAAACCATCGGCCATTTCACTGCTCGTGCCAAAATATGTGTGCAATGTACTGCAAACTCTTCTCCCCTTTCACGTTCTTCTTAAAGCGAAAGAGCCAATATTCACGTCTCTGTCTTTGTGTCAGATCTTTAACTTGATCCTGCATCGAGGGGGTATCACGCAGCTCAGGGACGACGAGTCGAATTCAACTGACTTTAAAGCCTGGGCTCGGGTCTTGTTGGGTCTCTGTGGGGTTTTTGTACTGAGCTTGTCTCCTTTAAATATCAGAGTCAAATCGATGCTGTGGACGGAGAACACGCAAGGCAGCACGACGAGACGCCACAAATTATACACTCGTCTTCTTCAGCTGTGATTTATATCAAAACGTCAGACAGGAATGTTGAAACCAGAGCGCAGTGGCTTGGTCAGTTTTCATTCAAATATTCCTCGGCTGTTTTCAGTTCAAACTTAAGACCTCAGATTCACCGTATTGTTGTTGGAGCCACGACGATTAGTGATGCCTGATCCAAGCTGCCTCATTAAGGCCAGTTTGTCCTCCTGCAGGTCGTTTTACAGGATATAATAATTCGTCTTTAACCCAGGCCTTGTTTTTACTTTAGAAACAACCCCACACAAACCTTTGTGTCACTTTGGCACATCTGTGTGCTCGCTCGTTGTTTTCGAAATGTTGTCGTCTGAATGTAGATCATTCTCGTGTAAACGTAACTTTAGACCCCTAAATAAAAAATGCCTCTGGATTAATAGTACAGAGTTTCCCTTTTATGTCTTAAAATATCCCACAATGCATCGCCTCCTGTAATGTCTGATGTTTTGAATGATCAAACGTACCTTCTGTATTTCGGCTAAGAAGCTAACACACGTCCTGCTACATGTGAAGAACGTCTTTAAAACAATGTTGACTACTTTAAATTCACCTCGGCTTCACTGAATCTATTTTGAAGTACGTTCAGTCTCTTGGCTTTAAATCGGGACCAGCTGTCTTCATTATTGGCAGCGATTAACTTCATTTTAGTTCAGTGTGCACAAGCAATGAGTTAGCAGTTAGATGTGGTGGCGCTAATGACAAAGAGCACCTTTGCTAACGAAGGGTAATTTCTGCCATGTTTCCTCTGCTGCTTCTAAATATCCTGTTTAACCCTTTAACACGAACCCACCGAGGAGACCACAAAGAGCCCTGAGTCGCTGTCCGACCCCAAACCAGTTAACCCTTTCCACATGCTCCCATGTCTTCCAGTTCACCTTATCTGAGCAGTAAATGTGTTGTCCCAGCTCCGTCTTTAATCTTCTCTCATCACGTCTCAGCAGGTTCCACAAATCCAACCCACCTGTTTGATTACATTTCTCCCAACGTAGCCTCCAGCTCGAAGCGTTTCTGTGGCCGTCGGGGTTTTTCATGTCGCGTTAATTAAGAAAAAGAGAGGTGTGACAGAAATAGGTTCCAGAGAGGAGCTAAAAACAGCTCCTGCAGCGGCGGGGCCCTCTCACTAAGTCCCAGATTGTTAGTTTAGTCTAAACATAGCGGCGTGGTAAAGTCTAATCTTCCTGCCTTCATTAAAAAGAGGGATTACTGGCAGGGCACACCATCGCTAACGCTAACCACTAAACCCTGAAGGCAGCGTGGAGCTCCTGATGAATGTTTCCTGCTGAACAACATCCGGACAAAGACGATGAAATATCATTTAAAAGAGTGTACGCTTGATGAGGTGAAAGGTCAGGTCGTATGTATATCAGTGGATACAGTGAACTTGTAGTTTTATTGAATGTGTGAAATGTGCTTCCTGTCCCCTTAAAATATTTATTTCACTTTAGGCACTTTAAACAACGGAGGGTTCTGACAGACTCAAACATGACTTTGAAACAGACACTTTGTTTTAAACATACTCAAACTCATTCAAAGGAACCGGCCGACACAATGAACCCATAAAAAGGCCGTACAAAAGCGTCTGACTGACAGTTTGGGTCGCTTAACAAAGAACAACAACAAAGAAAAGAAGAGATAGTGTAAGAGACGGAGGATGAGAGCAGCTTGTTGGTGGGCGATGTAGAAGAGGTGAGTTTTTAGGGATTTCTTGAAGGTGGAGAGTGAGGGGGGGGTCTCTGATGGTGGGAGCAGCAATGGAGACTATTCCACCTTCATCTTAAAGGAGCAATATGTAACTCTGACACCTAGTGTTTAAAATGGGTATTGCAGTCTTATTTTCTAAACATCACAGAGAGCTGTCTCTCCCCCCCCCCCCCCCTCCTCTCTAGAGTGGATGCTCACGCAGGTCACCATGTGGTGGACACTGAAGCTTCAGTGTTTAGCCAGCTCTGCATCGGTCTGTAAACCTTTCTGCGTTCTAACCTCTCTCCATTTTTCAAAAGCATCTCCAATATTGATCCTAGTTTGAGCACGTTTCTGCTCGTGGAGCTTATTAGAAACATGCAGAGGCTTTTTAGGTCGGGTACAATCACTTCTATCTGAACCAGTTCTCTTGCCCGCTTCCATCGCTGCAACACCTGTTGGTTTGACCTGATAACTGCTCTCATATCTGGCAAACCGAGGGGCGTCCAAAACGGCCGTGTGGGGGGGCCTTAAAACCGCCTACCTTCTCTGGTCCAAACAAATCCAGACCATTCAGGACCAGAATCTAAAGTTAGAAGGAGGACATACTGGCTGCTGCATTGTTGTCAGAGAAGCCAGCACTTCAACATAGCATGTTTCCTTAATGTCTGATCATAGAGTAAGCTCACTTTATCATTTCACTCACTGCACATCTCACTGATTGGACCTTTAGCAGGATCCTTTCAAATGTTATGTAACGATGGTGCGTCCCTGAGTAAATAGGTGTGTTTGTGCATCTTTGAGAGGACCATCACACACATAGCACGTGCAAAAAAAATCTCTGTCCCTGCGACAATCCAGCGTGTCCTATAGCTGCTCACCAATGAGTCCGGTTCTGTTCAAAGTTTCCGCCTCAAGTCCTGCTCTCCAGCTTACACTTGAACCATGACAGCCAGATTTAAGAGAATCATTAGAAACATTTTCCTTGAATGTTGAGATCCTTAAATGTACTTTTCCAGAATTGTCCAACAGCTGCATCCTGCCAACAACGCAGTGCATAACCCATAAACATGAACCCGAGTAGCTTTACAAGCAGACATGTAGAGAGCAGCGAGCTGCTCTTCAGCCGGGAGGAGGATTTATTGATACGATAACTCTCCGACGCATCAGTTAAGACAGAAACGTGGAGGAGAAGTCAAACAGCATCATCGTTTACAACGTGTGGAAAGAAAACTACAGAGATGGTCGAGCTGAGTAGAAAGAGGCGGGAAGTGATGATGGCGGAGAGGCGAGGAAGGCTGCAGGATACGTTAGAGTCTGCTTTCAGCTCCGACCACGGCGTGCAGATTAGAGCCAGATGTGCTACTGGTTGATTCAAATACAGAAAACGGACTTTAAGAGACGCAGATTTAACACAAAGATATTCTCAAAGTGCTCGTCCAAGTTCAAACACGAGACACAAAATGAGCATGAAGAGGACGTGTTTTATTTTGAGGTATTTCCTTGTTTTTATCATGATTGCGGCTGTGAAGCCGCTGGCAGCTTCTGGCAGCTTTCCCTGTGGTGTAGTTAACTCCCCCCTCCCCCGACCTATCCAGAGGTGCAACCCCGCCCCCCCTGCCTCCTCAAACCTGCAGCCCAGCTCACACAGGCTCCATGTGGATCAGCAGCAGGTTTCCCTCTGCAGAATCACAGCAGTGAATGAAAAGCACGACAGTGAAGACTTTCCTTAACGACTAAGCGGCGGCGTGCATTCAGGAGCATGGTCGCCCACGGAGGTCAGCAGAAACAGGGTCGATCCTAATTTAAAGCAACAATGACCCCTTTTTATTTTACACCTAAATACTCACCTGACTCTTAAAGCAGCAGAAACACACTTTGAGTTATTGTTGCTTCAGTAAAATGTCGCCTGTTTGAAAATAGAAACCTCTTCTTCTTAAAGTGATATGAGTATTTTTTTTGTGATGTTCCCGACGTCAGAATGAGTAAAGCCATTGAAGTGCCGGCTTCTCTCCGTGCACAAAGTCAGGACGCCAGAAAAGAAAGAGGAAGAGAAGGAGCGAGCCTGCTCGCTCCTTCTCTTCCTCCTTCCTGTGTATCCTGTGTATCTCATATTTATGTTCTGATTGTGTTTCTTTACATGTTTATCCTCTGATGTATTTCTCTGATTCCTTCCACGTTTGTTTTGAAGTTTTTAAATGGAAATGACATTATTACCAAGCGGTAAACTCTGAGGTTGGTAAATGACGGCATGAAAGCTGCAGTACCTCGAGTGTCCACTTGTGGCCGTCTCCTGCAGTGAGTCAGTCCCCATTAGGTCCCATATTAAAACATCAGAAATAAACATGTTTACAGCCTGGGTTGGTCTCTGTGGCTCATTTCTTTGTCAGAAAACAAACTTTACACAGAGAGATTTTTTTAATAATTCATCTGTTTCGAGGCTAAAGGCTCAAATATACTCGCTTTTTAACCACGCGTCCGCGTAGACAACCTGCTGCGTCGTGAAAGTAAATGTTCACAAACTTGCTTTGTATGTGTTACTGGAGGATTCCTCTAGAGGGAGCACCATCATAAATCAGACGGTGTAAACACTGAAGTAGAGATGATCAGTCGCCAGCTATTTTGGTACGCATGTTTGTGCAGCGACAATGACTCATCATATTGCGGGTAGTTGCGGACTGTCACATCCAGTCTCATCACCAAACAACTTAACACTGCTCCTAGTGGTTATATGCATATTGCATCTCACAGACGCGTAGCGTTAATTTCTGAGGACGAGCACAACAAATCCTCCAAACCATCGCAGGTTACGCAGGGCTGAAGTCATGCGTTTACGTAGTTGAAAGAAGGTTTACTCAGGGTTGAGTAAAGGTTTTTGTTTACATAATTAGGGACCGGACTTGACCCACAGGTGGGCGTGTTGTCAGGAGGCTTAAGCCCCGCCTCAGCTCCACCGCTTTGCCCGTTACTAGAGTGATGTAAAGTAAGGTAGAGTCAGCATTTCCAACGTGGCGACCATCATTCGGTTTCTAAACGGCTCTTCAGAAGAACAGTGGGTGACGTCACTGAGACTACGTCGATGTTTTATACAGCCTTTGTGTTTTTCACATGCAGATTTTCTCCTTACAGTCCGTCCTGAGGTTTTAATTCCCACGTGTTTTTTGTCCTGCAGCCACGTGGTTCCTTATGGATTCGGATCCGTCCGGCTCAGGAGGGAGCTCAGACGCTGCTTCTGCACGGACACACAGGACGCCGAATGTGTGAGCTTCTGCTCCGCCCACACGCAGACACAGTGAGCACACACACAAACACAGAAACACAAACACAACTCCTAATTTCCACATACTCCATGCTCGCCACGGTTCGTCAGCGCCGCAAACCGGTTTGCTACTACTTTAAATGCTCCTGTTTCCACTGCAAGCCCCGCTCTTTATTCCCGCATAATCCTGTAGTTCTCCTGTGATGTGTGTGGCTGCGCTCACCCTCCAGAAACAGACCCACGGAGGGAGGGCACACGCCGTCCGACGGAGCAAAACCGTGGCGCTGACGGTACACGGCAAGTGCAGAGTATGTGGAAATTGAGAGTAAGTGCAGGACCACACTCTTACAAAAGGCTGTTTCTCATCCCATGTTGTTGTTTTTTCTTCTCAGCGGTGTCGGTGCGGAGGTGACCAGTATGTCTGACAAACGGTTGGAGAGAAACCCAGATGCATTATGGGAAAGAAGGAGTCGGCATGCACTCAAACAACAGACCTGAGCGCCTCGATGCAGCACACTAACACAATCATCTTTACACCGGAAATAACAACATATGGACCCTTTAGTTTGTCCGCCTGCTCGGATGGTGGTGTGGACGTGAACAGCGTGTACGTGTGTTCATGTGTGTGTGTGTGTGTGTGTGTGTGTGTGTGTGTGCGTGTGTGTGTTTGTGTGTGTGTGCGTGCGTGTGTTTTATGTCAATGTAATGACGGTGAAGTGTTAGGAGAGGAGTTCTGACCACTTTAAAGCAGGCTGATGACACCAGGTGGGAGTTGAACCTGTGACCTCTCTGTCAGCTGATTTACGGCTCTGAGGAATCATAAAACGGTTTCAGTCGACGACGCTGCCACACCTGCGGGAGAACGGGCCTCACATTGACACCTTTTGACATTTAAGAATTCTAAATTGTTCAGCACTGTCGAACTTCACACCTCAACACTAACAACTCTTTTTTACTATCCAGTAAACGGCCTCGTTTTCATCTCCAGACGTTCACACACGCCAGGAGAGATTTCACATGTTTTTATGCTCTTTAAAAAGAGAGCTAATAAAGAGGCACATTTACATTTAGTGTCATGATGTAGCCTATATTTTGAATTTTTTGCACAGAATGAGACACTTTCAATCTCCGAGTTTGGAAACAACGACTAGTAAAAAGTATTTCAGGGAGGCCGGGTGTCGAGCTGCAACGACCACAACTGAGAGTTAGAGGCATTAGTGTTTAAAATGGGTACTGCAGTCCTAATTCTAAACATTACAGAGAGCGGTCCCCCCCCTCCTCTCTAGAGTGGATGCTCACGCAGGTCACCATGTGGTGGACACTGAAGCTTCAGTGTTTATCCAGCTCTGCATCGGTCTGTAAACCTTTCTGCGTTCTAACCTCTCTCCATTTTTCAAAAGCATCTCCAATATTGATCCTAGTTTGAGCACGTTTCTGCTCGTGGAGCTTATTAGAAACATGCAGAGGCTTTTTAGGTCGGGTACAATCACTTCTATCCTGAGGTAAAACGCTTCATGAAAAGTAGTAGCGTACGAAGCAACAGAGTCCTCTATACGACGCTATAATGAGAATATGTGTCTTTCTATCAATGCTACGTGTAGTTGAACAGAATCACAATCTGAACTAAAGAGTGGAGAAGAACATACTGGAGAACAGGAAACAGAATGCAGCAGGTTCATTAGAGCACGGAGATCGTAGAGGTGGCGTGCAGACAGTCTATGGTCGTGCAGCGATCACAGGGAATAAACGTCACCACCCCCTGTTCTCTTTGAAACTAAACGAACACCAAAGCATTTAGACGAAGCAATAAAACATCTTTGATTGCACTCAGACGTCTCACCCTGCCAGATAAATGATGATTAATATCACGTAATTAAAAACACGTCACGTTGATCTTCCTCCCAGAGAGCAGCTTGCTCCTCTCCGTGTTGGCTGACTAAAACACAACATGTAAGAAATCTAATATTACATCATGTCATTAATAAATAAAGAATGAAATCTAGATCTGCTGGTTCCACTTTGCCTCGTTTTGTCCTGATGTTCTTCATCTGTAAGCTAGTGTTTTTATGGTAGGATGTTCTGTTGCCTGCCTCTTTAAATGTATAGCATCATATGTTAAAAGTGTTAATTATTTTATTGCAGGATATTTATTTTGTTAAAGATTATGAAATGACAAACATATTAAAAACCTCCTTTAAACGCCGTCTCATCGTCGTGATCTTTGAGTGCATGCAGAGATCTGTGGAACAAGTTGAGACGAACGAATGGGAATGTTTTGGCTTCAGGATAACGATGTATTGTTGGAGACGGTTTCCAGGTGATCCAATGGGACAACTCTATTAGATTCCTGATGGCCATAATTTACTGCTGCAGCCTCTGGAGTCGTGTCAGCGTGCAGGCACGTCTGTAATGTGCTGGCTGGGATCCTGCTGCGGGTGGTTGCAGGTGCCGAGCTGACAGGGAGCTTCATCTTCTTTACAAACAGCCATAAATCACAGGATTGGAAAGAATCAGTCAGAGCTGTCACGTTTCCTTTTGCATATTGGATAGACTTCCCTCAGGCAGGGAAGCTCAAGAATCTGTAGAAATATCTTATTATGGTGCATAACAGTTTGTTAAAGCGTACTCGGATTCACAAACAGGTTTACAGATCTGCAAATATGGAGAATCATTTGTAAATGATAACTAACAGTTTATTTATAAAGAATATAGGTTCTACCCTAACCCCTAGCCATAGAAATACAAGAGACAAATAGCTGTCTCAAGAGATCAAATTAGGAACTAAATAAAAACACACTCGCACATACACAAGAGTAACTATTCGTATACTTGAGAGAAGAGATAGGTTTTGTGTTTATCTTTAAATGTAGAGACAGTAGAAACCACAGTAACTAAAGGCCCCCCTCTCCAGACTTTGATCTGATTCTGGGTACGACTAACAGACCTTCACTTGATGACCTGAGGGCCCGGGTCGGGTTGTAGTCTGTGAGCAGGTCAGTATCATACTTGGGAGCAGAAGCACTGAGTGCTTTATGGACTAATAAGATGATTTTGAAGGTGATTCTGTGTTGCACGGGGAGCCAATGGAGTGTTTTTAGGACCGGAGTAATATGTTCAAATGTTCTTGTGTGTGTCAGGACTCTGGCTGCTGAGTTTTGAATAAGTCGGAGTTGTCTCACAGATTGTTTGGATAACCCGGCATACAGAGCGTTGCAGTAATCTAACCTGGTGGAGATGAATGCACGGACTAATTAACGTTTGAAAAGTCTAAAAGATTGTGCAGCTTTTGCACCTCTGAACCTGTGCAAATGAGTCAAAAAGAAACCGTCACAAAGCACACGCAAAGGGTTAAATGTTCCGCTCCATTTCTGGAGCGCAGCAAGGCACAGCCATGAGCAGCTGTACACACAGGTTCACAAAATCACAGGAGAACTACAAGATCTCAGGAGAACTACAAGATCTCAGGAGAACTACAAGATTACAGGAGTACCTGTCCTTGTGACTCCGCTGTCACAAGGACAGGTACAGGAAGTCCTTCCTACCTAAAGCCATAGCCCTTTACAACAGCTCACCGCTTGCGAGCAGAGAACTGTCCTCATGATCATCTCTGTCTCTTCATACTGTAACCTGTTCTGCTCATGTAAAGTTTACAAATTATCCCTGCACTCAATTTCACTTCGTCTGTCTTGTTTACTCATCAATATAGTCAATAGTTTCAGATGATAACATGTCTACACTCCTGCACTTTAATATCAGTATCATTTATTGCACAGCTGTTCTGCTTTTGTAAAGTTTACAAATTATCCCTGCACTAAAGTTCACTTCATTTGTCTTGCCTACTCATCATTATAGTCAATAGTTTCAGATGATATATGTCTACACTCCTGCACTTTAATATAGGTATAATTGATTGCACAGCTCAGAATTTGCACAGCTCTGGACAGCTCTTTATATCAATACTGCTCTTTTAATACTGTATCACTGTTTTATTACACATGTTCATCTACCTCCTGGAAAGTCTGTTTACATTCAGCTAAACATGACTTACAAATGTTGCATCAAATTTTTCACATTCCAGACTAGTAGTAATGTTTAGTTAAATCCTGGATGTATATATTTCTTCTGAATCCTATTTTTTGTTATATTCTAATGCTTATTCACCTTGTATTTAATATTATATTGTTTTTAGTTACTAACATTGTGTGTTTGATAACCTGCTGCTGTAACGCCACAATTTCCCAGTTTGGGATCAATAAAGTACATCTATCTATCTATCTATCTATCTAACTACAAGATCACAGGAGAACTACAAGATTACAGGAGAACTACAAGATTACAGGAGAACTACAAGATCTCAGGAGAACTACAAGATCTCAGGAGAACTACAAGATCTCAGGAGAACTACAAGATCTCAGGAGAACTACAAGATCACAGGAGAACTACAAGATTACGCGGGGATAAAGAGAAAAACGTGCTAACAACATGTTGCTTTGTCTTTCTGAGGATGATTTGTTGTTCATTCGGTGCCTGTTTTGACCTGATGTTGATAGCAGCTCATCAGTGTCCACACTCACATGTAGCTGAGAAGAGTTCTAATCTCGGTCTCGATCACTAACACCTGTGTGAGTGTACAGAGGCTATTAATCAGTCCAGAGGCCAGGTGGGGCGCCATCTGGCAGATACACACACTCACACTTCCTCCATGTGAGGAGACGCTCTAGAGACATAACACACGATGACGATGCAGGTGTTGTTTTCTTTGTGTCCTGTTGATAAAGTATAAAAAGTTTCTAATTGTCTTTCTGTGGACAGAACTGAGCGCCAGGTGTCAGCGTGTCAGTGTGAGAGTGCAGCTCTGTCTGCGTGACAGTGCAGCTCCGTCAGCGTGACAGTGCAGCTCTGTCAGTGTGAGAATGACTGATCCTTTAACTTTTAAATTCTTCAGCACAATCAAACCTCACATTTCTTTTGTCCTGCAGCTCGTTTTTGGCTGAATCTCCAGATATGAACATATTCCACGTGAGATTTACTGTTTTTTTATGATCTGTAAAAAGCCCATAAAGAAGAACATTAACTTAGAGAGCCATTACTTTTATATCTAGAAGTATTTGCACAGTAATGGACCAATAATGCACCGATGATGCATTCTGCTCTTCTCCCTGTACACTAACAGCTGCACCTCCAGTCACCAGTCTGTCAAGCTCCTCAAGTTCGCAGACGACACCACCCTCATTGGACTCATCTCTGGTGGGGACGAGTCTGCCTACAGGTGGGAGGCTGACCATCTGGTGACCTGGTGCAGTGAAAACAACCTAGAGCTTAACGCTCTGAAGACAGTGGAGATGGTTGTGGACTTCAGGAAGAACGCAGCCGCCCTCAGCCCCATCACCATCGGTGACTCCATGGTGTCTACTGTGGAGTCTTTCCGCTTCCTGGGGACCACCATCGCCCAGGACCTCAAGTGGGAGCTGAACATCACCTCCCTCATCAAGAAAGGACAGCAGAGGATGTACTTCCTGCGGCAGCTGAAGAAGTTCAACCTGCCAAAGACCATGATGGTGCACTTCTACACTGCCATCATCGAGTCCATCCTCTCCTCCTCCATCACAGTCTGGTACGCTGCAGCCACAGCAAGAGACAAGTGCAGGCTGCAGCGCATCATCCGCTCTGCAGAGAAGGTGATTGGCTGCAGTCTACCATCTCTCCACGACCTGTACACCTCCAGGGCCCTGAGGCATGCAGGTAAGATCGTGGCCGACCCCTCTCACCCCGCACATGGACTGTTTGAGACTCTCCCCTCTGGTAAGAGGCTGCGGTCCATCAGGACCAAAACCTCTCTCCACAAGAACAGTTTCTTCCCCTCTGCTGTCAGCCTCATGAACAATGTCCCTGCCCCCCCCCCTCCTCCCACATAACACAGACTCTCATCAGCCCCACAGTCAGAAAACATCACAGTGATGTGAAGGCTGGAACTGTTTTTATGCGTTACATTAACGCTCACTGGACTTTACATTCTTTACATGCACTCCATCACAGCTTGTAGATTTTGTTATTTTTTATTATTATTCTTTATATTTGACATTTTTAAATTCTATTGTTTATATTGTTAAATTTCTTATTTTTTACATTATTTAAGTTCTTGCTTTTTTTTGGCTTTATTTCCCTTGTTAACTGTTTTTGCACCAACACACCGAGACACATTCCTTGTATGTGTAAATGTACTTGGCAATAAACACGATTCTGATTCTGATTCTGATGATGTTTCCCGCTGTGCGTGAGGTTTGTGAGGCAGATCCAATTTAAATGTTCTGAAAATGTTTTCTTGCTTTCACTTCTCCTAAAGCGATCAGCAACTGGAGACAAATGGTGAAAATCATCCTGGTTCCATTATGTCAAGTTATACTGTGGTCTGGATGAATACTTGATCCTGATTGGCTGCAGAATGTCGGCCTGACAGTGCACACGGAGAGATGAAAATCATCCTGATGTTTTAAAACTCCACAAACACATCTGTTGATGTTGACATGTGAAACGCAGTATGCAAACGTAACCACACGTTGTCCTGCCAGCTGCAGATTCCCTCAAGGTTCATAAAGACGGGACGAGTTAGTCATCAGACAAGACGCCGTTTGTTTTTCGGTTCCTGAAAAAAAAAAAAAAACATCTTCTGGAAGGCGGCCATGTTGTTGACAGCAGCAGCAACGAAATGAGACAAACAAGGAGGGAAGGAATCTGGAATCCTGAGTATGACAGTAAGACTACAGAGAGTAACTCCTCATGTAAACTAAAACGTAGAGCTGTCTGCATTAACTAGTTAATCACATTAGTCTCATGTTATTTTGTCCCTTCAGGCTCCCCGTAGATAGTGGTCCTCAGTGTCTCCCTGTAGATAGTGGTCCTCAGTGTCTCCCTGTAGATAGTGGTCCTCAGTGTCTCCCTGTAGATAGTGGTCCTCAGTGTCTCCCTGTAGATAGTGGTCCTCAGTGTCTCCCTGTAGATAGTGGTCCTCAGTGTCTCCCTGTAGATAGTGGTCCTCAGTGTCTCCCTGTAGATAGTGGTCCTCAGTGTCTCCCTGTAGATAGTGGTCCTCAGGGTCTCCCTGTAGATAGTGGTCCTCAATGTCTCCCTGTAGTCTCAGTGATGTAAAAGAAGGACACTGCTGCATCTTTGAATGTCTCATTTCACTTTAACAAACTCTCAGACAGCTAAGCTTTTTCAGAATTGTTGCGTATAGTGGGGGCGGGCTGTCAAGCAGCGCGAAGCATGCAGCGCGCTGTTTTTACCCCACCACCCTGTGTCTATTTCCCTCTCTGTCGCTCGCGTAGACGGATGAGGAACTGGGAAGGAGGGGGCTCTACGAGGCACTGACACTCACCTTCCTGCCTCAGCAGAGCTCGTTAGCTTGTTGTCAAAAGTGGAGATAACGGAGCATTAATAATATCCACATCATGATTGAAATGTTGACCTTTGACCTGTGCCAACACCGGAGAAAAACTTTATTCAGCTCACTGCGAGCCGTTTATTGACGAGCCTCTGAGTTGTGATTTGAGTCAACAGAACGTCAATACAAAGCACCACACTTCAGTTTGTCCACCTTCAAAATAAAAGCAACACACTTCAGTTTGTCCACCTTCAAAATAAAAGCAACACACTTCAGTTTGTCCACCTTCAAAATAAAAGCACCAGACGTGCGGGATCATGCGCGATGCGACGCGATATCTAACGCTCGCGTGCTGTTAGGACAGTGTTAAGCTGAGAGTACTTTACTTGCTGTGTGCTTTTATTTTGAAATACAGTAAGGCCCTTCCTGTAGAGTGAAGGTTAAGGCATGAAACAGGAAGTGGTTAGGGATCCCAAAGTGAGGTCAAACAGCTCAAAGGAACGGTAACAAAGGTCAATGTGTGATGTCATCAGGTGGATATGACTTTGGACTCGTCAGCTGAGCTGTCTGAGAGTTTGTTAAAGTGAAATAACAGGAGATTAATGTGATTACGTCGTTAATGCTGACAGCACTGATTTATGTAAAGTATCAAAACTGATGATCTGATGCTGACAGAAAGTCTCCTGTCTTTGTTAAAGTATCATAACATCAAATTATTATTATTGTTATTCATGAATGAACCTTCATTAAACATCTTCATGATGTGAGAGTGAAATAAATGAGAAGTTTTTCTCGTTAACATTTTCCTGTTAATGTTGACTAAGTTGTCTGGACTGTTTGTTAGAGCAGGATGATCTGATTCTTTTATAACGTCGCCACCTGGTGGACAATCTGCGTCACAGACACAAGTGTGGACACAGAAGCAGCACCTTAATGTCTTTACTTTATCAGCTTTATTTTCACTCACACAGAGAGAACAGAACTGAAAACAACTTTTTAATCTAAGACAGAAGCAGACAACATGATCTGGTGATAGCGAGAGCTTTTCTGCGGTTTACTCGAGACCTCGACTTGTTTATGTCGTTATCTCAGGATAACAACGCTTGTTTTCTAATGATAATGAGATCATTTCTTAAAAATCTCAAGAAAACAACCAAAAGTCGCTGTTTGATGTCTCAATGATGCTTACAGTGTATGTGATCCACAGCTCTGCATCTCTCTGTGGTAATCCTTAGCACCACCTAGTGGACAGAAAGCAGAACTGCATGAACTGATATGTGATGAACCTGACACTGGCACTGGCAGTGTTTGTCGCAACAGGTTCGACTGGTTTCAGATCTCTTACTGATGTGTGCTTTTTTTTAAACTTGGACTCAGAGGTGAAGAAGGAGAGACGGCGTCCTGAAACCAGATGAAAACACAAACAGCAGGAGAGCGTTTCTCTAAACAGGAAGGTGCCAAGTGTCTGTTCGCTGACCTGAGGCGAGGACAACAGGTAAGAATCCTACGAAAGCAATCTGTGAGTTGGACGGTTATCTTTGTACTCATTGTCATTGGCTGTTTTTAACAATCATCTGCTGCTTGCAAATGTAAATATTCTCAGGAACTGTTATAACACTGAACCTTCAGTGTGATATGAATTAACGCAGGTGCACTGTAAAAATGAGTCCTTAAAGCTGTGCATGAACTGTAGCCTTTATTCAGTTTGTAGATTTGTGATAATCTGCAGCAACACCAGCGAGTTAACGAGAGTCTGTGTTCATTTCTAGACAAGTCAAATGTATTCATAAAGCACGTTTAAAACAACCAAGGCTGACCACAGTCCATGATAAAATAATATAAAGTTGCACATTCTTCCTTTAAAATCAGATATTTGTTTGGACTTGTGATTTGAGATATTTCAGACTTGAAATAAGACACACACACTTTCTAAGATTTGAGTTTTTGCAGTAAATGTGATAATTGAGATCAAGTCAAGTTAAACTTTTATGGCGTACATTAAAGTCATGACAGTTCATGCACTATAGTAACAAAATATGTCAAATATTTCACAGGGCGTCGTTTCCCAGCAGCTCTGATTGTAATCTCAGACCGATGTGTGTGGCTGATGAAGAAGCAGGGGAAGTCAAAACTGGTTTCACAGCATGTTAGAAACACAAACACTGAGTCACACATTTTTACACGGCCTCAAAGGCTTCAAAGTCATTTGGACATGAAGCAGGTCAATGTGTCTCAATGTGTCGGATGGTGAGTCGAAGCTGTTTCAGTGATTGTACAAGTTCATCAACTTCTCAGAATTTAGACAGTTTCAGTGCTAAACCAGTCCAAAATATCTGGTAGCAGTTTGTTTGCACTGCACTCTGCACAGACATTAGAGAGGATGTGATTTATAAGGGCAAGGGGATCAAATGACCAACAGGGCGACGTGTCTAAAGAGTCTAAAACTCAAGGTATAAGAAAAATGTATCAATCATCAATCAATTATTATTTGTATAGCGCCAATTCAAAACAAGTGTTAACTCGAGACGCTTTACAAAAGAAGGATATTGGATAAGATGTTAGGTTAAGATACAGGTTACCCAAACACCTGAATTATATCTTTAAAAGAATCCACAGCAGAATGTATGGACATGGCAGGGTTTGGTTTGATATGAATTTCAATATATAGATTCATGCAGTGGCGGCTGGTCAATAGAGGGCGCCGCCCAACCACTCCCAACAAAGAGAATGACAGTCCATACATGTACACTATTAAATGAGCAAGATTTATTGTATGTAGTTATTTGGTCAAAAGTATAATCTGCAATAAGAACTTAGATCAAAACGTTCCACCTGTCTAAAGGATTCTTTTGAACCACGCATACGTGAAGACAACCGTCTGTGTCGTGAACGTAAGGCTTACGTGGTGTCTGCTCTACAGTCTCTAAACTGTCACAAAACACCAAGCTTTGCCGTCCCATGTAGGTGACCAAGTCATTACTACAACACTTGAAAGCTTGTGGTATGTAAGGAAAGATTAGAAACCGTATGTTTTGTGGTGTAAATGTTGTCAACAAACCTGTTTTGTGTGCGTGAAGATTTTGGCTGTACTATGAATCGGTGCGAGGCTGGAGAGAAAGGAGCCTCTTCCTCTCAAACCAGTCCGTGTGGGGGAGTTGACTGCAAAGCTCAGAGGTGAGATGTGGATCTCTAACTGTCCCTGACTCTTCTCCATGTCAGAGTTCAGCGCTCACGTCACTCAAACCTCTTTAATGTGATGTGTTGTAGTCTACAGCAGAAACATGGACCAGACTATGCTGAACCTGGACCTCAACCCAGCTGTGTGTCCGCCAACAGTGACGGATCCATGGGTCGTTTCATTGACATCAAAGATGGACAGCATCGAGATGATCCAGGGTAAGGCCAAATCCCACATCTACCTAAATAATGTTATTCCAAATCTTTTAGAGCTACGTTCTCAATGGAAACCTCTAATTCAAGGGTTCTCCAAAATCATGAATAAGACCCAGTCCCAATTCCATTACTGTGAGCCTACCCTCCTATAAAACAGAACTGCAAGGGGTTGGAGTTGAACAACTTACCAAAACACAAATACTTCAACCTCTTTGTGGCTCTTCTCTGATGGGCTAGCTTGAAATAACTAGGGATAGGCCCTACCAAAATTGCCTATGTCTAGTGTTAAATGACCTTGACAGGAAGTGGCCTTTATAGAATGGAGTTACAGGGGGTATAGGTTGAAGAATGTACCTAGGAAATGGTTTCAACATCAACCCATTCTGATGGACCACTTTACAGTCCATGTCATTGGGATAAGAACCACTCCCAGTTTTATGTCTTTGACCCTTGATTGGGTAGCGGCCCAACAGAACTAGTTTGGGTGGGAAGGCATCAAAGTATTTGCCATGGTCACGATTTCAACCCCCAACCCCTTGTGGCCCCATCTATAGTCTGAGAACCTACCTCTATGTATCCCTTGACTGAGCAGTGGTGATTCAGAAAGAGGCTACAAGGAGAGGATTTAAATCATTACCCAGGAAGTGAGACACCACTAATAATTTCATGACTTTCCAGCTCCATGCATGGGCCATAGCTGTGCATTCTCCCAAATTTGCATTGGTATGATGAATGGCGTTTGTTTTTAGGAATGCTCTCTGTTCTTTTGAACCTAGAAAGCAGAACAGACCAGACTGTCCCAGACCTGGACCTGCTCCTAGCTGTACATCCATCAAGAGTGACCAGTCCATTGGTCGATTCATTGACTTAAAAGGTGGTCAGCACTCTCCCAATCCAGAGTAAGGCCCAGGTCCCAACGCCAATCCCTTGATCTCATACCTAGCTTTGAGTGACCTTGAAAGAAAAATTACATATTAAACGTTGGCTATCACTTTTAACCCAACCTCTTCCATCATGTACTCAAAATCCCCCTTTTTAATTCCTCATTTCTATCAGCATCCAAAAGCAAAGACTGGACTCACACAAGTCAATCAGTACCCGGTCTATTGATCGCTTCGATGACTTTCAAGGTGGACACCAGTCCAATGATCAACAGTAAGGCTTTAAAGACGATATTTCTTGCAATTCTATTGTTACCACTAAATGCTATCATATCTGTTTGAACCTCTTTCTTCTCCACAGAGTTTTGCAGAAGAACATAGAGGTTGGCAAAAAACAGTCTGCCAAGCTGCTTCAAACAGACCTGGACTCCATATTTTTGGTTTGTATTGTACATGTACCAGCAACGCCACTGTTTTATAATTGAAATACATAGAAATTCACATTTAACTCTAAACATAGCAAAAGGAGGAACCATGTTGTTTGCCTTGGCTGGCAGCGGATGTAGTACCAGGGTCAACTGATGTCTGTGTAAATGATGTCCTCTGGAAGAACAACAGAGGTGTGAAATTTTGAGGATGCGTTATGTACATGACCCACCAGCAGTTAGCACGACTACAAAGAAGAAGTTTTTAGCAGCAAACCAACAGCAACCCAAAATGTCCACACAGACCCTTACCACAGTGAAAAGAACTGCTCCTTCCTTTCTCCAAGCCATGGTTATTGATTTGTGTCAGATATTAACTCCACACATTGATGATTGATGTGGGATGATGATTGTTTTGAGCTGATATTAACACACCATGCATGTTGTAATGTGCTGCTAGTAGGGTAAAGTCCATGTAGTGTTCAGTTTGCACTTTTGTGACAAACTTTAGCTTTTTTTGGTTCTTTTTCCTACTACTTGAAAATTACATAGTTGTCTGATTACTTTAGTAAGAAAACAAAGCATACACAAGAAATTAATATGATTCAATGTTATTCTGTTCCAGCTCCTTCAAGAGAACATTTTCACTTTTGTGAAGAAGGAGTTGAAGGAATATCGGAAGGTTCTGACCAGAGATTACCAAGAATGCTCAGAGGGTCAAAGTGAAGCTGACAACGAATCAGGGCAGAGGAGAACGAGCAGAGAAGCATTTATGAAGATCACACTGGACTTCCTGAAGAGAATGAATCAGGAGACGCTGGCTGACTGTCTGCAGAGCAGTGAGTGAACTTAAGAAATCTTTCAGACAATAAAAAAATTAAATTGGGCCGTAGGGAAAAGGTTTATATGACTTGACAGAGTTGTAGATAGATTACACATATTTTCATTAAGGTCATGAATGGTTCTGGGCAAAGATAGTCCGAATTTGGTTTCCGAAAATGGCCGAAAATTAGCAAATTTTGCAATGAAGGTAAGAAACCTCCCTAAGGGGTTCACATCTGACAGAACTCACTCTCGTTGACCTGCTGAACGCTGGTTAGCCCCAATAGACTCTAGAATACGCCACTGCACCTGGTAGTCAGGTAAGGATTAATTATTTTGGAGGTATGAGGAATAATTAAAGGTGAACAATTACTTAATTTCTTTTTCTATAGAAAATGAAGCAATACTCTGCCAGCAAAAACTAAAGGCGAACCTGAAGCAGAAGTTCCAGTGTGTGTTTGAGGGGATTGCTAAAGCAGGAAACCCAACCCTTCTGAACCAGATCTACACAGAGCTCTACATCACAGAGGGAGGGACTGGAGAGGTCAATGATGAACACGAGGTCAGACAGATTGAAGCAGCATCCAGGAAACCACACAGACCAGAAACAACCATCAGACAAGAAGACATCTTTAAAGCCTCACCTGGAAGAGATGAACCAATCAGAAGAGTGATGACAAAGGGAGTGGCTGGCATCGGGAAAACAGTCTTAACACAGAAGTTCACTCTGGACTGGGCTGAAGACAAAGCCAACCAGGACATACAGTTCACATTTCTATTCACTTTCAGAGAGCTGAATGTGCTGAAAGAGAAAAAGTTCAGCTTGGTGGAACTTGTTCATCGCTTCTTTCCTGAAACCAAAGAAGCAGGAATCTGCAGGTTTGAAGAGTTCCAGGTTGTGTTCATCTTTGACGGTCTGGATGAGTGTCGACTTCCTCTGGACTTTAAAAACGAGACCCTGACTGATGTCACAGAGTCCACCTCAGTGGATGTGCTACTGACAAACCTCATCAATGGGAACCTGCTTCCATCTGCTCGCCTCTGGATAACCACACGCCCTGCAGCAGCCAGTCAGATTCCTCATAATTGCCTTGATATGGTGACAGAAGTTAGGGGGTTTACAGGGACGCAAAAGGAGGAGTACTTCATGAACAGATTCAGAGATGACATCCTTGCTGGTAAAATTATGCGCCACATTAAGAAGTCGCGAAGCCTCCACATCATGTGCCACATCCCAGTCTTCTGCTGGATCACTGCTACAGTTCTGGAGGATGCGTTCAAAACCAAAGACAGAAGAAAGCTGCCCAAGACCCTGACTGAAATGTACATCCACTTTCTAGTAGTTCACTCCAAGCTAGAGAACATCAAGTTCCATGGTGGAGGTGAGACCGATCCGCCCTGGAGTCCAGAGAGCAGGAGTATGATTGAGTCTCTGGGAAAACTGGCCTTTGAGCAGCTGCAAAAAGGAAACCTGATCTTCTATGAATCAGACCTTGCAGAGTGTGGCATCGATATCAGAGCAGCCTCAGTGTACTCAGGAGTGTTCACACAGATCTTCATCGAGGAGAGAGGACTGTACCAGGACAAGGTGTTCTGCTTCGTCCATCTGAGCGTTCAGGAGTTTCTGGCTGCTCTTCATGTCCATCTGACCTTCATCAACTCTGGAGTCAATCCGATGTCTGACGCACAGACATCATGGTGGAGTAAAATATTTAGAAAAAAGCATAATCAACTACATCTCTACCAGAGTTCTGTTGACAAAGCCCTCCAGAGTCGAAATGGTCATCTGGACTTGTTCCTACGATTTGTTCTGGGTCTTTCCCTGGAGTCCAGTCAGACTCTCCTCCAAGGCCTACTGACACAGACAGAAAGCAGCTTAGAGATGAGACATACCAAGGTAAAAACAGTTGAATACATCAAGATGATGATTAGAGATAGTCTCTGTCCGGAGAGAAGCATCAATCTGTTCCACTGTCTGAATGAACTGAAGGATCATTCTCTGGTGGAGGAGATCCAACAGTACCTTGGAACAGGATGTCTTTCTACAGATAAACTGTCTCCTGCTCAGTGGTCAGCACTTGTCTTCTTCTTACTGTCATCAGAAAAAGATCTGGACGTGTTTGACCTGAAGAAATACTCTGCTTCAGAAGAGGCTCTTCTGAGGATGCTACCAGTCGTCAAAGCCTCCAGTGAAGCCCAGTAAGTTCATGCTGGACTAACCTGTATACATTGTTTGATTTTATGTGTAAGATGGCTTCAAGTCTCAAA
Organism: Tautogolabrus adspersus; assembly: GCA_020745685.1. NCBI lineage: Eukaryota > Metazoa > Chordata > Actinopteri > Labriformes > Labridae > Tautogolabrus > Tautogolabrus adspersus. Next base: position 31,217,401 of record CM036543.1, read on the forward strand.
AACCTCTGGCTTCAAATCTAGTTGTCAAGCTTTTCACAAAAAGGTATCCAGAAAACCCAAAGCAGAGGCAATAAATCCATTGGACTTGAAAGTAGGTTTCATTGAGGTTTGATAGACGAAGAAACAGTTCCCTAAAATCCTTTGAATTAAATTTGAATTGGTCATCTCCGTATTCCAGTATCCAATCAGAGTAAACAAACGGCTCTGTGTACGGAAGCAGACTTATAAAACATCAAGGCTGCAAGAAGGTTTAAAAGTGAGACTTCTGATTCGGTGATCATGTGGACAGAAAGATTGATTGGAGGCACATTGATTTTTAACGGTTATCAAGGTTCATCACTAGGAAGTCAATTCCTATAGACCCCATCTCATACACAGCACTGTACACTCCAACGTAACACATTACCAGCCCATTCCCCCCATTACGACTCTACCTCCAATGTCTGATCAGGGGTGGGATGACTGCCCCATCATTTCGCCTCTGTGAATTACACATTGCAGGCTAGGCAGAACAGGGGCATAAATAGACCGCATCATATTGGCAGTTTATAAGCGTTTGTTAACAATTGCAATAATTCCCCCTATTTACTCGGGTAATCTTAAAATCAAATGTCCAAAATAAATTGTCCAAGCACTCCAGGCCGTCTCCACACCTTTGCCGGACATAAAGAGAGTTCTTTGCAAAAATATGTTGGTTCAATTTGGCGCAAAAATATCTTCAATTTTTCCTTAGCCTTGGTGACTGTAACTTGTCATGGAGAAGATGTGAAGCCCTGGCCTCAGTTCTCAGTCTGCAGTCCTCTTGTCTGAGAGAGTTGGACCTGAGTAACAATGACCTTCAGGACTTGGGTGTGGAGCTGCTGTCTGGTGGACTGGAAAGCACAAATTGTACGCTGGAAATTCTCAGGTGAGAAAACGACTGTTTTGCAATGAGGCGCCATGTTAAATTTTTGTTAAAAGCAAAAGTTTGAGCTTGTACATTTCTTTTCTAGACTCCTGACGACTCAAAGCGTGTTTACACGGCAGGTCACACCTCCACATTCACACACTGATGGTAGAGGCTGCTGAGTAAAGAGTCCATTAGAAGTCACTAATCCCATTCATACACATTCTTACACCACCGACTAGGCAGCGGGAGCAACTTGGGGTTAAGTGTAGGAGCTTGGGATCGAACCCCTGACCTTCGGGTAATAAGACCACCGACTCTAACAACTGAGCCACATTCCCCCAATCTCCAGTTTGGATCTGTTTTTGCATTGATATCATTTAACGTGTTTAAGAATGTATCTTCAATACACATGCAAGAATGGAAATCAATGTACTGGCAACTGTTTGTGAGCGGAGAAGAGTTTGAAACTCTGTGCAACGTAAATAGCATCACCAATACACCAATTTGCAAGCTTTAAAGGCTCGGAACAATTACCCCCTGCATTCACAAATTAATCATTTTGACATTACATGGACTTTGTACTTGGAAGCTGGCATGTTGGGGGCATGCTGTGGCTCAGAGGTACAGTCAGTCCTCTTTCAATAGGAAGGTTGGAAGTTCGATCCCAGCTCCTGCAGTCCACATGCCAAAGTGTCCTTGGGCGAAACACTCAACCCAAATTACTCCCAGTCGCATTAACATCAGTGTGGGGATGTGTAGGACTGCGATTAGTTATGGTCACTTTACTCAGCACCCTCTGCCATCAGTGTATGAATGTGGTGTGAATGTGTGAGAGTGGCATGCTGTGTAAGAGCGCTTTGAGTGGTCAGAAGACTAGAAAAGTACAATGAGTACAAGTCCATTCATGTTAAAGTCAGTTTAACGCCAAAGAATTTGGACATGTCCCACCTTCCTTTCTCTGACTTTGCAGGCTCTCAGGTTGTCTGATCACAGAGGAAGGCTGTGCTGCTCTGGTTTCCGCTCTGAGATTCAACCCTTCCCATCTGAGAGAGCTGGACCTGAGCTACAATCATCCAGGAGACTCAGGAGTGAAGATGCTGCGTGATGGACTGAAGGATCCAAACTGGAGATTGGACACTCTCAAGTATGGACCGAAAAATGGAGCTTGACCACTGTCTTTCTGTAACACTGACGCAATCTGAATGTTTTATAACAGCTCAGAACTGTTGAATGGTATAAAATGCTATTGCATACTTTTTAAAATTGTATATAATATCTGTTTCTTAATCCAGGGTGGACCCAAGTGGAGAGCAGTGGCTGAAGCCCGGTCTAAGGAAGTGTGAGTGTCTATTTGGTTTCATTTATATAATTCAAAAAACAACAATCTGCAGAATAAGTAGTATAGTGCTAAGAGTTTGTCAAGTTAGTGTGAATAAATACTATTGAAAGTAAAGCCATATCGTGTCTTTTTCCTGTCCATCAGATGCCTGCGATCTCACGCTGGACCCAAACACAGCAAACAGAAACCTCAAACTATCTCACAACAACAGGAAGGTGACGGCTGTAAGAGAGAAGCAGCCATATCCTGATCATCCAGAGAGATTTGACTACTGTCAGCTGCTGTGTACAAACGGCCTGACTGGTCGCTGTTACTGGGAGGTCGAGTGGGAAGGAAAAGTTCATATCGCAGTCACTTACAAGGCAATCAGAAGGAAAGGGTACAGCGCTGACTGCTGGTTTGGAGGGAGTGATCAGTCATGGAATCTGCACTGCTCAAATGAACATTTCTCTGTTTGTCACAATCTCAGAGAAACAGTCATCCCTCTGTCCACGTCCTCCACAAACAGAGTAGCAGTGTACGTGGACTGTCCTGCTGGCACTCTGTCCTTCTACACCGTCTCCTCTGACTCACTGACTCATCTCCACACGTTTAACACCACATTCAACGAACCCCTTTACCCTGGGTTTAGGTTTTGGTTTGGACTTGACTCCTCAGTTTCTCTGTGTGAGCTGTAGGAGGGAGTATCTCTCTGTGCAGAAACAAGCTGCTAACAGGGCTTTAAAACAGACTGTTTCAAATGAAAATGTAAAGAACCTCCAAAGGGAAGCGTCCTGGAGGAGTCCTAATCAGATCCCTGAACCACCGCAACTGGCTCCTTTTGATGTGAAGGAGTACTGAGACTGTGTTGGGTTGAGAGGGGATCGATGGAGATGCAAAAAGGGAGAGACAAGATTACATGACTAAGATATTTGGGGAGCGATAGAGATTCAGCAGGACAAAATTCAGGATGACCCCTGTATATATGACCATTGACCATGACTTCACACATTGCTATTTATATACACAAACAAAGGGGGGAAAGACAAAGTAAGTAAATATCAGTGACCAAATGGGTTTGCAGAGGCTGATATGTCGATTGATGCAAGTTTGGGCTCGGTGTGCAAGGAGAAATTGTTGTTTCAAGTAGTCGTGGCAAAAAAACAACAACAGGCCTTTAACGAAATGTTCTTGCTAAAAATAAACAGCAGAATCTACACTGTACAATCCAATGCAAAATTTCCTTTAAAAACAACAAGACAAGCACGGCGCCCCATCATAAATCGGTCTAGCCCCGGTTAAGCCCCCTCACGTATGTCTACTTTTATTTGAAAAAAAAAGAGATAACTTAAAAAGTAACTATGAATTTGTGAAAATCGACTACTCATAGCACCACAACATATTCGTCAAGCTCCCCCTCAGCACCGGGAGAAAATCCTGGCGCCGTCCCTGCAACAACAGAGAGCATTTACAATGTACTGTATACAAAAAGACACAATCTTAGAAATCATGTACACAAATTAATGTACACAGCTGAGCATATTTATATAATGCATTGGGTTAAAAAAAAGGGAAAATATCTAGAAAATAAAGAGAGACAAGGGAGAGGAAGGTTAAAAGTCTAGGATATGTAAATATTTTAAACATACGAGTTATAACCATTTTAACTACTTTCAGTTTTCAGAGTAAAGATCTGAATGAGTGTTTTAAACTGATTACTGTGCAATAAATCATTTAGTTTTACCTGTGAATTTAGATATATGGATGTGGAATTCAGCCATTAAAATCAAAAGATGTACTTGTATGTCATTGTTTAGTTTCTCTGCTGTGTTTTAAGTTGAAAAAATAATTACAAGATTTGTCGTGGCTAATGGGGATCCAAATAAACAATAAAAAATATCAAGTAGACCTACACACCAGTGTTAATTCTCTGTGTACTGTTTTCCTAGAGACCAAACAATACGTTCCTCCAAAATAAAACAAAATGATGATCCATTTTTGTAATGAATGAAATCAGTCAGGCCGTCAGCCAAGACTTAATTTAAACGTGTTAACGTATAATAATATTATACTTCATTAATTTTGATAATCGTTACTGTCTGTGCAGTACTCTCGGGTCTCTCTGCGGACCACACAACTATAATAAGAAATCATGTTTAAGCATTTCATGAAATATTTTTGATTTTAATAATTTATTTTTTAAAAACAAAATTAAGATTGATATTTCTAATGTGTCTCTTATTTTATTTCCATTCAAATCAGTGTCGTTTTGTATTTATTTAAATGATAATAAAGGTATATTTTGAAATACGTATCAATCTTCTTTCCCTCCATTTAATAAGCATCCGGGTCACTAGCATCTTCTTCCGGTCTAAAAACACGCCCACATATACAAACAGCACGCGTTTCACTGCTATCGTGGGTCTTAAAAACCTGCTTCAACGGGGTCGTGGGTCTTAAATAACCTGCTGTAACTTGGTCGTGGTTCTTAAGAATCTGCTGGAACCGGGTCTGGATGTGTCGTTAGCCCGGACAGGTTCGGACTGACACGGCTACAATGGTGAAGTGTGTTGTCACCGGGTGTCCGAACCGCTCGGTGAACGTTAACCTGGGGATCTTCAAACCAACACCGAAGAGGTTCTTCGACTTCCCCAAAGACCCCGCTCGGGTTAAGGTAACGTTTTAAACTAAGTGGAGCTAAGGGGCTCGGGGTTTGTATCCCCTCTGTATAACGGTGTTTCGGTTTAACTAGTGACCGTGTTATCTGGTGACAAACAGTCTGTGGTTGTCGTGGTTACAACAGCCGTTGAAGACGCAGTGTCCGCTCGAAAACCTCTTTTTTAATGAAAACACATCTAACGGATATATTGAACCATTTTAATAAAAAACTAATATTGTAATATTTCAAGGAGGTGTTCGCAATATCTCATGAAGAAGGTGCGTAGGACATCAAACTGTTACATCGGAGAGAAAAACGCCTGACAAAGGTTGAGAGGGACCGTAACTATGGCAACCACTGAGGCTGAAAGTCTCCACGGTAACTCGTTTAAACGTAACACCGATGATAATATAACAGCATGAAGGAGGTCCAGAGAGGTTCCCATTAACACTGCCGCCTTTTTTTCGTTTTTTAAAACGCTTTTCTATGGTGGCCATGAAGGTCAACTACACAAATTCACACAATGTCATGAATTGCAAATACATTTCCAAAAATCGTAAATATATTTCACACACAAAAAATTCAGGTCAAAGTTCAACCTCTGTGAAAAATATTTCGGAACCAGAAAGGGATTTTTTTTGTAAATATTTTCTACAGAAGGTGAAATATTTTTCTAAAAAGTGTTTCCTGCACTTTATGAAATATCTTTGAGTTTTGATCGATGTATTTGCAGTTGACCTTTAGGGCCACCATAGTTAGATCAAAGTTAGCTTTTCAGATGTAGTTCTCTGAATTTGTGATACAGAATAAGCTGAGCTTGATGCAAGTTAATGTCGACGGAAGACGGTTTCACATTAGTGACCCTGGCCCGGATCCGAGTACGCTTGACCCCAAAGTCCGGTTCATTTGATCAGTGTGAACCCAAAGTATTTTACCCGGCTACTGTTCCCGCGTCCGAGAGGTGGTCTCTGGTGGACATCTTTAATAAGTTTGCTACTCGTTAAGTCATCTCGCTCTTTATAGCCTTTCAGTAATTCTATCGCAACTTTTGGTTTTGATTTAACTACTGAACTAAATTCTTGACACTGACCGTGTAATCATTCTAAACGTCCCACCGATGATATCGTTGTTCAGATATGGCTGGCGGCTCTTCGGGAGACGGACAAAGATGACCTGACGGAGCAGCACCAGATCTGTGAGGACCACTTTCTGCCGGACGACATCACAACCAACGGCATCAACCCTGCTGCCATTCCCATCATGCCCCCCTACCTGGACGGGCAGTTGGGCCTGATCAGCCCCTGGATGGCCGAGTCCTCAGAGGAGGAGGAGCAGCAGCAGTGGGGGACAGGAGGCTGTGAAGAGGAGGAGGATGAAGGTGAAGATGCTGCTGCACCACAGCAGGTGAGGAGTCCGTTTTTTCTACCGTTTGATTTAATGTTTGAAGCTCCTGAAACTTCCGGCAGTAAGAAGCTTGTGATAAAGCTCCTCAGGTTGATCTGTGGGTTGTTTTTATTCTATTTCTGCTGATTCTTCTTCTTGTTCTTCTTCTACTTCTTCCTCTTCCGTTGCCCTTGAAGAATCCAGACTGTTCCCAACTCAGGCAGAAAATAGGAACTAGTTGTTAGAATAGCTTGTAGTTCCTCTTGGACACCATTTACAGACCTTTTTCAGAATGCATGTGTCGTAACTAAGCTCAGCCGTCATCAACAGTCATATCGATTCCTTCTCGGCGTAAAATTGGTGTCCCAGTCTGTGGGTTCACATTGTGTTCCGGTGTTGTGAAAGCACAGCAGGAGCTCCACAAACACACACAGCCAGACATGCACACACACACACAGCGCTCTTCTGTTGGCTCAGCTGAAACCGTCTCTCCTCTGTTACTCCCTCTGAAGACGGTACACAGGGGGATCACTTTGTGCCTCCATTACGCCTCCTCAACATTTAGATTGAAGGAGAAACGTCACAGGGACGTTAATATTGTGGCTTGAAACAGCGGTCTGAACAGGGCTCATGTGGCATAACGGCGCTGGTGAAGGAAGAACGACAGATTTATCAGCTGCACCAAGTGCATAAAAACTCTTCACATGTTGATCTTAGTTCAAAGTTAGTTAACCAACGTGTGATCACCAGAAAGATGATTTCATCATAGTTTGTTTTTTGTACTCACTCTGTTTCTTTCTCTTCGTCTTACAGGATCCAGCTGCATGTTTTAAAATCCCTCCAGAGCCTCAGACCACCAGGTAACAAAGTCTCTGATGCCTCCTGACTCTCGTCTTGTAAAGTTGAACTTTTTTCTCAGAGGTGGTTGTTCTATGAAGGAGAGGTATTCTAATCAAAATGTTTTGTTGTGGTTTATTTCCAGTCCTGCAGCGGCGCAGACAAAACCCTGGATCAAGTCCAAGACGATGAGACAAGGTGCGGGCAGCTTTGATTTACAGTCTGTGAGGGGGGGGGGGGGACTGAGGGATGTGTGTCAGACTTTACTCCCTACTTTAAAGACTTTTCAGGCTCCATGTTGTTAAAATAAATCTAAAAAAACATTTGAAATTCTAACATACACATGAATTCAATGTTTTTGAATCTGCATGTTCGATTTTTCCTCTAACCTTGTGTGTGTGTGTGGTTTATAGACGTGTCTCTGGGCACGCTGACTCGGGGTTTCCTCGAGCTGCTGCAGGCGTCTCCGGACGGCTGCGTGGACATCCATCAGGCGATGACGAGGCTGCAGACGCGCCGCCGCCGAGTCTACGACATCACCAACGTCCTGGAAGGCATCAACCTCATCAAGAAACAGTCGAAGAACAAAGTCAAGTGGACGTGAGTCGTGAAGTCTTCCAGATTTAATGAGAGGACGTTTGAATCAGTGAGCAGGTTTTAGTTTTAGACCCTGATCCTTCAACCTTTACCTCTTTTCAATCATCTCACGCTGGACAGAGAGTTGCGAGCTGATCTCCATCAGTACGAGCCGCCCTCTGAGCTGGACGGATTACACCAGCCTCCTCACACAGTGACTCGAGGACGCAGGGAGCGTCTACAGAGCACAATAAAAACTGTCCCTCTTCAATGTGAGTTTGTTGAAGATGTAAGAGGTTGAAGCTCATCGTCTACCTGACTGTGATTGGAAAGAGGTGCTGGTCGTGTAAAAACAAAACTCAGCTGAGGAGTAAAACCTTTACAGCTCCTCAGGGAGCTTTACGCCGAGCCGAACACGTCAACAATGTTTGATTTTTTTAACAGCTCGTCCAGAAATAAATCCCCTTTCTTTGTGATTTCCTGAGAGATATGTAGGTATCAGGTTTCTCCAGTCGAGAGTAAAAACGAAAAGAGTGAATGAAAAAACAAACAGTCGGTAAATGTCTGACATGTGGAAGGTGAATCTGTACATTGAACTCGTGATGGACCGTCTATTAGATTGTACTGTTCAGTTTTTCTTCATGTTTTAGTGTCAAGAATAATACTTATGTTTGCAGAAATGTTTTTGTTATAGTCAGTAAGACGTGACTGCAGAGGATTGTCTCCCGTAGCGTTAAGCTCTCCTCTGACTCTCTCTCTGTGCAGAGGTCGCTGCTCCATCTCCAGCCTGGCCAACCTGCAGAAGCTGAAGGAGCTGGAGAACCTGAAGCAGGTGGAGGACACGCTGGACGGCCTCATCAAAAGCTGCGCCCGGCAGCTCTTCGACATGACGGACGACGTGGAAAACGCTTCATATCATTTTCAACCAAAGATTAAGAGGTCAGCGGGCGTGTAGAGCGAGAGAGCTAATTCTTCACAGCAGATCTGAGGAGATCAGCTGTTTCTCTTCTTCTCCTCCTCCATAATCAGGTTCCTCTTGTGTGTTTAACTTTTAAGTAACTTTCAACACTGCAAGTAAAAGTGTGCAGTTTGTAAACACAACATTCAATCTGGGCCCCTCCTCCTGGGCTCATCTCCCCCAGAAGCTCTCTCTCACTGCAGGACGTAGTGTTTACGTTTACTGCTTGTAGCTACACTGCAAGCTAACGCACGCTAGCACAAGCTAACCGCCGGTGTTTGTCACCTGCCTGTCCAACAGGAAGCAGACCAACTCCACGTCCACGGGTAAAAGCCAACACAAGGTTCACCCTCGTTTTAGAACGAGCTTTATCCATTTGGTGTTTCTCCTCACTGTGATTATATTTTCTCGTCTTTGCCGCTACATCCACGTCCGTCATATTCACCGGTTTGAATCGCGTCCAATCACTGAGTTGTATCCACTCCTAAACTCACCTGCTGCGCTGTCATTGGCTGGAGGAAACACACCAGCTCCGCCCAGAAACGTCCCGAGTCAACCAGAACAAAGCAGAACAGTAAAATCCAGTCAGAGGACAGGGTCTCTGCAGACACAGTCACCAGCACACATGTACGGAGGCCAAGAAGGGACGATGGAGCAGCTTTACTTTAGGATAAATCTGTATTTTATTTTGAAAGGAAGATGCTGCTGACTCTCTCTGTAAGGCAGTTTGAGAAGCTGTATTTTTTTAGTTTCCTAACGAGTATTTGCAGAGTGAATCAAGCAGCAGAAAGGGTTCTGATTTTCTTTAACCGTTCTTTACGTGGGCCTACGTGACCCTGGAGGACGTCAGGCGGCTCCCAGCCTTCCACGATCAGACGGTGATCGTGGTCAAAGCTCCAGAGGAAACCAAGCTGGAGATCCCCGCTCCCAGAGAGGTAAGGGTTAACATGATAACAGATTTTAAACCTTTGATCCGTTTCAGTAAAAGTCTAAAAATATTTCTACCTGTAATGTTACCACGGCAACAGAAATAGAAATGGTACACGCCCAAAATCGACTAACTCTTGTTTTTAATGGTCAAATATTTGCAGGCGAACTCTTGCACACTTCTACTTCTTCTTCTTCTTCTTTCCTAAACTGCACAAAAACAATGATCAGGTTTTGGTTTGGAGTTTCGTCTCCGCTCTGATAATGTCTGCGTGTTTGTGCAGGATGTCATTCAGGTCCACCTGAAGGCCGTGCGGGGGTCCGTCATGGTGGTGACCTGTGAGGTGGACTCAGGAGGAACCTCGAGTTTGGAGCCCGGCGAGATCGAGATCAGGAAACAGTTTCAAAAGCTGGAGGAGAGCCGGATCAAGACGAGCCCACTTCACACAGGTGACCTTAACCGTCAGAACATGAAGCTCCTGTTTGTTTATTGACCAAATATGGCGTCGACATAAAAAGCGTAAAACGTTGTGTCCACGCTGGAATTTGTCCTTATTTCTCGTGCATGGTACGAGAGATGTTTCAGTGATATAAGAACTCTTTTCCTTAATGAGTTTCTTTTGTTTCAGAGTCTTCAGGTCCTCAGAGTGCCGTGCAGAGTGCGTAACCTTCAGAAGACCACCAGGGGGCGCCAGAGCTCAGGACACAAAACCTGGAAACATGTCGAGACGCTGACGTGACCATCGGTTTGTGGACGACAGTTTCGAAGGTGTCTTTAGCCGATGCTGTCTTGGTTTTTGGAGCCTGAAGTGACCGTATTTGGACGAGGAGGTGGAGCTGACCTGGTTTATAAACAAATGAATGAGCTCGGCTAACGAAGCAGACGCAGATAGCTGCTATTTCATGCTAACTGAGTGTAAAAAATGGAGCACAGACTAGTTGGACGGTCTGTTAGAACAATAGAGCTTACAGAGAGACGGATTCTCCAAAAGGCTCCAACAGCACAAACAGGAACAGCTGTAAAGATGGACATTTTAACATGGGGCTCTATGAGGACTGACTCACTGCAGGAGACAGACTCTAGTGGACACTGGAGGAACTGCAGCTGTAAAGTTGGACATTTTAACATGGGGCTCTATGAGGACTGACTCACTGCAGGAGACAGACTCTAGTGGACACTGGAGGAACTGCAGCTGTAAAGTTGGACATTTTAACATGGGGCTCTATGGGGACTGACTCACTGCAGGAGACAGACTCTAGTGGACACTGGAGGAACTGCAGCTGTAAAGTTGGACATTTTAACATGGGGCTCTATGGAGACTGACTCACTGCAGGAGACAGACTCTAGTGGACACTGGAGGAACTGCAGCTGTAAAGTTGGACATTTTAACATGGGGCTCTATGGGGACTGACTCACTGCAGGAGACAGACTCTAGTGGACACTGGAGGAACTGCAGCTGTAAAGTTGGACATTTTTACATGGGGCTCTATGGGGACTGACTCACTGCAGGAGACAGACTCTAGTGGACACTGGAGGAACTGCAGCTGTAAAGTTGGACATGTTAACATGGGGCTCTATGAGGACTGACTCACTGCAGGAGACAGACTCTAGTGGACACTGGAGGAACTGCAGCTGTAAAGTTGGACATTTTAACATGGGGCTCTATGAGGACTGACTCACTGCAGGAGACAGACTCTAGTGGACACTGGAGGAACTGCAGCTGTAAAGTTAGACATTTTAACATGGGGCTCTATGAGGACTGACTCACTGCAGGAGACAGACTCTAGTGGACACTGGAGGAACTGCAGCTGTAAAGTTGGACATGTTAACATGGGGCTCTATGGGGACTGACTCACTGCAGGAGACAGACTCTAGTGGACACTGGAGGAACTGCAGCTGTAAAGTTGGACATTTTAACATGGGGCTCTATGAGGACTGACTCACTGCAGGAGACAGACTCTAGTGGACACTGGAGGAACTGCAGCTGTAAAGTTGGACATTTTAACATGGGGCTCTATGAGGACTGACTCACTGCAGGAGACAGACTCTAGTGGACACTGGAGGAACTGCAGCTGTAAAGTTGGACATTTTAACATGGGGCTCTATGAGGACTGACTCACTGCAGGAGACAGACTCTAGTGGACACTGGAGGAACTGCAGCTGTAAAGTTGGACATTTTAACATGGGGCTCTATGGAGACTGACTCACTGCAGGAGACAGACTCTAGTGGACACTGGGGGAACTGCAGGTTTTCTTGCTTTTGGCTTCATTTGTCAGGAAGTACACAAATGTCCTCCCTCAGAGATCAGCTGCAGATTTCCTACCTCGGCTGATGTCTGTTCATATCGGCTCCTATAGAAACATTATTTATGGACGGTTAAAAATAAAGTAAGTTTTTTATAAAAACATTTCTGGGACGTGAAATCATGAAGAGGAATATGGAAGCTGTTCTGAGGTGGTTTATAACAAACGAATCACATTTTGAATGTAAAACATTTCTGTGTTTTGTCAATAAACATTTTCTGCTGTAATTAATAAAACATGAAGTCTTCTATAAGACGGGTGAATTATTTCTTACTGTCAGCGTGCGTATCAAACTGGTGACGCTGCAGAGTCGTCGCTCTGCTGCAGGAGACGTAAGTATTAAAGGTAGTAGATGTTCTGTAGGATGATTCACAAACCTCTGCTGCTTGATTCATGTTTCATTTAGACCACAGGGGATAATATGTCCTCTTTAAGGTGGATTTTTACACCTTTATTTAGAGAGACAGGACAGAGTCAGAATTCAGAGAGAGAGTGGTGAATGACGTGCAGGAAAGGTTCAACGGGTCGGATTCAAACCCGGGCCGCCTGCTTGGTGGACTACAGCCTCAGATGCACTTTATTGTCCCCTTGGACCCAAAACATCGATCTCGAGGAACCTACAAGACATGAGAGCTCAGGAGCTCCCAGGAAAATATGACTTAAGATTTATCCCACGCTGACAGGTGCCATGGTAACAAGATAATATTCACTTCACCTGTCAGTGGTTATGTAATGGCTGATCGATGCGAGGCCAAACCAGATGTTCAATGTAGTACTCTGGTGCGGCAGGCAGGGGGCGGCAGTGTGCTGTGAGTCATTCATCTTACTGATGGAGTCCTGGAACTGTTTCTCTTCTTACATGAAGAAGAATTGAGATGCTTCAAATCTGTAAAAGTTGTAATGAATATATATTTAAGGGGATGAAAAGTCTAGAACATCTGCATATTTCAAATTTAAATCAGCTTTACTAAAGTGTAAAATGAAGAAGTCTGGAAGCTGCACTCAATGCAGCGAGCAAACTGCAGGTTCATTGTTGTATTTGAGAAAAGGACTGTAAGGCCTCAAGGAGGAGGCGTCTTTTACAAAGTGATTTGAAGGTTTAATGTAAATCCTTCATCTGCAGAAGAACAAGACCCTGCAGACGCTAAAGAAGATGTAGAGATGTAGAAGCTGCAACATGTTCAGAGGAGGTTTCATAAAGTCACTTTTTTATTCTCTGTTCAGTTTCTCTTCTGTGTCACTGAGGTGGGATCCTGGTTCTGGTCCAGCTGTTGGACTCCGCCCGGTCTTGCTGTCAGGACCAGGAAACACGAGACTCACACTCCCGGACTCCTAACAGGACAAGTGAACGCAGCAGAGGAACGACACGACGACACACGTGAGTTTAATTTGTCTTTCCCTCTAGCTTATGAATCATTGAAGTTTTGACTCGTGTTGCCTTCACTGACCCTGGGAAAAGGGTGTGTGTATGTTGAGCTCTGTGGTAGTTAGTTGTTGTTTGGGGTCTTAAGAACCGACCTGCAGTGACTTTATTGTTTCTTTCTTGTCGTTGTCTTTCTTTTTGATGCTCTTGTGGTGACATTTCTGCAGGAACATCCTCCTTTCTCTGTTTTTATCCGTCAGCAGCAGCATGTTGGCAGGCTGAGGCTGATTACGTAACATGAACACAGCTGAGATGTTTTCCTCCACATGCAGGACTGAGCTGCTGCTGCTGCTGCTGCTGCTGCTGCTGCTCTGTGAATGAAACATGATGTTTCCTGCTTCGATTTAAACCCGATGAAGCCACCAACACCGGATCACTTACAAAAACAACTGAGGTCACTTTTTTTTACTATTGACAAAATGGACAGAATCTCAAGGCGCAGCTTGCGGGGAGGAGGGTTTCCAGTTTTGGGGGTGTCACAATGTCATCTCTCCTTTTTGCAGATGATGGGCTTGTGTTGGCTTCCTCATGCTGGGACGTCCAGCAGGCATTGGCGTTGTTTACAGGGGAGTGTAAAGCGGCTGGGATGAGGGTCAGCACCTTCAAGTCCGAGGCCATCGTTCTCTGACGGGAAACGGTGGCTTGCTCTCTCCGGGTTGGGAGTGAGTCTCTGCCCTAAGTGAAGGAGTTTTAGTATTTCGGGGTCTTGTTCACGATGAGGGGAGGATGGACCGTGAGACTGACGGGCAGATTGGTTCAGCGTCGGCAGTAATGCAGGCGTTGTGGTGAAGAGGGAGCTGAGCACCGGTGGCTGGTTCAGACGGTTTTTCTGCTGAGGGGTTAAAAGGACGCGGCTTCCAACAACAGGCGTGATCTTTTTAAGACCACGTTTGAATAAAGCTCCACCTCTGACAAAGTCTAAGACCAGTTAATATTCTGCATGTTGTTTGTTCAGAGGTCTGCAGGGGGCGCTATCAGCCAATGTAGTCTGTGTGTGTGTGTGTGTGTGTGTGTGTGTGTGTGTGTGTGTGTGTGTCTAAAGAGGAGACACATTAGAGGCTAAGTGGAGCCCTGCAGGGACCTGAACCCTCCAGGGACCTGAACCCTCCAGGGAGAATCATTTAAGACCCCAAAACACACACACACAAGCAGGCACGCACACACACACACACACACACACACACACACACACACACACACACACACACACACACACACACACACAGGTTTATGTTTGTAGTGTTAAATAGCGGCGTAGTATAAGCAGGCTCTTGCACATTATTTAAACATGACTGAATATGTCCTCTTCTGCTTCCTGCTCGGCTCTGTGAATAAACACACAGACTGAACACAACTGCTTAACGGCAGCTACGGCAACTCTCTGGGGACAAGTGCTGTCAATTTGACAAAAAATGTACTCTTAACAGATCTTTCGAAAGAGCTGTGACGTGTGAACTTACAACAATGTCTAATCGCCTTTTGGCGTCCTTCATTGGCGTTTAGGCGGATTCAGTATCTGGTGCATGTCAGTAACACGTCTCCGCTGTTCAAAGTGATGGAGCAGTAAATCTGCACTTTGCTGGAGAAGCGTTAAATTCATCAGAGCGAGCAGCACAATCAGAACTCAGGAGTCGGCCATTGTTGTTGTAGTCCAACTACTCGCTCGTGGCTACAGACTGGAAGCGTACTGAGCATGTGCAAGGAGCCTCTGGACTGAGACGGAAGGTTTTCTGGAACCGGTGTTTCTAATCTGTCTTCAGACACTCAAAACGTCGTTGGCGTAAACGAACAGCCAAAACGCAACAAAGGGTTAGCGTTTTCATCTGAAATCGTTGTCGTGTAAACGGAGCCTTAGAAACGTCAAACCGTACACGACTCCTTCCTCTGTGTTTATTTGTGCGACCTGCTGATGTGCTCCCTGCTCTGCTCTCTGACCTGCTTGTTTGTGTTGGAAGGCGAGCGGCTCAGGTGGAGATGTGGCGACGGCTCTAACACTCGCTCGCCTGTGTCTGTTAACCACACTGAGCTGTGTTTGGTTTCAGCGGTCTCACAGTCGTGTTGTTGAGTGTTTGAACAGCGAGGGAGGAAACCTGAAGTTAAACACAGAGGATTTCCTGAAGTGTTGGTCGGTTAGACGAGCTGGATTCTGATATTTTCACCAGATTCATCGGCGTGAGTTTCTATGTGACCGAAACGATAGTCAGGAAAACAGCTACTTTTTTGGATGCACAGTATGTTTGTATGTGTCGACTCTTCAGAAAGCTCTGACCTTTCTTCTGCTGAGGAGGAGGAGACGAGCAGCAACAAAGGAGAGAGGGCACGAAAGGCTTTGGGAGAGTTTAGGCTCGTCCAGGAGCTGCAGCTCTGTAACAAGCGCTTCACGAACACGCCACACAGTTGTGCTGCTGTTTTAAACACACCTGGTGCGCCCAAACTGTCGGACATGTCTTTAAACTAGAGCTCTCTCCGATGTCCCGGTAGGTCTGTAAACTAGAGCTCAGGAAAGTGAGGCACCGTTTGTTGTGATCTGATCTACCCTGATATTGGATCGGCGAGGTGACATCACAGAGAGCCGCGCCCAAATTGAACATTTGTAAACTAACCCGGTGTTATACGAGCAGCGTATGTCTGTCTGTGAATGGCTGAGTGCGCATGTGTGTGGGTGGGTGGAGCGAGAGAGAGAGAGAACGAGGCGAGTGTGTGTGTTCTGCAGGTGTGTGTGAGAGGCACGTTGGTTGATGCCGGGACCGGAGCGAAATCATACAGAGAAAGGAGTCAGCTTTAAAAGTCTATGTACAGTTCGAGTTTGTGTGTACGAAATAAACGGCCCGACAAGCTCAAGCTACCAGCCGGAGTCTCCGTCTGATTTACCAGTTACTGCATCCCAGTAAAGGGACGATACTCCGGCCCTGGAGCAGACAAATAAGTCTCCCCTGTGCGCTCTGACCACGGTCGGAACGTCGAAGCAGGAAAGGTTAACACCGGGTTCTAATGGTGTGGTAGGTCTTTTGAGATGGTAGGGGGACAAACGGACTGTATCCTGGGTGTACTGTTTTTACAATCCGGACCGTCTGTTTCCTGCTGTGCAGCTGGCGTACCACACGGGGACACACTGACGGGACGCTTTCTGTGGTGCTTCTGTGGAAAGTTGACCAGCAGCTGGGAGGAGCGACGGCTTTAAAAGAGACAACTGAGGCGAGCAGTGAAGACAGAGAACTTCCTCTCACCGTGTATGTTCCTGACTCTTACCTGCTGCCTTCACACATCGACTCACCCCGACGTCACGCGGACTCTTTACAGGAGGCTGCAGGAAACAACACCTTAAAGTCAGGTTGAACAGATTTAGTCATTTGCATTTCCCAGCTGGACGCTGTGATGACGTTTTCAGGAGAGCAGAGCGAGCGTGAAAGCGGCTTTAGAAATCATCCCCGGAACAAAGAGATCAATCTCCAAACTGATGAAGGATCCAGTTTAACGTAACGGAGGCTTCAAGTGATCAATAAGTGAAGCAGCTCAGTGATCAGAGCGACATGTGGAGGAGCGGGGATCATCTCTGCGCTCTTTGTTCAGTCTCAACAACAAGACAGAGAGAGGTTCTGTCTGAGCGGGCGGGGCGTCCAGTCCAGGCTCTCCATATGTCAGCTCTCAGTTAAACAGCATGTTAATGAATACTGAGAGCAGCTCATTAGTGTCTGCTGGGAGAGAGCGAGAGTCCACTTACATCCTCACATCACCTCTGAGGATCAGACGACTGAGAGAGAGGAGGTCATCTTTTCTTGTTTTGTGATGAACCAAACTTTAAGAGTTGTTTCTGTAAGTCGACCTAAACAGCCGGTACGGCTCTCATCCACTCGTTCATCCCGTTGTAGCGTGTTGCTCCCACAGGTGGATTATTCCTGCCAGGTGAAATAACTCCCAATAAATCAATATAATCTTTGCTCTGTTGAAATATTAGAAAGCACACAAACTCTGGTCGCATCGCCGTCTTACTGCACACATACCATAGGCTGGATACGCACAAGACGATTTTAAGGCCAATTTTGGGGGTTGGGGGGGGGGGGGGGGGGGGGGGAGTTCACACTAGGGACCCGGGCCACGATACAAGTACGCGTGACCCCAAAGTCCGGTTCATTTGATCAGCGTGAACACAAACATACCGTACTTGTGCACAACTCTGCTTGAAGAGGTGGTCTCATGTGTACTCGAGTACGGTCCACGGGAGATGTGAACGCAACCGTGCTCAAACAAGGAAGTGGACCGCTTTGTGACGTCATTCTAAACGGCTGCTGTTGCTTCAAAAACCGTCGTATCCACTCGTCCTCTGAGCTGCATGGTAGCCTACGAGTGGTTGCCGTGGTTGCTGCTTCTTCTTTCTGCTTTTTGGCGCCTGCTTTATCGGACTGTGTACATACACAAGTGTACTCGGGTATACAACGATGTTACTGATGTAAACGCAGACCAGCGGGGGGAGAGGGGAGCAATCATGCTCGGGCACGGTACGAAACAATCATGCCTGATGTGAAAACGCCCTCAAAGCTGCTGTAGTCACCTCGAGATCTGATGTTGGTTCGGTCTTTATTCTCAGGGTTTGACCTCTTAGTGAAGCTGCCTCTGTGTCCCTCCATCTGAACAAAGATTTGTCTCAACTGTTGCTGCAGCTGCCGTTTCACCGTCCTTCTATCGCTTACGTCAGAGAAA